>JBBMJY010000025.1:15750602-15791396 GCA_037833715.1 Toxotes lorentzi | reverse complement strand
CTTCCGCGCCTCTCTATCTCCCCCTCGTGTGTCACATCAAAGTCTGAGGCCTTGTTGGCTTGACTTACACCTCATCCAATTAGCCGGCAGTATCTCAGTGACCCTGAAGAATAGCCAGCTCTTTTCGTGGCTCCACCGTCACTTGATCCCAGGTAACATAATACGCAAGCCTGTGGACGCACACACACAAGCACACACAAGCACATAAACACACGCACACACACAAACACCTGATACCTGGAGCTCGTGGTGTAACGATAAAACGAGGCAGGGAAAGGGAGTGGGCACAGACGTCAACGGCATTAGTGAAACAAAAAAACACGAGAGCAGGGAGAGAGGGCGGAGGAAAGAGCCAGGTACAAAATTGATGGCTCACAATACAGCAGGCATTGTAACAAAATGAATTTGTCGCCCTATTGTCTGTAACAAAAGACCTAATTGAAGCCGGGCCTCCTGTCCCTTGTCTGTTGCTCTTTTTGGCATGTTAAGTATGCTGTAAGATATGCTGATTCTCACTTGGACTGAATTATTTAGGTGGGCAAGAAGCCGCAACTGAACAAGAAGGAACAAAAGAGCCAAGGATGTGTACACTGCACAGGTGTGTGTCTGTGGGGGGTGGGGTTGTAACGTGTTGAGTGTGGTTTGATGTGTACTCCAACAGTATTTACCAGACTTTTAAACAGTCTGAAAATGGCCTTGTGTTGCATATTGAAGAAGCAGAAAATACTGTAAGGGTACACAGTCGATAAAGGGGTAAATCACTTCCACATTGCAAACCAAAATCTTTTTTTTTTTCATTTTATTTTCTTCTTCATTTTAACATCATTGCAGCTCTCTCTCCAGCCACCATGACACAGCATTATCAAGCTTGCAAGGACATCTCGGTTCCCTGCACCGCATGTCTGGAATCCAATTACTAGGCAGCAATTTATGCTGTGTGAGGATGCATTACTATTTCAATATTGAGATGTCAAATTACACACAGGGCCTCTAATGCACTCTGGCAATCATAGCCTACTGCTCAGACTGCCGGCAACAAAACTGTCAGAGGACCTTGTCACAGGGGAAGGGAAATCTGATTCGCTCACACTCTCTCTCTCTCTTTTTGACCATGACTTCCTTCGGTTATTCGGTTCCATTGTGTTCTCTCTTTTTCCCCCTCTCCCTGTCTCTCTGGTGTTCCTCGGAGGGGTTTCATTGCCCAGAGCTCCATGGCAGGGCGATTGATGAGGAAGCCTCAATTCTCTGACAGTTGACATTTACCAGGAGACTCTCCTTGGCATGCCCACGTTGTTGGCTTCCCCCACGAACAAACAGACAACCAGACAGCTGGAAGTGCGTCAGAAATGAAAGGACACAACTGCCTTATACCATGGTCAATGATGAAGCTCCACTTAAGTTTCTAAGCCTTCTAAACACCTTCTGAACAGCGTCATACAATTAGATCAAGTTTTCTAACACAATTATGGAGTGCTTTTTCTTACAAACATCTTAGTCAAGGTGTACGGAAAGCCAGAGGGGACATAATCTTTTTTTTCTTGCAATTACAAGGAAAGTTATTATGAGGAAACTTGAATTATTATTACACAAAAAATGTTTTAAGTTTAAAAAACATTTGACAATAACAGTAACAATAACAATTTTTTTTCTTCAGAGGTATCTCCCACAGAGCTTACTGTAATCTGTCATAACAATAACATGTCATCCACGTTTGCCCTATTTGTCCACCGTCAGTGTCGTCTGGTACTTTCCACTGAGCTCTTCTTCTCTGCCTGTGTGGCACTGAAGGTCTCAGCGGTGGTCCTCCAGTACAAAAGCTGATGTGAGGGCGGGTTTGCTCAGAGGAGGGCTCACCCGGTGAACACAAAACATATATGGTTCCTGACATCTTGTGAAGTTGTCTCCGTCCCTGGGTATACCTCTGGGGGAGGGAGAGCGGGTGGGGAGCGGCAGCAGCAGCACTGAGACCATCAGGGCCCTCTATACTTGCCAGGCACTGAATTTTTAATGCGCAAGGCCCCCACAAATGCATGGGCAGCATGGTGTTGTCACCCCGGCATATTTTATCACTGATCAAACATTAGTCGGCAGCTGTTGTAAACTTGTAGCTGTCTCAGTGGCAGTTGCGGTGACAGGCTCCGACACACTGCTGAGAGACTGAGGCCCAGCTGGCTGCTTTACTTACTTACATTCTGTCTTTGTGTAAAAAAATAAATAAATAAAGGAGCGTTTCCTCCACCTCAAGCAGTGGTCTCTCTCTCTCTCTCTCTCTCTCTCTCTCTCTCTCTCTCTCTCACTATCACTCGCTCCCTCATTTGTTCCTAACTTCTGTCTCTTTAGCTTGTACTTTTCCGTCACATACTCTCACTCACTCCCTCTGTCTTTCCTCCTTCTCTCTTTCTCTCTATCTGTCGTGTCGTATGATTTCCCCAACTGCATGTTTTGTGTCCTTGCAGCGTTGGTGGAGACACCACACATTGTGCTTCTCACAGCGGCTACCTGAGGGTAAAAAAAAAAAAAAAAAGAAACGTACAAGGAGCGAGCAAACATTGTTGGCTGGGCTCAAAAAGAGAAGGTGTGAGGGAGACGTTTTGACAGCATGAAGAGAAGGTGGGAACAAACTGTGACACTACAAATACTGAGTGTGTTTCATTGGCGCAGTTCACTCTCAGTAGAGTTTCAAAGATAGCTACCTGATATCATGCCATCTGCTCCAGTCTAAACTGGTTGAATTATCCCCAAAGTTATGTTGTAAAACCTATTTATAACAATTGGAAGTTGATTTAAATACCTGTTCATGTAACAGCTTTCTTGTTTGGAAGGCATTGTGTAACAAGATAACAAGACAATGTTCTACAACCCAGATTAATAAATAACATTCTGAGAAAATTAAAAATCTTCAGCTTGTAAGTGACATCAGCTTCCAACTATGAAAGTCTGTAAATTTGTGTTGCTCCGTGTATGAAAAATGCTTGCTTCCATGTGGACATATTGTTAGATGCATGTTTGTGCAGTATAACATCATTCCAAGTAAATATATCAATATTTCATTGCTTCATTTATTATGTAAATTCCTCAACTGAATATTTCAGTAATTGGTTAGGACATGAGACCCCCCTCCGCCCTCTCTCCATGTGTCTCTTTTGAACAAAAGCAGCGGTTGGACAGCTCACTGGTGGGAATTACCTTTTGGCTGGCACTAAATAATTTTTATTTCTAATTTATTTCATGACAACGGGCACACGCAAAGGGAGAGTCCCCTCACCCAGCCAAGTGCCTTGTTGGCAATGATTGATTACCCAATATCTAATTAGCTGATATCCAATCACTTATTATGCAGAGTATGGGACAAACAAACTGAAGTCAACTGTCAGCCGAGTGATTGATGACTCTCCCAATCCTGCTTTTGTTTGCTCTAATGTCCTGATGCTTGTTACAACCACCAAAGCTCGCTCGGACAATGCAGTCTGTCACTCTGATGGTGAGTTGCCGGCCTCCCGTTTTTCTCCCCAACGGAAACACTCGTTTTTAGTGTTTGTGTGTGTTAAAAGTGTGTGCGTGTGTGCGTGATGTGTGATATATATGTGTGTTTCTCTGTGTGTGTGGGTCTCAGTGTGAAAATATATTGTTGAAGACAGAGCAAGATTTGTCAGGTTGCTGGCCCTATTAAAGGCAGGTCTCCTCTCCTCACCCTGAGGGCAGGTTGGTTTTTAGCACAGGGTGAGAGGGGAAAGGGAGCCATATCATGATTAAAAACCAAACAATGATGAATGGAACACGAGGAACATTGTTCATCACAGTGTCTCGCTCCTTTACACATGACTTTCAGATGTTTTTTTCAATATTTTCAAATCTAGGTTTTTATTTTATATTTCTTTATTTAGATGCAAAGAAGTGTTTTAAAGACTGTGGATCAGGCAGATTTACAGATGGGAAATAAGCACAAAATTATCTCCCATCAAACCTTTCGGACTTGAGAATTTGAAATTTTAGCTGTCGTGTGCTTTGGAACAACTTTTGGAATGAACCAAAGAGGACATTTAAAAGACAGTAAACAAATAAACACATACAAAAGTGAAAGAACAGTGTTTCACCTTTTCAAATTAAGGTTCTGTGTGGATAATTTAGCTTGTTCAACTTCCCATGTAGGGTACAACTGCATATTCGTTGCACAAGGTTTAACTGGCTAAACAGAGTGATTCTATGGCAACAAGTGCTGTCACTTCCAGAAAATAAGTAACTTAATAGGGATTAAGATTTTCATGACATCTCAGTTACTTTTTGGTTTCTACCCTCCTGTTGGTGGCCATGCTCGAAAAATGACACCACACACAATTTGATATTTTGCATTTATGCACTGAAAAATGTACCAGTAGGGGCATTCCAGTGGTTCACCTGTTTAATTACACTGATCAGGGTTTGAATGCAGCCTGGACAAGCTCTGCATTGGACAACCATTCTTCTGTTCTTTATTGTGTCTACACACAATTTATTACATTTGTGTTTGATTCAACTTTCTTTTTTTTTTCATTTGAACAGCAAACAGCAGAGCGAAATGACAATTTGACATCATTAAAAATGTATAGCGACTCAGGGGCCTTAGAGGCTTCCATTAGTAAATAGGGTCGAAAACTCACTCAAATGTGCACACACAAAAACACACACACACATTACATAGAGGGTTTGGGGGGTGTTATCCAAAGCTGACATGTTCAAGGTTCAAGGATGAGGGCCTCTGAGATCCAGTTGTAATTTATTGTGAGATATTCAGCATCTGATCTCAGTGACAGTAGCCTCTGGCTTCATTCATAAGAGCTAAAACGTCTCTCTTCTATCCCTGCCTGTGTATGTGTGTCTGTGCATGTGCCCATGCACACATTCATGATCGCGAGCGTGTGTGTACTTTCTATGTATGTGAGTGTAAAGGTCGGACAGAGAGACAGTGAGGGTGGAGTTCTCTGACATACATCAAACAACTGAAGACAGATACCTGGACAGTATTAATCAAAACTTTCCCATTTCCTAAAGAATTAATCATTAAATAATTCATTTGGCAGATATAGGCAGCAGTTAAAGGGGGCTTGTGCCTTCCCGCTGGTTAGAATTAGTCCTTGTCGAGAGGCTAGATTGATATATTTATTATTTATCAGATTAATCATGGCGAGAGACATTAGGATCCACTGTTGAGATCATACCAGTTACAGCGTAGGAGGGGGTGGGAGGGAGACGCCCGGACCAAATGAGAGAAAGTGAGAGTCAGGTGGCAGCTGTGTGTGGTGATTACAGTGCAAGGTGGTCAGGGGTACACTAGAGGGCCTGGACACACACACACACACACACACGTGCACATCAACACAATCTAAAGGGCCAGGACATGTGTGTAGCCCCAAGCAGTTCTTGTTTCTAAAGCCAGTGCAGCAGAATAGAGGAAGAGGGGGGGAAAGGCAAAGATGTCATTGATCCAATGGCTTCACAGAGGTCAGGGCAGGTCCTGGGGTCATTTCTGTTCATGATAAATGTCTGGAGAATACCCCTGAGGGTGTGGTGACTGACCATCTCATATCAAAACAATTTCTGTCTCTCTCACTCTCCCATAACTCCCCCACCATAACAATCTCAAGAAGATTTGTCAAAAAAAAAAATCTCGTTACTTCATATAGAGCTATGCATGTATTGCTCGTCTAAACATGTCTAGTCAGCAAAAAGTGTGTCAACGGTGAACTAAAATAATATAGTAAGAAATTCTGACTACAGTTTCTTCTTGAAAATGATAAATACTCACTGGTGATAAAACATTTTTCTCTGAGTGCAGCATTTGAAGTGCTAAGGCATCTTATTTAAGAGAATACTTGGTATCATTTTCTCTCTCTCATAACCTTACCCTGTTACCGGCGACCAGCCTATCTTTGGCAATAGACAATTTAGTAAATGGGAATAGTTGTGCGATGTGCAACCTGTGCAAAACACCAAACACCCAAAGTCAGCCAAATGATGAGACAAACTGACAGAAAGAGTATAACCGTATACTGTAGGTCATTTTGGAAGTCTTTGATATAGAGTCTATTTTGAGCGTGTTGGTCTCTATCTTTTGTACAGCCTGAACTGAGTAGCATGGGACAGAGAGAGCAGTACCTTGTAATGCCACACTGCAACAGAGTTTTGTACTGAATGTTGCTTAAATTATGCCAAATGCATTCTTTTATTGAAACATCCAAAATGTGCGTTCCACCACAGCTATTCAGATGCTGCCTCTGAGCAGAGTCCTGGGTGTTCAGTAGTCTGACAATAATCATTTCTGTCACATTCCTTGTTGTTTTACAACATATAAGCCAAATTCTCTATAAACCAAACTAAAATCTATGATTGTGTTGCAGTCTTCTTGTGCCCCTCCTGTCATGCCACCCTTCCACAGGAGATGTCTTTGCACTGTTCAGTGCAGAAAGCAGCTGTACTTGCCACAACATGTTAATTGAAGCATAGAGAGTGAAATTACTATTCTACGCCATTCACCTTTCATCTCCGCTCCCTCCTTTTTTATCTCACAAATGGATCTGGCCAGCACATTTAGAGGCGTAATTGTACATTACAACACAGATACTGAGATGAGAAGTGAGAGGGCGCTCCCCGCACTGTGTCCGGCTCACACTCCTTCACAGACACAATCAAAAATGGGTTCATGTCAGTGTGAAAAACCCATTTGTGTTCAAAAACAAAACACATCCTCGACTAATAAAGGGCTAAATCACTCAGTTATCCCCAGCCATGCAAAGCAAGACCTCATCAAGAGGGCTGCTAGACCCGGGTCTCCTCTCTCTATTGGAAAGGAGGGCAGATGAGAACGAGGCGGGCAACAGTGGAGGTAGGAACTCAAAAAAGGATACCCCTATTGTGGAGAGGAAGAATCCATTTTGCAAGATGATTTGGCTTCAAATCTGCAGGGACTAACCTTTGACATGAAGTCATATTGTGTTGGAGTTTTAGCCCTAAATTCATATATCAATTATTTACTGTCAACGCCGATTGTATAAGTGTAGGAAATTACAAGGGATGGGTATTTTCTCTCAGGCAGAAAGAATGTGATACAGCGGATACACCCCACCTAATATGCCGTACCTAGTGTCCATGCAGCGTCCGAGGAAAGAATTATTTATGCATTAGAAAACAGTGTGCTGGGGCAAAGGAAAAAGGCAGACACATTATTTTAAACCTTTCATAACATGCATCAATATTTAAGCAGAAATAAATAAAGGATGGCGGGGCTTGTTTGGAGGACAGCTGTAGCTCGCTCCGCTTGGCTAGCTTTGAGAGGGGCTCTTGGGATGCCACGCATACCAGCCCCCAGTAAAACCCCTCCATCTCTTTTTAATCATCCACTTAGAACAGGGTGACTGGAGGAGCTGTCAAGGTGAGCTCCTTTGACGGTAGACGATGGATATATTCTGGGACGGAAGCAAAAGAGGAGGGAGGAGTCACATTTGTTTGTGAGACAAAAAAAACAAACAAACAAAAAATACGTCTGCTTGCACACATTTTCTTTCAGTTACAGTGCTGTAGTGACCAAAGCCACCTGTGTCTATTTAACTGGGAAAAATGTCAGTTTCAGAACGGGAGGGTCGCTGAAATGGACTGATTGCAATTGTTTTGGATTAAGAGAGTTAGCGACACAGAGATGCAAAGAGAGTGAGAGAGCCGTCGAAATGTCTTTTGCAGGTGTTTGGTACAGTGCAGAACAAGAGCTGCTGGCTGTGATTGCACAAATACCTTTGCATCCAATTACATTTTGTCTTGATTACTTCAACGCTGATGCATGTTCCACAACTCACTTCTTGACAATTTTAGAGGCTTCGCCAACTCAGTGTCCCTGTTTTTGTTTATCAAGTTTGTAATTACTACAGAGTAGTGTGTTGCTAACTCATTACATAATGGTCTAAAAAAATTCTTGTAGAGTAAAGGAAAACACTGGTGAGTTAATAGTCAAATTGATTACAACGCCATGTCTACTGTTTCTCTTCACAACACAATCATTCTGTCCTTTGATTTGTTCCCCTACATTTGGAAAAAATCAATTCTCCCAGGACTGAGACAGAGAGGCCCCAGAGAGAGGGAGAAAGAGAGAAAGAGAGAGAGAGAAAAGGAGGGAGCTTCTGTTGCAGGACAAGGTGTAATGTGTTCCATTACAATCCCAATTGAGCCAGCAGGATGCTAAATTAAAGCTCATTTAAACAGTCAACCGCAGAGTGAATTCAAACACAGGCTCCACGGCTGTTAGCCAGAGGTGTGTGTGTGTGTGTGTGTGCGTGTGTGTGTGTGTGTGTGTGTGTGTGTGTGTGTGTGTGTGTGTGCACATCAGACAGAGTTTGTCTCCCCCTGCCCTCCTCATGTGCGTGCGCCTGCAAATGGAGCCATAGAGCTGTGGGAATGTATGGCTTTTTTTCATGCTGACATATCTTAAAGGTCAAAACTCCACAAGGAAATGTAGAGAAAGGACAGCTAACACGAACTGGATCCTGTCCTGTGTGTCTGACAGCTCTGCACAATGGTTAGTCTCCTCAGGAGGAAGAGTTTTGCCAAGAGAGATGCATTTACATCATCGATTAGGCCCACGTATGGTTGTAAATATCAAGTAACAATGCAAGGAAGAGATAGCTTTCTGTTTTACAGCTACTTTATTATTAATCCTAGTGAAGCAGCATGGTTAGCTATAGGAATGACAAAGTGAGATCACAAAATCATTTGTCCTCCTCATCACTGCAAGATATCCATAGGTGTCCATGGGCAGATATGGGCAGACATTCATGCTGGTGCAAATAAAATTTTCTTTTCTTTTTTTTAAGACAGGGCCAAGGTTCCAAATATATGAAAGTAACATGCAAACAGTTAAAAACCCTCTTGTTTGCTCCCTGTCATGTTGAAGTAGCTAAAGGTTAAACCCCTAAAACCTTCTTAGCTTCTACATGGTGTTGTTAGTATGCATTTGGCTCATGTTAATGCCCCATTAATCTATACTAGGCCAGGGTTATTTAGTGTGACTGTGGTCCCTTCATCTTGTACAGACAAAGAAGTTTTTTTTTTGTTTTTTTTTCCAACCATCCATGTCTGAGAGGGAGGCCTCCACTGCAGTCTCCTTTCCTTTTCAAAAACCACAAGCCAATTGGATCACTGCTGCTTATCACAGGCAGAGGCAAGTCTTCTCTGAATATAAAACATTTGTACTACTGCCCTCTAGGGATTCGGTAAAGGCACAGAATCTCATTCCCTAACAACAAATGTTATCACAGACTTTCTTCTGTGTCTGCTTTCTCGAGGGGTGCCGCAATACACAGACTATCTGCAAGGCCCAACACCAGAGTGTAGAGAGAGGATGTATTTCAAGGGAAATATTATGAGACCAAGATTCTTACAATGACTGCATGTTTGCATGTGCGTTTATGTTTATTTTTGACAAGTGAACACATGTAGACCGATGGTCACTTGAGAATCATAGCTGTTGTTGGCGGATTGTTACCTCTTTTTTTTTTTTGAGTGTAGTACAACAAGCAGTCATGTCATTGAAGATGAGTCGCATCAAAAGGGGAAATTTAGAGGAAAACTAGGTTGTACACCGGAAACAGAGGGAATCGCAACATGCCTGTTTCACGTCAAAGTCAAAATTTGATATAAAGTAGAATAAAAAAAATAATAAGATAACAAGTTCTAATTTTAAAAATGTCCCACACATTGTTGACTCAGTTTTCTCAGTAGTGCCTGGAATTGCATCACAGCGTGCACAGCTCTATCAGGCTGTGCTGAGCAGAATGGATGGATGATTTCTTCCCTCCTGGACGCCTGAGGAGAATAAAAGGTGCCAGTTTGAGTCTTTCAGATCTTTACACCCTCCTCCAGTACTGCTCTCCTCCTCACAATAAACTGTCCCTTTTTATGCGTTTTTAGTTCACCCACTTATAATCTGGATGAGATAGCTCCCTCTCCATAGCTGTAAGCGGTATAACTCTTCCCTGCCTTGCTTTATCTCCATGTTCCTACAAGCCAGCTTGAATGGGGAAACCATTATCTCTGGGCTCACAAAGGAGCCAGACGTCCACATTCAAGATGTTCTATACATGATATATTGATCAATTCGCAGAGACTAATGGCATTGTAATGAAAGGAGAAGGGGGACAGAGTTAATGTCTCCAGGGTTCATGCAAACTGCAAACTGCAAATGAAGCACTCAGTGACACAAAAGGTCTGGTCCGGTGAATTATAATTAGACCCTGGCCTCAATAAAAGTCAAGGGGTTGTTGCTCAGCCCTCTGCTTAATTTACTACCGACTGCAATGACAGCCCGAAGAAAAGGCTCTGCTTAGTTGAGGGTGAAGACGTTTGAGTCATTTAGAGTGTTGACATAATAGAAGCAAGCTTTGGGAGTTACATTAAGCTTTTATGGCGGTTATAACGGTTAGCCAATATTTTAGGATCTCTCACATAAAAGTGTTTTACTTATGGTGGAGCTTTATTGTTGAGTAAAGCCTCGCTAATAAATAATTGTGAAATGAACCCATTTCAGAGCCAGCCTGTGTTTTCTCCTCCTTTCCTAAGGGCTTAAGGGAAGAACACAGAGGAGCTCGAGGAGAGGAGCGACGAGGCAAAGAGAGAAGAAAAAAGAAGAGAGGTGCCAAAAACAAGATTAGCCTTTCAAACCCTTCTGAGTGGTGCTGCTTTCAAGCGAGCAACCGACTATTGCTTGAAACCATATCTTAAACACGTTTGCACAGAAGAGCGTTTGCTTTACAAAACTGGTTGACAACTATTTTATTAACTTATTCACTAAGACAAAAGAAATCAGGCCCTAAAGAGGAGAAGAGAACTGCTGTATGAAGGTTTTCACACTGTGCATTTCACTGTAAGACTGAACGTTTTTTTTTTATGTTTAAAGAGCTTTTATTGTGAATTTGAATGACAAGAAAAACAAACAACAAAAAAGCAAAGGGGGAAAAAATGCAGCAAAACAAATAAAAACAAAATCATTACGAATCTCTTCCATATTTAATATACTGGCACAAAAGCTGAGTAGTAATAAGCAAGCACTGTAATTTGCTCCAGCTGACAACAAATCTGATAGCAATGCATTATTATGCCTGTCATTTGTTTTGTTCATATCAGTACAATGACATGCACAGTGGATACAACCTCAGGGATATATATTTCTGACAATTGCAGCAGATAAAAAAAACCCACATTAGGCCATATGTAACTCCTGTGTCAGCCACGCAGTCAAGTACCTTTTTTCAGTACCAGCCAACACCTTTTAATCTTCTCCTCTTCTTTATGAATAATGCTAAGTATATTACTCACTGACAACAATACCTCTCCCATCAATTTATGTTCCAGCAACCTCACAGCACGAGAGACAATTTGTATCTTTCTATGCAGGCTCTCAGCTATATGCTTAGAAGCAGGAGGGGAGGGGATCTGTAGGCATCTGATATGCTTGGATTTAGTAGGTAAGACAATGACAAAGGCCTCTGGAGTAATGTGCGATTTTCTTTTCCTTTCAGAGGCCCCTGGAGTAATGTTGTGCGATTTTCCTTTTTCTTTATGGAAACCACTCGAGGCAAAGCCCACCTACAGCTCCATGTGCGAACACGCCTCTTTTTCTAATCCGCTGCCATTCATTGGGAGAGAGAACTAACAAAGATGACTTTTGACAACCCGAGAAATCAAACCACAGCTGTCAGAGCTTTTCTTGAAGAAAAAACATAGAGGAAAAGGAGCAACCTACACAGTCAGCTCTCTTCGCACTTACCCCCTTCACTTAGCCAACCCTTACACACAGATACGCAAACACACACACACACACACCGAATCATTCCTAGAAGCCTCGTCCTTCCCTGCTTCTGCTGCTCAACAAGAACTTTTGCTGACACTTCCCTCAGAAAAGAGGGTAAAAAAAAAAGGGAGAAAGAGTAAGGAGAGAGAGAAGGATGGAGGGAGGGGGTTGAGTGAGGACAGAAGTGACATAGAGAGGGAGAGAAAAAGCAGCTAAAAGGATTAAATAGAGAATTAGCTCACGTTTCAGAGGGTTCACTTTGCTGATCTGGTGAGCATTTCAGTCAGAGAACCTCTATCCGTCCCTTCACTCTCCTTCCCTTCCTCCCGCAATCCATCCCACCCTCCACTCCTCCACTCTATTTTCCTGTCTCAATAGGTTGGTAGAATTAGTGAGACTCTTGGCAGTCACTCCGGGTGTCACTTCATGGGTTCACTAAGGGCACCGCTGCTCCTTTTCCTGTGGCTCGGGGTCGGGGAGACGATGAAATCTCTGTGTGGTTCAAGCGGAACAATGGCTGCCCTGCAAAAAACGTCTTGCTTGGGGGTGGTGGCTTGTGAAAAACTATGTTGTTCTGGGGCCCCATGCTCCTTGAATAGATTTGTTAAAGCCCCTATGGTTGGTTTATGCTAAACAGAGCACAGGCATGAGGGAGAGGCCAAGGCAAGCCCAAGCCAGAACATCACTACTTTATGAGCACCCCATCCACCCCCACCATCCAGCACACACTTTGATGCTTTTTTTTTTTTTTTTGGGAGATGCCCACTGAAATCCAAATCTCTCTCCCCCTCTCTTCTCTTTCCTCTCTGCTCCCTCCATCCTCCTCCTTCAGTTCCCTCGCTTCCTCTTTTCTTCTATTTCTGCCATGCAAAGATAATCAGGTTTATGTAAAGTATGTGTGCTCTTTTGACAGTCGGCGATACCTCATTAATTCAATCACACCAAGCACCATTGTTCCCAAAGTGTTTGAAATGCGTACCGGGGAAGGGGGCCTTTTTTAATCCTGTCAATCAATGTTAACATTTTTCTAGCTGTTGCCATGGCTGGGGCCAGAGTTCATGAAAACAGAGAATATGAGCCAACAAAACAAGAATAAAGACTTATTTGAGATTGGTCTTTTTAAAAGGACATCTACCATGCACAAAAACACGAGAAGCAAATGTAGACAAGTTTGGACACTATAGTGTGGCTGAGAGGGGGTGAGAGAAAAGAGCATTTGGAAACCAAACAGGCGCCATAAAAACTTGACCCGGGAGGGCTCTGGGAAAAACCTGATGAATCGCTCTCCGGAAGGACCGTGGTTTTTTCCCCCTGCGCGTTCTCCAATAGCACAATGACTAATACATTTCAACACATGACTCTAAGGGTTTCACACTGTTGTAATGCCCTGCTGGAATGCTGGTACTACACCACGGAAAAATTATATGTCTGTGGCTTTATTTGAAAGGATAAATGCTACACACAGTATACTTTTTTTTTCTACTTATCAGAAATATCAATCATAATTTATGCAAATGTTCTATTATAATTTTTGTAAGATCAATATAAGAAATATGTATAATCACACAAAATTGTTTTAAAGCTTCTAATGGATAGGATTAACAGAAGTAATGAAACTGAGATCATTCGATTAAATCAATAAATTAACAGTGTGTAGGCTATGCAGCAGAAACAGAGTAACCCATTGACACACAAGCACATACACACATTTTTCAATGAAGACAAACAGTCATGTCTGCCCTCTAGTTGCCACTAAGTCAGCGACAGCACTGTATATCCCACAGAGATACAGCACACATGTAAGATGCTGCCCACTTTATCATCCCTGTGCCCTCCAGTGTATTGTAAATAAAATACTGAGACTATTATGAATTCATGGGGTACTACTCAGGACTTTGGACCCACATCAACTTCAGTTTAATTTTCAAAGATCTGTATTATTTGATTCTTTCAGTTATCATTTTCTTTGGGGGCTTTTGTGAGATGCAAACTAGATCTTCTACTTGTTGCCTTTGTGAATATTATTTTTGCTTCTAATTAGGCTATAAAACACTCTATAGGATCCTTAAATATTGAGCACAAACCAAATTTGCAGCTGTTTTAACAATTCTAGTGAGTTCTGCTGTAAGATAATGTGTATATGATTCAGATAAAAAAAAATTGGATCACATCTAACTGAAAAGCTCAGTGTATAAAGGATGCTCAACAGTGACCACATCCAAAGTTATGAAACTAGTCAGCGCCTTGTTTTTTTGGAATCCCAGATTCATAAATATTAAAATGCTTCATACTGGGGGAAAAAAGTGCAATAAGTGTGTCAATCTTGTTACCTAAAGAATTCGGACTAAAATTAGACACAGAGTTCAAAAACACTCTCCGAAAATATTATTCAACTGTCAACACACCAGTCATATCAAAGCAGTCCAGACATGTAGCTAATCATTGAAATAACACTAAGTCATGTAAAGGTGGAAAGTTATAGTGCTGGTGAGATCCAGATCCCTTCTTCTCTGTCCATTTACAACCTAATCTGTTGTGAGAATCTGAAAAAGTAGAGTGAGAAGGAGGCAGATTAAGCCATTGGAGCGCCGGGGGTGCTTCCTACGCATCACTGATTCTTTTCAGGCAAATTTAAACACTGTTTGTTTATTAGTGTCTTATGCACGGCATTAGCGGCCTGGCTTATCTCGGCACACACACAGAGTGGCATAATACGGCACTGTTCAAAGCCCAGATATGACCGTGTGTGTGTGTGTGTGTGTGTGTGTGTGTATGTGGAGGCTCAGTTGTTCGCGTTGCTGCTCTGACCTTGTTTAAGTAGTGAAAGACCATGTGAGACACGAATTATTGGCCACCGATGCTCTTATGCTTTGTGTAAACATGATCAACACACCCGGTTGCTACACAGCCTCTGTGGCACTGACAAAAGACTTAAAGGTGCACAGAGGAGATTTGGTTTAAACTAATCTCTCTTCACTGTTTACCATATATGCATGGACATATCAGCTGCTGCTGCCATTGTGTGAGAAATACCTATGGTTGCTATATCTGATAATGGCCAGTGTAATCCCTTTTTCTCTCTTTGACCCCCATCACCCCACCCCTCTCTTTTTCTAACTCAGTCTCTACTTCTCCACTTGTCTATGTTTCTGTCTCTTTCCTTTAATATTATTATTAATATTATTATTATTACTATTATTATTATTATTACCTCCCCTTTGGGTTTCTCTCTGTCTCTCTTTTATCTCTTTCTGCACTGTGGTCTGCAAACACCATTGTCTTAATCTTTCAGCATAAGCAAAGCGAAATCCAATACGAAGCTGGAAGAACTGAATGCAAACCAATCTGTATTTTATTTTACTACTCAAATTTAACAGGAGTCATCTATAAAATAAAAGGAAAACATCTTTGGTGAGTTGATCTCCTCAGAAGTGGCCACTGCAAGGCAGTGTTGTGTGTAAAATAATTTTACGTTTGAGATAACTCTACAAGAAAACTGCTACATGAAATTACACAAAGCACACACGGTCCTGTACACATAGAACTGATCCCATTGTTAATTAATTTGCAAAAACAGTCTCCAACATGTCCTTATCTGGTAGTGAGAGAATTTCCTTTCTTCTGACATGTAAAAAGAAGTAGAGAGAGAGAGGAGAAAGAGAGAAATACAGTCTTTCACTGTTGCTTCGTTGTGCTCTAGCCCTTGATTTTACTGCCTAAATTTGGCAATAAGGAATCTGTTAGCAGGACATGGACTTAGACCTGTGTGTATGTTTGTCAGATTTCCTGAGTTCTGCATTCAAACACTGTTGTTACCTTCTGAAACAGATATGATGAAATCTCGGTCCCATTTTCAAAGATGGGACCGAGTAATGCACAATCACATAAGATCCTCCAATTGGGGACACAGCAGTAGACACATATTTAAATAAGCAAGAAATGAAGTCCGGGCCAATAATTCTCATTATAGATTATAAACTTATTATAGACTTGGTCATAATTGCAGTAAAAGTTGTGTTTTGATTTGTATTCAATTCAAAATGATTGCATAGATTTGCAAAAAAGTAAAATAAAAAAAATGTGCGATTTGGAAGACAAAGCCACCAAATTGCTCTTCGCTCAGTGCAGTTTCAGTTTTCAAGTAACAAAACTGCACAGCGCCACCTGGTCTACAAACATGCACCCTCAGCTGCATCACTTTAGGGACAAGCACAGTTTGTGTGGCATTGCTTCAAAATGGACTATGGCTGAGATGAAAATAGCATTAGGGTTACGCCAGTGCTTCTGCCTGCAGGAGGAGGAGACAGGAGGTGTTTTTGTTTGTTTGTTTGTTGTTACAGTCTTACTATACTATACTTAATAGTAAAACATTTTTTAGTAATTGCCTTCATCGTATTGCAAGTTCAGATGCTTTCTTATCTCACCACTGTCCCTGAAAGAAAGTAGAAGTTAATCCAGCGGGGAGTGGAGGAAGCTCACAGACACATTTCTGGCAAATATTTATCAGCATCCTTTGACAGTTGCAATGAGACTTTACAATAGCGCATCATTATATTTTTCTATGAGTGGATTTTGTATGAATGGATCACAATTCCTTGTACTTTGGGTAGTAAACAGCAAATTGGTACCAGCAGCTGATCTCCTTTGAGACAGGTATCTTCTCAAACCACTTTTAAACATGGTTGGTTTGGAAAAGGTATGCATGACTTTGCTGAATGAATCATTGTTCAAATAGTTTGTTTGATGTTTTCAGAGGTGTTCAGTGTGATGAAATTCCCAGACCAGTGGATGTTACTGTAAATATTGGCACACACACACATGCAGGTGTTTGTTGTGTTTCACTACACGTCTTTCCACGTTAGCTTCTTTTGTTGATCTGCACACACTCATCATAAATCATTAGTACAATTTTCAAATACGTTTGGCTTTTTCGTCTGCATTTAACCCTTGTGTGGTGTTCATATCTTTGTTACTCAGCCAGTGTTCGTGGGTCTGGTGGACACGCTGCATTTTCGTGTTTTTAATTCAACACAATCAAACAATTTTATGTTAAAATACTCAACAGATTACTTCATCTCAATTACAAGCAATATAAACAGCATGTATGGTTAATATTAGCCCTTTACCTTTGTTAGATCACATTTATGAATTAAAGTGCTACTCGTTTTTTGTTTGTTTTTTAATAAAATGTAAAAAAAAAAATCAATTACAGTCAAGCTATGAGTGGAAAAAATTCAACAGATTTACAAATGAAACAAGGTTTTTCATAACCACTGATTTGTATTTATTTGAACTTCATTAGAAATTCAGCCCATTCAGGTCGATTTACACAACACGAGCTGAACACATACACTAACCATGTCAGTCTGGACAACACATCAGCCCCATTGAACACATCGTCTTTTCATACCAGCCTATACGACATATGAGGGGCAGACACTTGATGCATGTATATTGTGTTTTTCTGTCCATCTTGGGTCCACACACTCGCAGCACTTCTTTTTGTTGCTGCTGGCAGCAACCTAGAATAATGAAGAAATCTCCGGTTTTTGATGCTCCTGGCCACAGATTCTTCCATCCCTGTGCAGTGTACTCATGAGTACCGCATTCTTGCCTTTCTTTGGCACATAGGATACCAGGGACGTGTCAGCTGTGTACACAAACATGGAAGAATTGACAGGCCTGTTCTTTGTAGTCAGCAGTTGGGGTGGGAGCTCAGACTTGTTTTTCCGTATCGTTCCCACCACGGTCAGCTTCCTCTTTAGGAGCTCTGATCCCAGCTTGTGCGAGGTAAAAAATTTGTTGCATGTGATGTTGTGTCCACTGAGTCCCTGAGTTATGTCCAGGACAACTCTTGATTTTTCTCAGGGGCTCCTCCATCAGGTTTCCCTGTGTAGACTTGTAAGTTCAGCCGCCTGGTTAGCTCAGTTGGTAGAGCACGAAACTCAGTCTCTCTGGGTTGTGGGTTTGAACCCCACTCCAGGCGGCACTGCCTCCCATGGGCCCACCACCCGTGGGAGGTGCCGTAGGACTTCGGTGCATTGCGGTAAGGTGCAGTAAAGCGGCAGATGATGAAATGACATGACATGTAAGTTCCAAGCATAAGAGGATCTTTAGAAAATGTTGTGGAGGTTTAGATGGTATATGCTGCCCCTAAATAGCTTCTTATCTATGGTGACATTAGGCCAAGGGTTGTAAAACTGGGGAAGGCGGTGCACCCACTTGTCCCACGCTGTCCTGAAGGTACACAGGACCTACAATTTCCACACTTTCATTAGCCCCGGGTCCTGAACATCCTGTATGTAATATAAATGTGTAGGAGGGTGTAGAATGTGTGGTCATTGAAAATGTGTTCTGATATATATTCTTCACAGAAAATGAGCCAAGAAATATGAAATGCACCCCCAATAGAATAATCGAGAAAGACAAATTTTAGTAAAAAAAAAAAAAACCTCTAATTGGGGGACAATGCTAATAATATAATCACACATACAAAACGACAGACAACAAAAAGGCAAAACACAAAATTCCATGCACTTAAGGTATTCACAGTAATTGTCTTTCTAATATAATAGATACAGAAAGATAAAAAAAAATAACACTCTTAACAAAATATTGGTGCATGACGCAGTATAACAGAAAATGTACGACACAAAAATTAAACAGCTTCTCTCTCAAACACAAAAAACTCCAAACTATTCAGTGTGTCTAAATATCATCTTATCAGATGACAAATAAGAAACAAATTATAAGGTATAAAAGCATTTCTGTGGAGTGTAATGTTATTACTGAGATGTTTCCAGTCAAACTTTTTTATTTTGCGTCTTAAATGCGATTAATCTTCAGGGCAGAAATATATGGAATACACTGCATGTAACACACATGTCGAAAGCAATCTCTGCAGCAGAATCTGAGACATCTTCATTGTGTGAGTGAAGACAACATCCATCAACGTTGCATGAAAATAATTTGCCAGCTTTATTCAATCTACATACGTCCCCCCCCCCCTCTTTGCTCTACCTCCAAAACTCACTCAGATGAGACGCCATGAGATTGTTATCTTGCCTCGCCTTTGTATGAAAATCAAATTGGGAATTGCTTTTTTCCTTGATTCACTTCCATACAAACAAAGAAGTTGTTTTCTTATTTTCATGTAAATGTCTTTTTTATAGGAGGCGACAAGTGTAATCAATCTTCCTCAAGACAAGGTAGGAGGGCCTGCCGAGGGGGGATTATTGGTGCTTAGTAGCCCGGGGATCATAAAACAAGGAAATTGAAAGTGATATTTAATTGACACTGCCATTTCCACTGCACAGCGAAGTCTCGTCTCCCCCCATCACCACGTCTCTCTCCCATGTGCCAGGCCATCTCGCTTGCCGCAGGTGAAGAGAGGGGAGGAAAGAACTCGCCGGAGCAAATTTCCTTTCAAACCCTCCTCTAGAACCCGGAGAGCAAGCTGTCAATCTCAAAGCACAGCACTGTGAAAGAGACAAGGAGGGGAAAGTTTTACGTTGAGAAAAATAGATTTCAAAATGTCACCTCATCGACGGGGTGCACCATACTCTAGTGAAGTGGAACATGGTCAACATTGTGTATCTATCTGAATAAATAACACACCTGTTTTATTCAGCTTTGCCTGCACACACAATAACAAAGAAGTGCTACACTCATACACTGTAAAAGTAATACATTTAATCTCTCTAATTTAGTGTCTAAAAACCACAAAGAGGTCATTTAAATACCTGATTCTGCATTTGTTGTGTATTGTTAATGTTATTGTATGTTAAAATCCATACGTTCTGCTGTCTTCTTGAATTCCTCTAAATCCCCTTCTCACTACCTTTGAAATGGCACACTCTATGTGACTGTCACTGCCCTCCGCCAATTGCACCAATTAACACCACATAAATTAATCAGTCTTCATTCAATTATAACTCAGTTATGCAGCAATAAAAGAAGGAGAGAGAGTCGAGCAGAATTACTGCCTGAGATACTGTCTCTGAAACGGAAAGTGACACTGTCTAATTAGGGTAACCTAATGAGATCAGAAGGTGTCTTTGTCCTCAGACTTGTAGTCGAATAGGCCTCTCTGACCTCTGAATGGCAACTTATGACCTGACCTATGGACTTACTGGAGGTGTTCCAGTGTGTCGGCTTATTCCATGATAAATCTGGTCATTAAACAAAATCACTAAAACTGACTAAAAAAACTGACTGAGGCGGCATTAAAAAGATCCAACAAATGATTTTCTGAATATCGATATATGTTGATACTGGTGGTTAACTGCTTTTGCCGTATTTATCTTAGTTTAAATGGATGTATGCAAAGCATGCGTTTATCCTTATATTAACATTTGTTCAAAAACGTACAATTACTATCAACTGTAATAAATGTATTATAGATGTAAAGGTAGATTAAAGCACAAAGTAAGTTTCACTTGAATTAAATCAGAAATGTTAGTGCTACTCTGCTAAGCTCGTTAGCTTTCACAGGAGTGTAGCTAGGTTTTTATTCTCCATCATGATTAATTAATAATTAATTAATCTACTGCCTTATTTAGTCATGTGGAATATTTTCAACTGCAACAAGGGCAAATCAATAAGTAATTCAATTTTAGCTTTAGCTAAGGATAGCCGTGGCTATTACACCCACTGAGTAACAGTTGATATATGTGGCTCTTCTAATTTCGATTTGTAGTTGTTTGTGTCTCTGCGACACAAAGGGCAGGAAGTGCAGCATTGGAAGCCAAAGCCAAAGCGCAGTTACTGCTTTTTTTTTTTTTTCTGCTCTGGTTGTCACTGTAAATTTAACATGTGGTTTGGCGGTTGTTCATGGAATCATACATCTCCAAAATGTGTCTGTATGTGTTACAACAGATAAAGTCAAAGTTCAGTCTTTAAGTCAGTTTTTCCCAAATACATGCTTACTGCATGTTGGTTTTTGTTATTTTTTATTTTTTAATTTTGCTCATCATGCAAAAATACTTTTACATGTTGTAACACAAGCACGTTACTATTTAAAATGCTTGTATTTGTACCATCACTTATTCCATTGTTGAAGCAGCTATCCACCCAGCCTGTTTGTCTGACAAGACGTATTTAAAGAGCTTGCTGCTGACCTACAGAGGCTTTAGACAGGCTTTGGGGACAGGCAGCAATTGGTGTCAAAGAGAGGCCAAACGGCAATGATTTATAGCCAGGAAGATTTGACTGGTGAGAAGCTGCTGCTGCCACAATTACCTTTACTGCTAAACTCGCACACTGACTGCATGTTATTCCATTGGCTGCTGCCACAGCTACTGCCTTGTACACACACTGACACACACACACACACATGCACACACTCCTTTCTCTTTTTTACAAGTGCTGTTCATGTCTGAGTGGTTGAGCCTCTGTGTCTTTGGCCTGCCTTGTCCACTTAAAAGGGCATTAATCAACGGCTACTTTATAAATCAGGAGGTCCTTGCAGGCTCACAGCGATTATGAGGTCAGGGCTCTGCAGAAGTACTTAACCAATTCCCAAACCCACCCGGACTTGATATATTTTGCTTCCTTGCAGCCAGGCGATTCATCATCATTCTCCCACTGAGGCATAATGGAACAGAAAGGGAGGGAGGACTGGATGTTAAGCAAAGGTATAGAAGATGAGAGAAAGGGAATAGGGGGAGTAAAGGAGGAGGATTGGCTGGAGAATAAAATGCTTCCTTCTCTACCCCTCTCTCCCACCACTATCTTTCTATTCTTCTATTTCCCTCCTTGGTCAGTCTCGCTCTCTCTCCCTCTCTGCTCAAATCCCAGGACACTTTGGGGGCACTTAGCACTAACCAGGCTCATTCATCCTGGCCGACCAGCTCTTCCAAATTATTTCAGACGAAGCTGAGACAAATGTCTGAGAGATGTAGCCACTGTTCTAAATTTGGTGCCCTGGTGGGCCTATGGGCTAGGCAGCATAAAAGCCCAAGGATAAGAAAGCTGCCTGGAAACATGGTCATCAAGAAAATAAGAGAAAGAGAAAAAACAGGGTGATGTACAATGCAAAAGGGAAGAAGGGATGCGATTCATGAAACCAGGGAGCTCAAGAAGCAGAAGGTAGAGCATGTAAGGAAAAGGAACTATGTTTTTCACAAATCACAAATGAAGTCAGAGAAAGACAGAGACATAGACATGGAGAGACAGAAAAAGAGAGGAAAGAGGGAAGAGCTCCTAACTACAGGGCTGGAGGCTAATGCCCCGAGGGTAGTCTTTCCCCTGCCAGCACAAAATGGAGCCCATAAGTCAAGCTAAAAGGGCATCAAGAGTCCGCTCCAGGCTGAGTATTGAATGGAGAAACTGAAGCCACTTTAATACTGTATGGTTGGATAAGGTGGATAAAATGCTTTACTTTCATGTCTTTTGACCTCAGCTATGACTGGTAATATCCATCACTTATAGTATGAGACTATAAGCTAATTTTTGCTATTTGGAAAACTCTGTGAAAAACCTCACAAGTCACCTCAGAAGAAAAAAAAATGTCTTTGCTCTGTCAGTTAAATAAAATTGAGTAACATCCTGTCAGTTCTGCTCCATCTAGAAACAAATCTAATAAACACTAGAGTGCCACACCTTTGGTTACAATGTACAATGTCCAATTTAGCACCAAACAATGTCAGCCTGAAGAGACACACGGTGTCCTTTTGATTTGAGGACAGAGGAGAGAATGAAGGGCAAAAAGGAGTGAAGAACAAAGAAGTTATCCAAGTCATAAGAGAAGAGAGAACTATGGAGGGGGGAGGATGAAAGGGAGAAGAAGGAAGAAAGGAAGGGAAGGAAGTGTTTCTTCACTTCTAGAGACCGACGTAAAGTGGAGAAGACAGTTTCCATTACCCCGGCACCCACCGGAGAATAATTTGCTGAGGCTGGGTAAATTGTGATTTAAGAAGTGTAATGACGTGTAATAATTTTCTGTCAGTGTTGTCAGTTAGTAGACAAGGCAGGTCTCCTCAGCAGGCGGAGGAGTGAAGAGACAGAAAAACAGGAAGTTGGACGTAGTCCAAACAAATGTGAGGGGACATATTGTGTAATGTGAGACGAGGCAATTGCAATCACATCCATTACTGGTGTATCAAAGCAATAGTAAATGCTCTAGGAGAGTACAGGTGTAGGAATTAGATTACAGTTCTCAGCCCAAATCAGAAAACCCATTGTATCACATATTTGATTTGGTTTTTCATTAATTGCCTCAGAGAATCGGGGTCAAGTTCCTTGGTGGCTGCCACAGAAAGCAGTTTAAAGGGTTTCAAATAAACTGGAAATGACCCTTGTTGAAAATAACTCTGGTACTTAATCCCCCCGATAAGCCAAACCAAGTTTGCCCTCAGCAGCTTAAATCCACACCACTGAGTAAACATGTCTGACTTAATCTGTGTCCCCCTAAAAAAAGAAAAGAAAATGCAATACAAAATGCAATACAGCTGCATCCTACCAGATTTCTTTGCAACTGCCTTAAGAAGACAGCCTAGAATTACATCTTATGTTTAATAAGGTTTATGTGCATCATGCACATGTAAACATGGTCTGTGGTCATGCTAATAAGTAATTCGAGAGTTTGTATGGAGAAGGTTTACCTTAAAATAGTGTCATCATCAAGGTGTAATCGTGCTTTAATTTCTTAATATTAATAGTGTATTTGCAAAACGGTGATTAAACTAAGCCATTTGCACTTTCTCAGGCTACACAGTATAAAATGCAACACAAAGTTATAGACAGTATGGTACAGTTTAGAACTTAAGGTCAGAGAAAATGTCAACATTTCATTTTGCAGTTCTTTGATAGAAATGTTGTATTCATCCAAAAAAAGGTGTCCATTACAAGTCAAATTGCTGTTGTTGGACTCTTTCACTTTTCATTTAATTTTCTATATCATGATACTACAAGCAAAAGTTTAAAATTTAGGACTATATGTCTGAGCCAACTTTTTTTTGTATATTTAAAATGTCTAAGAATGAGAGGATGTACTAAGAATTATGTGAACCTTTATTATCCCAGTGCCCAACCTATGGGCATTCAACAAAGGAGTTTTATCTTTGACATGTGTAATTTATGAAAAATAAAGCGCCAGCCTCACTGTTATTAATGCCTCATCACAAGCTCCAATAGAGCAGGGAATCGTGGGTTTTGAGTGATTATGTTATCACTTTTAGTGTATGTTTTGCATAGACGTGCACAGGTTTAGAAGAGGGAGACACACAGAAAGGGGAAGGTAGCCTTTGCATATGTGAAACAGTATCTCGCTCCAGGGTTCTTACAAGGATGCAATATATTAAAATACAAGGAACCATACCAGATTTCAAATACACATAAAAGTTTTGATGTATTTGCAAGAGCTGCAGTCCATTCCAAGGAAAATTAACACTGTTGACAAATATCATATAAAGTACAGAGAAAACTGACAGAGACTGAACTGACAGAGAGGAGGAAACTTATTTGAAATGGACAGATAGGGAGTGGGAGTCCATTTCAATTATTCAATTCTGTTTATCACTGAGAACATGTGGTGCAATATAGTAATGTCACCAACAATCAGTGTTATGCAAATTGTATGCCTCATTTTTTTCCTCTTTTTGGTGAACTGCATTTTTTTAAACAACTTACAGTTCCCATTGAATCATCATTAATACACTGCAAGACATGAAAAAGAAAACCATATTTTGACTTTTTTTTCAGCTCAGCAGATAACAGCACTGGACATACATATGTTTATCACAGTGATATCTCTATTACGAGTCCCTTGCTTAACAGAAATGCATAATGCATTCATGCAGAACACAAAATGCCATAAATCAAAATGAAAATGAAATGGATTAAAATGCAGCACAGTGACTAAGCGGCAGTGACAAGACTAATTCAACATCTTTTATGATCAAAGTCTTGAGGTTCTGCTGTTTGGTATTACGCGTTTGTTAAATTACAAGCACAAGCCCGGTCTTCTTTTGTCTAACTGTGTCCTTTTTATAACATCTCCCTCCCTTCCTTTCTCTCTATCTCTCTGTCTCTCTGTCCTGCCTCCGAAAGCAAAGTTGTTTGATCATAAATTGTTGAAGTGCAATGACTTGTCTCCTCCACTTTCACTCAGTGGTCCTAGTAGTAGCAAGAGCAGATTAAAAAGTCTGCCACACTACCCAAGCGGTCTCAGCATACCATTAGCATATATATGAGATTTGAGACATTTTCTAATATTCTCCAGCAGGACTCATCTGTCATGGCCTTGTGATGAATTATAAAATGCTTGTTTGGGTGTGAGGGAGCTGGAAAAGTGGCAGTGTGCCTCCCCTCCTTCTCATTACTTCTATAACCTTTACTATGCCTCTGTTAAAAAAAAAAAAAAGAAAAGAAAAGAAAGAAAGAAAGAAAAAAGAAAAAGGAGAGGGAGAAAATCAATGTTGGGACATTTCAATAAAAAAGGGAGGTTTATGTTATTACCTATGCCATTAGTCAATATGTGCGGGAACTGGTAACAACTTCTATGCACAAGTGTCATAAAGTTACTGGAGAAGTGAGTGGAGACAGCACCAGGAAGTTGAACTGCTTCAGTTTAGATTTTCTCCCTGTTCAAACCAGAAATACTCAAAAGCAATTGTCAAGAACCTTTTAAGATTTTTGTGAAATAGTGGGATTGTAGATACTGGCACAGGCTCTGTAACAAGCTTAGTAATTCTTAATTGAGAATAAGACTCAGCTGAAGAATACAATAATATTTTTCTCATTAAAGATTCTCCCAATAATTTGTTCCACCCAAAATGAGAAAGCAACAACAACAACGGGACTGAATCTCAGTCCCCACAGTCAAGCGTGAGGTGGCTGGGCCTGGTGGTGAACAAAATGGACCACCACCCCAATACCTGTTAGATAAGTTGTAGGTACCTGTTGCATATGGGGTGGCAGGCAAATATGAGCTAACCCTGGCAGGGGACTGGGAACTGGGAACTCTCTCCTTTTCTGGGGAAGCTGATCATAAGATGACTGTTTTCCCCAAAGAACTAAAGGATTTGCTTGATGTAAGTGCAGGACGCATGGGAAGTTGCTTTGTAGACCTGATAAATCCAATGGGTCTCCAGATTATATTTTTCTGCATCCAATGGGAGGCTGAATACATGGTATCTTAATGTTCAAAGCCTCCAGGGCAGGGATGGCTGCTTATAGTTGTTCCCAATGGTTGTTGGATCAGGCCAAGAACTTTGTGGTGAACATCAGCTGTGATAGAAGCTATCAGCTTCAAAGGGGATTTAAGCTTAGTTTGCTCAGTGTTGGGAGGCCAGTTCGGTGAAGGAGTTCAGGAAGCCCATGGCGAAGGTCTTTTTGTCGGCCTCAAAGAGAATCTGGCAAATCATCAGATGATTCAGGAAAGGAAGGCAGGGTTTAACCTCACATGCTGAAAACAGCCTGGGAGGACCTTTTTGTGTGCTGACCTTGACTAGGGATATTGTCAGACACTGTAAGGAACTCCTGAACTTGGCCAACATGAGACAAAGTCAAACAGCTCTGAGGACTATTGGCTGAATGCTGAAGGCTCTTAATATTGTTGGGTTAATCTAATGTTTTTTTTTTTTTAATGTCACTTGGAAGTTGGCAACAGTGCATGTGGATTAGTTTAGCATGGATGTATGGAGTGGCACTCCTTCTAGGGCCTGCTAGAACAGATCTTCAGAAACTGTCTTGTAAATAACTTGTATATCTTGTATTCTGTGTAACTGCTTATGGATGAAAGTATTAAGCAAAGACATAAATGAAGACAACAAATGTTCATTATTGTCTCTCAGTATTAGAACTTTGGTCTAAAACTTGCAAGACTTGCAAGTGTTTACTTGTACTGGTCAGTTTTTCACCTCTTAAAAAAGCAATGCCTTATACTTAGCTCAAAACATACAGTACACACAGCTTACTTTATTACATATGTCAAAAAATTTTTGGTCAACAAGTTCGATTACAGCTTACACTATGTATAATGTACCTTAGCAGGAGTTTAGCCACCACATCTCATGGTGTGACAGGGGAGGTGTAATACTTTATAAAGCTTTATATTCCGGCTCCTTGCAAATATCCCATGTGTTAATTAAATGAGTAAAAAGTGCAGTGGCCTGTGTCCTAAATTAATTGCTTTCTATTAGATTACATTATTGTAGATAGACCAAGCCATATTATTAACATTGTTGTACATTCTCCTACATTCAATTTCCTTGAACATTATTACTGAGAGAAATCACTCTCTCTTTCTCATGCTGTCTCCCTCTCTTTCTTCCTTCTCGAGATTGTTCCAAATTTCTGTCATGGTGCATTCTGCTCAGTTAATTAAAGGGGGCTAAAGTGCAGTGGCCTGTATCCTATTGCCATCAAATCCATAACTTAGAGAGAAAACATTTACATTAACTTGCCATTAATACCGCCTATGCCGACTTTTCAATTCCCGCTAAGTATGATCTTACACAATAATTGCTGTTGCCTACGAGACAAAAGGGCGAGGTGGTCCATGAGGGGGACAAGAAAAAAAAAATTGATGCCACTGTTAATTAAATGAATAAAAGTGCACCAGGCTGTGTCTTGGAAAACAGCTTTGAGTAATAAAAATATAGCCAACAATCTCTCCCTCTCCTTCCATTCAATTCAGTTTTGAATGCTATTACACAAGGTAATGGAGTTTGGGAATGGGAACTTCTTGATAGCTGTCAGAAAGAAAGAGAGAGCGGGGGAACAGGCAGAGAATGCCTTGTATTTCTTTCTGTTTTTTTTTTATAAAACAACTAAGCTCAGCAGTCTGTATCCTATCACAGCTATTGCATCTATTGGATTGGATTATTTTACATTTTGATTGAAATGATGTCCGCACCAGATAAAAGCACAGACCCCAGCTGTTGTAATTGAATCAGAGTGGAGTTGTTTATTCGGTTGATCTACAGCAGTGATTTGCTTGTCCTAACACCCAATGCATAAAAGATCCACTCTTGTTTAACACACTGCTGATTAGATCTGTTTAAAATGGCAAAACAAGAGGCGTCCGTGTCCAGAGATGGGCAGGCATAAAGATAATACATATAACGGCATAGGGAGAAGGGGGAGGAATGAATGGAGAGCAACAGAGGAGAGGAGTGAAAGGAGGATACAAAGGGGCCCTACGCTCCCTGCGTCTCTTGATGGTGTTAAGTGTGTGTGTGTGTGTGCTGTAGATGCACCATCTGCTTAACTTTCCATGTGTGACCAAAACTTTCAATAAATAAATTTCACATGGCAAAGATACCAGATGCACAGGGGGTGGGCCCTGAATAACATTTAAATAACATCTAATAGTAAGAAAGAGTAAATATAAGTGTTCTCGTCCCCAACAACAGACTCTTTTGGGATTTGAACCAGCGTTTTTTTTTTTTTTTTTTTTTACAGTTGAATTGTGGCCCACGCTGAAGAAAGGAACAAACACATACAACGTTTCCACTAATTTATTCAGGTAAATTTAGTCAGAATGAACCCATCACAAACATGAAATTAGACTCAAATTGTGAGTGTCAGATATCACCATTCGATGTAATATTACACAGCATTAGTTCATACACATGATTTAGTGAACCTTTTTCATGAGGACTTCCAAATGTATGCTGTATAATGGATGGTTGATCATCAAATAATGACTCTTATCACTTTGGAGTCGGATGCACATCCATCATGCTGAGAAAAAGGTGAACATACGCCCCAGTGCGCAATGAATGCTGATTTAAATATCACTCCTTGAGGGACCACATATGAAAGCATAATCTGCTTAGATTGTGATGCCCCTCGTACAACAATAACTATGTCAAGGGCACAGGCAAAATCTTAAATATGTTTACATTTTTGCATATCAAATATGTGATAAGAGAACCTCTTTTGGTAAATATCAGTGTCATATCAAGACAACTTTCATTTTACCTTTGGGATAATCCCTCTCCCATTTAACAGGATGGTGTTGAGAAAAAAGAAAGATACATAATAATGTGTATCAAATGTGATCTGTTATGAGCGCTTTCCTCCGAAAACACATAAATGAAGTGCTTGTTGTACACAATGTATATTGTGTTTAAATATTGATCATATTAACGAAAGCAGACTAATTCTGTGTATAGAAATGTAGTGTGGCTGTAAACATAAACACTCCATGTACAGCGTTTCCAAAAAGCAACAACATGTTTGTCTATACCACAGTCACTAAAAGAACAATATGTTTCAGCTATCAGTCACAACAGTAAGATAACTCTGCAGCAAATGCTTTTATCATGAAATTTAGTTTGAATTAATAAATATATCATCATCATTTGAACTGGCCAGTTTTGGCAAATAGGATGTGTATCTACTCTGAACTTTACTTGGGACACAAAACACTGTGTAATCTTTGACATTTACTGACATTCAGATTAGGCCAACATTTGTCAGATAGCCTAACTTTTGTCCTTCCTTGTCTGTATATTATCTGCATATTAAACCTTTGCTTTGCTCTGACTCTGTCATATTCACAAACAGCTTTTATGAAAGACACAGATCATATGTTTAATAATTTCCCATGTTTCAGACGCCTTTGGGTCACCCCACTATAATCAATCATCTCTATTAGCGGCCATATCTCGCGCTCCGCCAGCCGTGACCCCTGGACAGCTGAGCTCAGATTTTATCACGACATGCATGCCACGTTTTACTTTCCCTGACACCCCACCTCTCTCTGCTGTCTGCTCAGTGTGGTGTTATAAGCATCCTGTTGTCGTGTACTTGTTTTATCGGGCTGCTTCTATTACTCATTGTGGCCCTTCTGGTAACCTGAATAACCTGAAACATCTCACACACGTGAACTCTACAGTCTAGAGTTTTAAGTTATAGTTCACAATAATGATGTGTTCTTGATGAACAGAAAATAAACATCAACATTATGCAATTGCAAGGAACAGGAGAAAAATGCTTGTACTCTAATTACAGTCACATTGTGCTCTGTGCACCACTTTTGGTCATTAAATTTCTTTTTTTTTTTTCACCTGCCAAATATCATTATGCCCTTACTCTGCTTTTCTATTAAGTGAAGCACTTTTTTTTTTTTTAAACCATCATGCTAAAGATTTTCAGCTATATAAAAACATGTAATAATCATGATTATTTCTCTGGTAATTAGCAGTAATAAACACACAACCACTGTGAGGTTACCTGATGAAAACTGAAAATAAAAGTATGTCAAAGTCTAAACTCTCACAAGCATAACTGTCTCTTCAGTAATCAATTGTCGGGGCAGCGGCAGCAGCACCTTCCTCAGTTCAAATAAGACAAACCTGCTATGTTGAGCCTCCCCAGTCATAGTAGCTGTTTGATCTAAGCCTAATAATCTAGGCAAAGATGGACCTATTCTGAAACTTAATGTAAAGACCAGCTGCGTTTTGGAAAGATAGTGAGAGAACATCTGCTATAAGTTATATAAAAATACATTTTTAAAAGAAATGAAGAGGTCCAAATTTTATATCTTGACACATTCGAGACAGACAGGTAAACTTAGGAATGATGTTTAGTCATACCTAATAATAATGATACTTAATTGAAATATATCTCAAAACCCAGAAGTTCATACGGTCGAAGTGACCAGAGGAAAGGATGTTAACGTAATATGTTTTTTTTTTTTTTTCATGTCTATGCAGTTTTGTTTACTTGACTGAAAACTGCCATGTACTTCATACTGCATACTTGGAGTGTGGTGTTTACATGCAGTCCAAACATAATAATCATAGCACATGACCATACACTAATTAGCGCTGATTGTTGTATTTATGTAATGACATTAATAGACTACCAGTGGGCATGTTAATACAGCCAGTGATAAAAAAAAAGCATACATTTTAAAGACACCCTTGAGCTCTTTTTCAATGTATAGTGCATACACAGCTTATGACATACATGTCTTTTTAGAGCTAAAATAATAATTTGTTGTGTATCTCAGGACTTGGTGGACGTGGTAAGACAAACAGCTGGGGTCACACAAAGTCACGAAAAATACTGATATTTGCAACCATCAGATAATCTCACTTTGACGGACACAGATGTCATATGCCTTCAGCGTTTGCTGGTTTATGGTGTATAGATCACAGCAAATATCGATACACACACGCACACTGTATGGCTCAGACTGGTGCCTGTCATGTTGGAGATATTTACATCAGTCCACATCAGAAAGAGAGAGAGCAAAGGGGAATGAAACAGAGATGTTCTCTGCTTGTAGACGCCAGTGAATGACCTTTTTTCTCTCTGTCGGTATCAACCCTTGATTCACATATCACACAAACACACACACACACCACACACACAAAAAAAAGCACCAAGCAATAATGTGGAAATGTTAACAGCTTACAATTAAAAATGTGATTTATGTTCCGTGCAGCTGTTAAATGACACTGCAGCCCAACAATATCGATTTCCATATCATTAGCATAATAGTTTTATTGTGGTATAATTACTAAATAAAAAGGCTCCTACCTGGCAAACCTTACTGCAATCAGGGACTCTTAAACGAGCAAAATGTTGCCTCACACAAGTAACATGGGTCAATTGCAGCCGGGGATAGTCGGGGGTAATGATTAGATCATTAAAATTTAGTCTATGCTTCACAGAGCATAGAGAAAATTAACTTCCCCCCACCAAGCTCATTTTTCTGCTGAACATGAAATAATGATTTTCTGCCAGTATAATTACAAAGCTAACATCTGATAGAGTCAGCATCCAGGGGGGATTATCACATGCATGAGTATTAGACCTCATTACCAGCTTGACTGCAAAATTATTACATCTTGTAATTGGATGGCGAGATTTATACACAGATTGGGCCAGGGTTCCTCGGTAAGATTGTAATTACAGGCTTCGCTGGTTCGCTACTTATCACATTGCATGCAGGAGGGAGGAGGGCCGAGAAAAAAAAACAAGCGGAGAAGAAGGGCAGGAAGGACCGTTTCATTAAGCAGGGCTACCCTATCAATGGCAGAATGGTGTTGTGGCCAGGCTGCGCGGATGGCTGGGGCGAGTGGGTAACATCTTCCCTCTCCTTCTCTATTTATGAGGCCAAACATTGGAGGTGTTTGCAGATGGAGGGTGGGTTGGGGGGGTTGGATGGAGGGGCATTTATTATTACCGGGGTTCCTCTCCCTGACAAATGGGATTTCATTTATTTAACCTCTGCTGATCTATTCCAGTGAAACGTATAAACAAGCCATCCGTTTTTTACGACCGCCACGGAGTCAACGCCTCAATTATCTAAAGGCTAACTAAGTGTTAAAGTGAGCCATCTGCCAGTGGGAAGCCCATTGATTTAATTTGCCTTGTGGTTTTACCCCTGATGCAACCAGGGCCCCACAGTGTGCCTATAGAGAAAGAGGCGATACACATATCCCTCATTGAACTTGAGTTCAAAGAGAGTGGTCCTGGGGTATTTGTGTGCACACAGTAGTTGCCATGTCACCGCACACTCCCCAGTCTGTTCTCAGAGCATATGTACTTCCACTACTCCTCATATTCTTCTGTGGAATACAAGGGAAAAACAGAGATAGGGTGAAAGACAGAGAAAGAGTGGTTAAGGGAGATCAATACCTGGGCTTAAATTTAACGAAGAGGATGTCGGCCTGCCAGCGGAGGGGACACCTTTGTTCTCCTGTAGCCAGCTAATCTCTGCCTGCATGCTGAATGACTATTGACATAGTATGTGCGTGTATGTGTGCGCTCGTCTGTGTAATTTTCTAACGTCTGTGTTGTCCGTGCATATATTTTCCCCATTACCTGATTGGCTAGTATGTGAGTGGTATCTGTAAGCATGCATGTGTGTGTGTGTGTATGTGTTTGCATCCTGGAGGGCTCCTTTGCAGCTAATTTTATAGTCGGCCCCACACACTAATCAGTGTGCCAGCAGTAATGGAGTTGTTATTGGAGTCCATTACAAAGACCTCAGTTGGATCAATGCTGGTATCAGTGTTCACAGATGCAGCTGGTTCAACCCATGCAGACACAGAGATTCAGAGGGGAAATGTGTGTGGATGTGTGTGCGTGACTGTGTGTAAATGCGTTCTCAGTGTGAGTAAAAACTCAGTGGTTAATACAGAGAGTGAGAGTCTTTTAATTATACAGCTAATATTGTATCATTCAGTTCATAATAATGTCATATATCAAATGCTATAGCGCAGTATGTAAATCTGGACAAATACAAGGAGGGCAAAAATCTTGATGTTCTTTTTAATTAATGTTTTTGACTGTTTGGTACAATTCTTCCTTTTCTATCCACCTGCATCCTAAATGGCTACTGGTACCTTCTGTTAAGTAATGTTGTAAAATGCTGGAAGGGCTTTATTTATTTCACCAAACCAGTTACAAAGTCAGGTCACGAAGAAAACCTCAGGTTTTCAGAGGAGTTTATCATGAGGTGGGACGGTACTACATGTGTTATGACGAATACATGCCAGAAATGGCAGTTTCCATGGTTTTACAACAGCGCAGCTACCAAATTCAGCCAATAATCCCCCGCAGCTAACACTGTGAGTGTTATTGGCAAGCAGATGAGAGAAAATCCCTTCAAGTGACACTCAGTCCCTTCATGAGCAACAGCTAAAGAACACATGACTTAGTCTAATGGACAGTGACCTTATGTATTGACACACTTTCACCTGGGAAACACACTGGGATACGCGCTTACAGTCACACACTAGTGCAAACACAATTACAAATTACTGCTCAATCTCAAACCAAAATCCAACATTTTAATCATTTCATTTTGATACCTTTACATATAATTAGTTACTTTATGATGAGACAGCATCTTCTCTTTTTTCCCCAGCCTTCCCTCTCATCCTCACTCTTCTTCTCCTACTCCATCCCCCTCTATCATTTACACTGGCATCTATCCCCAGCCCACCCCACCTCTTTACCCAACCTCAATTATTCATCCTCCCTCTCCCCCTCCCTACCTTCTACAGCCTTTCTTTCTCCCCACTTCTCACTCCCTCTTTCCTTCTTACTTCTTCCCTCTGTTTCTCTTACTACATCACATCATCTCTCCTTCCATCTCTCTTCTCTCCTCTCATTCTTTTCCCTCCTGCTCTCCCTTCATCTCTATTTCCCCAGAGTCACTCATATGGTGTTTAAGTGGAATGGGGCCCATTAACCCTGCCAGCTTGTGTCTCTTCTCTCCTCCATTGATCTGAATGCACACTGGAGATATTTTATTACTGCTGGTTGTGGGGGACTGGCAAAGCCATTTAAGCAGCTCTTCAGTTTAAGTCAAGATGGAGCGGGATTTTGTGTGTGTGTGTGCGTGTGTGTGTCTGTGTGTGTGTGTGTGTGTGTGTGTGTGTGTGTGTGTGTGTGTGTGTGGGTGTGTGTGGGTGTGTGAATGTATATAGGATTGGACGCAGATTAGGAGGAAAGTTGTTCCCCTGGGAACTATCACAGGGAATTATGAGTGCAGTTAGGCTTGTTGGAAGTAGCTGCTGAAAAGAGTGCTTTCTTTTTAAATTCTGTTTTGTCTTTGTAATTAGTTTGTGTCTTGATTTATTGTATCAATCAATATCAAGTGTTGCATCAACTTGGACATTTCCTCATATTTTTCCAGCAGTCTATTATTTCTTCTCTCATGTAGTACTGTGCATTGTATTTAATTCTACAAATACTTTGACAGCATTTTTTTTCTGTTTTGCTTGTTGGTTTGGTGTTTCTTAATAATCATATTGTAGTGAATGACAACACCCAGTCAAAATATATGTCAATATGATATGTTGATGTACAGTCATTTGGGAGGTACTATGCATTTGCACCACAAGCTTAGCACAGTTTGGCAATAGCAGAGACATATAAACGAAAGGTGAGTGGAAAGACGTCAGGAAAAGCTCTCCAGGTAAATGTCAAGGAGGCTCAAATCCAACTGCACATAACTGCACATAGATAAGATTCATTTGTGGTTCTCCATAGCAGTCCCGTAGTTCATAGGGCCTCTTTTGCTGTGATATGGAGTACGTCACCTCACTGCGTCTCTCTTTTTCTGTCATGGTTATTCCATACCCTTTGGGCAGGATTGCATAAATGAAAAGTGGACGAGTCGTGAAGTAATTCTGAGTTGAAACGCTGTTCAATTATTTGATGATCTGAATGATTTGAACCAGCTCGTCTTCCAGTATTATTCAGCATGTGCAGGCCTACTAATAGAAACATAGCAGAAAGGGTTATCCAAGGGCATAATATGCAATAATTCGAGCTGGAAATAATTCTTGGTACCCAAATAATCTGAACCATTATTTACAAAACAAATTTTTTAGTCTTATGTCTGTCTCTTATGGGTATAACATAGGAATGTTTCTGCACTGCATGGGATATGTTGAAAACTGTGGTGTTACTTTACTTAACTGCCAGTTTTCTTTAGAAGTGAAGGCCATGGTGGCTGCACAAACTTTTTTTTTCCTTATATTTTTTTTTTGAATTGCTTCTATGACAGCTTCTGAGATTGAAAGTGGGTGTGTAGTACTGCGAGCCACTTTGGGGATACGAACAAATGAGGAGATAATAAGAGATGTGAGCCTGGGGAGAAAGTCAAAACAAAGTCAATGAGTGTGTTCTAATTTATCCTTAGCTCAGCAGTTCTTGGTATGTGAGTTAGACTTGATTCAACATGAGGATAAATGTCAGAATGCAGGGTTTTTTACTGTAATAAGCACAAGCAACACAGAGGCATGCACATATTAGAAACACATATTGTGAAGTAAGCCGAGTACACGTTCACACACATTTTACGCCTTTATGACCTGCTGAGACACTAATGAATTTTGTCAAGTTTGAAATCTGAAGGTAACTATTTTACCCAAAAAAAAAGAAAAACAATCATGAATCATGAAAACTGGTAGTGTGATATACATTTCATTTTAACAGTTCCATTCAGTGTAATAACCCACAAGTATATGGATTGATTGGTATTAGATGCCCTAACCCTAACCCTAACCCTAACCCTATAAATTGCATTGTGTAAGACTGTACTGAGTACCCCGTTGTATTTCATTGCAATGTATCTTGTATGGCACCAGACCAAAGTGAGATCTCAATCATTCACACAGAACAGTTTTATTGTTATTGTTGCTGACATCTACGTGTTGACACATTGTCAGCAGGAAACAGACAGAGAAAGAGGGAGAGAGAGGTTGAGAGAGAGAGAGAGAGAGAGAGAGAGAAAGAGAGCTTTGGCAGGTCTGTTGCGTGTGGAAAAAAAAAAATCTACTGGACGTGGCTCAGTCGGCTCGGCACACGGAACTGGCCAATTATTTCTGAAATGGCAGGGGAGTTTTTGAAATGTGAGAATATTTCCCCGGATATATACTGCAGACAGCAAATAAATGACAAGCACATAAACAAGACGTTCGAGTGATGACTTTTTCCCATTCCTTTTCCCTTCACACACACACACACACACACACACACACACACACACACACAGGCACACACACACACACAAATGCAATGGACAGAATAGTGTTTCTGATATCAAAATTATTGACTCAAAAGCTCTGACCGCTCAGCAAACGCGTTCAGCGTGTATGTGTGCTTGCGCCTCTCCGTGTGTATCAGCATGTTAGTTTGTGTGTGCTCATGAATTCCATTCACTCGAAGCAGTGATTCAAAGGTTGGCTTGTGTATCATAAACCTGTGCTGTTTGACATTTGATTAAATAGCATTACTGCCAATCAGCCGAGCGGGATGCTGAGCGTTGGGTCACACAGGTTGTGGATTCTTTCCCTTACTGTTGACAGGCCGCCCAAATAAAAATGTTTACAAGTCTATGTCTGCAGTTTATGTCCACAATCAACTGGTCATACAAGATCTAATGTGTCACGACCAACACATTTTTCCTATATCCCAAACACATCTAGGGTTGTTCTCAGAAGGTTACACTGCACAACGAAAAATATAACAATATATATATAACAAAAAATATTTGCTAAAACATCAGCATTTCTACAGTCAGTATCATATTCAGTGTACTTTTTGATTACACATGAGAACATCTGATTAACCAAATCACCTCAATGAATGTATTTCACACTGATACTAGTCAATTTAGAAATCATGCTGCTTTATTTTTGACTTTTGAATGTTTTACCAATAGTCCAGCCAGCCACTGGTTTCCATTCAGTCTGGTGTGATATAATAAATCACAGTACATACAGAAAAAGAATACCTACATTTACACATACAGACCTGCATTTATACACATTGAGAAATCCCCAGTCTTACAACTGTCAGAGCAACAATTTCAAAAAGGAGGAATGTGAAAATAGGCGTGTTAGTGAGTGTGTTAGCATTTAAGACAGAAACATGCTACACAAAGCACATGATCTAACAAAAACAGACTAGAGGAGAGGATAGACAGTTTGCCAGAAGTGGTGCTGTGTCCACAGAAGTACGTGCATCAAGCCTGGTGAAGACATGGTCAGAACATATGCAGTGAAAGGAAAACCATTCTGTCAAAGTGGTTTCTTTCTGTATTTGACAAGCCAAGCTTTATAATACACATTTTTACATTCTCAAATGACTGTTCATCCAATATTTAACCTTCCTGGCCAACTGTTCCTGAAATATATGATCCTACTTTCTTTTGACTATTGACAATCTGATCAAAACACAAGGATCAAGTATCAGGCCCCCCAAAAAAGAGAAAAGAAAACACCAGTATTTATTTGTCTTCAGGTCAAGCTTCTTCCACAATAAAAGGTTGACCCATGACCCCTCTCTCCATTAATCAATGTAGAGATGAATAAATAAGTGGGATATCTGGCAGCTGGCTTTCCAACAAGCTGTCTACAACTGTCCAAACCACTTCAGAGTCATTTACCAAGGGGAGGCCTATAGATCAGCCAAATGGAGTTTGAAACCTAAAGAGTGACCAGGGGATTGGAGAGGAGAAGAGGGAATAATTGCATGGCAATCTGCTGCTGATGTTGTGGGGGGTCTCACTGGAAAAGGGAGAGGAGATGTAGGAGTGGGAGATGAGAGAGAGAGAGAGAGAGAGAGAGAGAGAGAGAAGGTTCTGGAATATTTTAGGGGGGAGAAGAAGAATGGGTGGGAGGATAGAATGGGAGACGAGAGGATGTGTAACAAGAAATCAGACAGCGATGCTGGATAATCTGTTGCTGTGGGTGGTCTGGGAAGGCCAACAGGCAGAGAAGAGAGACAGGGTGACAGAAAGGACTTTAAGGGACAAGCAAGAGGAGGGGAAGGTAACATGATGGAGGACTTTAAGGTGAGGAATTGGTTGAAGTGAGAAAAAAGTGAGATAGTGCTTTGAAAGGGAACTTGAAAGGGAATGTATTTGACTTGGAGATGTGCTTTGACTCATGTTTTAACTTGTAACAGACAGTTACAGTAGAGTTAGATATACATTACGCTGAATGTCAGTGGGCAGCGTGGTAACTCAGTGGTTAACACTCATACCAGGCTCCTGTGTAAATGGAGGGAAGCTTGTATTAATGGACAGAAGAAGGGCAGAAAGTGAAGGGAGGGATGGAGTGTACAGAGGAGAGGGAGTGAGGGAGTGCTCTACTCTACTTCCATTACTGATTATAATCTGAGCCCACCAGAGGCACCAGATGTTAACCAGGCAGTTTAAGTTTCCATTAGCCTGTTTAAAGCTGCCAAAACTCATCTGCCTCTCTCATCTTCCCCGTAATTTCCCCTCCACTTTGCTACAAAGTCTCAAATGTTTTATTTCCGCAGAGCTTACTCCAGAAATATATTGTACTTCCACGAGGCCATTCTTTAAAACAGAATGGTTCAAATCAAAGCAGCATAGTGCAACCCAAGTTTGTAAGGCAGGATGTCTGATTAAAAAAAAAATTTTAAAATTGCAGTTTCCAGTCCGAAATTGAGATGACCTTGATAATATGTAACTTTTGAAGCCAGATAAGCTACAACACACTTGTTGTCACATGCTGGGTAGTGCTCCCTATCACGCGTAAACTGAACCTCATGGGTAAAATTAGTGGATTGCCCCTTTAATGTCAGGTCACCGCTAGTTTCAGTCTCTCTTACTTTCTCTTTTTGTGTCCCACTATCTGCCAACCACCATTACTGCTAATGAGCAAATTGATTAGGACTAATGACATCTGGGAGACAGTGATAGTCCTCACATCGCAACTGACAGAGCAATGAAGGAATGAGAGAAAAGATGTTTGTGTGTGGGAATGTGTGTGCTTCTGTACACATTTCTTTTTTGTGCACTCTTTGTGTTGTACCAGTAGTGGGTTTTTGTTTAAGAGTGTGTGTTTGTCCTCCTTGTAATTCTCAGGTAGTATCTATGGGACATCAGAAGCGTCCCAGTGACCTGATCCTGAACAAATGAAATAGTAACGCTTTGGATTGGAAACAGGAGCAGGCAGATAATTCTATTTGAGGAGGAAATCAATTCAACACCAAAACACACGTCACCCATCCACCACACCGTGTCTCAGCTATGGCTGAAAATGAAGTCAGTGTCCCAGTATGCGTGTTGTTGTTACTGTAGCTGCTCTTGTTGCTTTACAATATTGTAAATACATCTTTTTTTCAGGGATAGTGGTTCATGTCTCTCTTTGAATTCAGTCAGCTAGCTCTCTCTAAGCTAGACCTGTGCCTCATGGTTAATCAATCCAGTTGACAATTTTGACTGTAAGTATGAGATTGAACAGGTTAATCCAGGATAAATAAGTTGAAGACATATGTTTTTATTGGCTGCCATCTCCCTACTTTATTTATTTATTTATTTATTTATTTATTTATTTATTTATTTATTTATTTATTTATTTGATCAATATCAACATCATCGTGCTGCCTGCACTGGCACTGAATATGCCAGTGAACCTCAACTATTCATTCACTGACATTTAGCCTGTTAGTCAATGGACTGTAGTTAACTTGGTGTCAATGACCATTGTATTAGAGTTCCTTTGAAAGTTATGGACAGATGCCTATAGTAGTGCACAGAGTTATACACAGACACATTAGAAGTTATGTACTTAAATGCTGGAAAAATTAATAAATAAAAAAATAATAGTATTTCGGTTGCTCTTTGCACATTAATCTGTGCTGGGATGAAACTAAATCTGTGAGCATCTGGAAAGTCAGTCTTTTGTTTTGGTTCTGTTCTCCAGAAAATGCAGTTTTACTAAAATAGTCTAGTTTTAGTTGTAGTTTGAGTTTAAATGACAATAAATAAACAAACAAATAAAATAAAATAACATTTAAATTTAAAAAACAATGTGGTTGTACTAGTGACTTCCTGCTTTAAAAAGCGTTTGACAGAGTTCACATCCATGTCGTGTGACCCTTTATACAATATACTCACCAATTTTTGGACACAGCAGCAGGATAATTTAAGGGCTGTAATGACTACGGTACTCAGTAGTCACCCAATATGGATGAGTACAACTTCATGTTAAAGCTGAAAGACAGCACTTTAAACACATGGAAGTGATTCATAAAAAAAAAATTGGGAAAAAAGATGCTCAAACATACAACCATACAACTCCCACAAACTTGAGAATCTTGAGAAGAGAGCAAGATTACTTTTTTAAACTTCACCTCCACTCTTCTCTCTCTTCTGTCACTCTATTGATTTCCTGACAGAGAGATGAGAGGGGAGCATGCGACCTATTAAAGACCAGTGTCTGGTGTCTTAAAGGTTAAGTAATCAACAGTAATGGAAAACAGTAAAGCACTTTTATCTCACCAACACACACAAACTCGTTTACATAATGCCTAAGTTTTCATACAATAATGTTACACTCCCCATGTGTCTCTTTGTGTGTGAGGAGGCTTTGTACAGCCATAATGAAAACCACCTTTTTTCATGATTTGAGTTTGCAAAACCAAGTGTAGGATGAATGAAAGTAATGTGCGCGTGTGTGTGTGTGTGTGTGTGTGTGTGTGTGTGTGTGTGTGTGTGTGTGTGTGTGTGTGTGTGTGTGTGT
>JBBMJY010000025.1:15731480-15747085 GCA_037833715.1 Toxotes lorentzi | reverse complement strand
TGTGTGTGTGTGTGTGTGTGTGTGTGTGTGTGTGTGTGTGTGTGTGTGTGTTTGTGTGTGTGTTTGTGTGTGTGTGTTTGTGCAGGTGTTGGCTCTCCTCTCTATGCAAGCACAGGCATTAAAACACATCAGGAGGCGGGGGGATATTGACTAGGCTGTGTCTCCCTCACACTCGTGTTTGGTCGGCAGGCAATCTACCAACCGTCAATCACAGAGAGGCGACCCAAGTTGGGAACCATCAAACAGCCTGACTTCTGGTGTCAGTGCTGAGGGGGATCTATTTCAGCGTGACACGCCATCAGCAGCAAATCTAAAGAGGGCTCCATTGTCAGAGTGGGGAAACACACAAGGATACACATATTCATGAATGAGCGCCTGGATGTGCACACATGCATACACTGTGCACCCCCATACATTTATTTCAGCTTGATAGAATATTTACATTCAAACGTATCTTTTGGGGTTTTTTTTCCCTAATAATTTGTGCAAGAAAGGAGGGATGTAGGATACATTCAGTTTCTATAGATATATATTTATTGAATTTTCTTTGAATGGTTTTGACTTCTCATCTACATTTTTAATCACTTTTTACAGCATAAAACCACAGCTTAGTAGCCTTTTCATGATGTTTTATATATTTTAATAATAAAAAAATGAATATTTTACTCAAAACCAGAGCAATTATATAATGTCAATCCATAAACTACATCAAAAATCAAACATATACTTTCCCCTTAACCTGTGTTCTTAGATCGGTTCGAATGAGACAATAATAAAGCATCGATGCCCTGCGGGGATTATAATCATTTGAAATCGACTGAAAATTACTTTTCCACCGGTAATAAAGCATTGCACTTTCCTTAACCTTTGAACTCTTGTCACCGTCGCCCCTGGCTCTTCAGCAGCCGTGGATGGTAAAGTTCAACATGACATTCAGACGCATTTAAGTGCTCTCAAGCTTTGAATACAATTAAAGGGTTACTCTGTCTTTTTCCGTGGGAGTAGCTGATTCAAGCCTCACGGGAGTAGATTCAGCCCTTAATGAAAAATTAAGGAAATGCTATAGTTGATAGTGAAATAGATAAAACTGTAGTTATTAGTACATTCTGTTTTTTCAACACTATGACACCTTAAGAGTAAACCACACAGTTTAGCAGAAGGAGAATATTTGCCTGTATAAACTCTCTTTGTGATAATTACTTGATACCTACCTTTAACACCGCTGCCTCATCTGAATTCCTAAGGCATTACCACTCCCAAGCCCTTATACCAAAGTCATCTGGATACTTAAACACTGATCCCAAATTAACTAATGACATGTCTTGTTAGCATAAAGTATTACTTAAGCAAAGCATATTGATCCTAATTTAAATGTACAACTATATGCATATTGATTATCTGAAAACCATTAACACAACGATTGAACGAGCAGAAGCATATCTTATTTTTATTTATTTCTTAGACATACTGTAGATAGTAGGATGGGACAGTAGAGTGATTAACCTTAATAATTACACAAGGGTTAAAAAAGAGGAGATAAATGTATATTGTTTATGATGCATGAAGCAGCGCGTTCTTGGAAAGACCTTGTGGGTGATTTGTCATTTGCTGTTTGTATGTACGGGGGAATAAACAGAGAGGGAGAAAGGGCAGGAGGAAGATTGCTCACAGTAACATAAACCACAAAAGTAGTTGTGGACCACCATCATTGAAAAGTGTCTCCAGTGAGGTGAAAAAGTGATTCACAGCTGCCATCAATCTCACACCTATCTCTCAAAACACATATTTCTTCTTTGTCTTAGAGTTTCTTTCTATCACCAACATAAAGGATTAAAAATTATGAAAAATTCAAATACTGTAAATATATTGAGCAACATTCTCAGCGGTGCCAAAGAATAGCAGGAGGCATGTTATATTTTGCAGTAAATGAGTGTGCCTCCATCAGGAGTGAATGTTGACAGAATGAGACATTGTACTTTTGAGCCATGAAATTACAGGCTGGTAAGCCCAAGGCAGTCGCCAGGTATGACTGATGCGATCGGGGCCTGCTTGGACAAACGCAGCAGTGCACACCAACATTCCTACTTGTCAGTCACGTTATAGATCTCCAGGATATAACTCATCACAAGCACCAAAGATGAACAATGAAGTTAATTGATGTATGTGCATGTGTACATTCCCTCCTAGTGTTAAACCATAAAGAAAATTTACTTCGTACAGTATGGGCTTGCTTTCCTTGTTCCTCAGAGGAAACAAAGTTATTTACAGAAAAGTTACAAAAACGTAAGGATAATAGCCATATATCTATTAATTGTATCACTGGTCACATTTAAGTTTACAGTAGTAGGAACTATTGTAGACTTTTATTTTATTTGCTACTTACTACTTACTGATTTTTCTGTTAATGCCCTACAGCCACACGACTGGGGACTTCTATGGCTGTGACTGTAATCCTTCTGGGTGCGCACTGGTTTGGCCTTTGATGTAGTCTTATATTGTATTGGTTTGGCCTCAGTGCTACACTGACAATTATGGAGAGAAGTGAATAAAGTGATAAAAATAAATTGGAAATATCATAAACCCCAAAGAAATAATAACTACAAATCCATTTCCCTTATCTTACATCTGAAGATATAATTGCCAAGAGCGTGTCTGATATACACAATTTTGATTCTGGTTAATTGCAACTTAATTCCATTGAGTAAGCATTATTTTAAGCTTTCTAACGTGTTTGAACAGGAGGTGGTCTCTGTGGAGAGGTAACTACGCTGTTCTCTGCTGTACTGTGACAATTACAGTGAATCAAAGCTGCTGTGTGGGGGCCTTTAAACTTCTCTCTCCCAGGTTCCCACACTTGTCCTCAGGGCACAAAGATTTATGTCTCTGTCCTGCCGATGAACCACCATGGCCCTTACTTACAATACCACTGTCTGTGCCTGTGTAGCGTATGCCTGTGAGTGTGTGTGAGAATGAATGTATATAGGTATGCGAATGCTTGTAACACTACTAAGGGTCCCATACTGGAACAGTGAAACTTTTGAATTGGCTAACAATGAACTCTGTGGTTGAACAATCTACAGTTCTCGTGTGTTGGGACTTTTTTGCTCCCTGGAAAGAAAAGTCATAGAGAGTTTGAAGATTACCAGCTGAATTAGGATGCTGTCTTTAAAGTGGATGTGCCCACTAGTTTGTCTAATTAAAAATTAGTCACGCTGCCCAGTCAGCTGAGAAAGCTTTGTGATGATGAAATAAACATCTGTGCAAATGATCTGCAAATTAGCCTTTTACACACCAAGGCAAAGAGACTTTCCCAAACCCTTGAGTTTTGATGTAATACAGATGGAGGAATTTATGGCACGTATAGCGAACATTTCAATAAATGTTTTAGTATTTGGCACAAAAATGATCATGCGACAATTAAAATCAACTACTTCCGCCTTGCTTGACCGCAATCTGTGTTCAAACTTCACTATCATCTTCTTCAGCGGAAGGAAAAACAGTGGCCCCTACAGTGCACTCTCCAGACGCCAGCAACAATTAGAGTCATCTCCTTTCCAAGCTTCTGTGACACTCTCCTGATAGCGATAATATGCTGTCCTCATAAATATGATGGGCTCTTAAAGGACCCACAGGACACTGCTTAACTCCATCTGAAATATGCATAATGTTCTCCCTGTCTTCAGCAGAGAGAAGTGAGAGAGGAGAGTTGTGTCCCATATAGCCTGCTGTGACATCCTGCCACCAGCTCATTTAGGCTAAGGTACAACTTTCAGTTTGATGTCCCTCAAACATTATGGGCGTATCATGGAAATTTCTTTTGCTGTACTTTTTTTTCTTCATATTAAACACAAAAAACAATAGAATTATTTTTTGTGCCTGTTTAGTGCAGGTTGATATTGTAGCTAAACGATATGCAATTTATGCCTTCAAACTATCATTGTAAGTGAACCATTGTTAATAAAAATAATGAGAAACAGCCAAAATCAAACTGGATAAAAATGTATGATAATAGAGGTAAATGACTCTATAATCCCTTTTAAAACAAGATACATTTAGCCCAAAGATATCAACAGTACATCCATTACTAAAATCTCCATTACTGTTTCTCTAAATAAACTGCATAAAGTCTGGCAAACAAACAACTCAGCAAACCAAGCTCATGTCTAGTTTTTTCCAATAATGCAGAAGTGAACAAAGTTCCCTCTGCTCATCAAAGCAGAAGGACGGCACTCTCATAGATCCCAGGCTATCGAGGAATGGAGTTATGAGAGAAAATATTGAGCTTTAAACTGTAGCTTTTAAAAGGTAAATGGAGTCAAAATGCTTCAACCAATAAATTTGCCCCCAGAGACAAGAGGGAATGCGTAGCGGGCAGAATAATACATGTGGGTGAGGGGGGTAATGAATTGGAAGGGATGCAGAAAATGTGCATTGCTGAGCATGGCCCTTTGAAATGGATGGGGAGTTCTCAGAAAAGACCACTCAGATGCCCTCTGAAGCATCTTAGTCCAAGAGAGATGACTATCCTCCAGCTGATTCGGATATTATGATTCTTTGTATCCACTGGATACGATCATGTTGGAAATGTGCATTGGTTTACGCCATTCTGAAGCAAGAGGGTATTGTTGGGCTAAGCATTTTCTGCAAGGAGTGAGGTGAAAGAGGGGCTGCCTGTACAGCCATGTGTCCCACAGTGGGAGCTTTCTGTCGTGTTCAGGGCTCTCTCATTTGAACCCATTGATGGGATTTTCTTTAAATTGCAGTCTTCTACGCCAGAATTGTTCTTGGTACCGACACTGGCAAAGTGAGCCAGGGATTTGTGTTTTCTGCCAGTCCACTTGAGCTGTTTGTTCATTTGAGAGGACTGAAGAGTTACATTCTTACTGAACCTGTCCTGTTTACTGATCCTGTAAAGGTGAGATCACGTCAGGCATTGTAAACCTTTAGAAGAGTTCCTAACCTCTTTTATCTGCCCCCTGTTTTTCCCCATCAGCTTGGAGCCTGCATAGGGTATCCCAGAGACTGTCTTATAAAATGTCATGCCCCCCACTCTGGGACTGCATCTATTTTGTGGCTTATGTCAGTTAGTGTAGTTAGGCACTTAGCTATATAGGTGCTTACCCCCGGATACGAGCCTTAGGGGCGTACCAGCGGCAGGCAGACCATACCCAATAAACACTTGGTTAAGGTTGTGGAAAGGTCACGGTTTGGTTAGGTTTAGGCAAAAAAACTACCAGGTTAGGTTTAGAAAAAGATCATAGATTGAGTTAAAATAAGATGTTTAGGTTACAGGACCTTTGTCCATGGTTACAATAAGAAACACACAGTTAAGATTAAAGAAACAATGACTTTTGGTTTCACACAGGAAATGAACAGCGACCCAATCTCTTTCTAACATACCCTTTGTCGCTATCAGGTAACCTCCTATTTATCTTTTGTCAAAATTACTAGAGCCGCTATAGGACACCTAACAATAAAACATTAACTATAGGTTGTAATAAATTGCTTAATTTAGCAATTTCCTATTAAAACATGGGCTGTGCCAATGTTATTTGGTTTTCGGGAGCGTATTCTCTGGACATATACAGCGCATTCCGAATATGCATCTTATAAGCATCTGATCTCTTTTTACGGCGGTTTGCTACACTCACTCTGTTTACGGTCAGCTCTGCACATTGTACACAAACCAGCTAGACACCAATAAGGAGTGTTTAATGTTAATCATGCATGTAAATGGGAACATTAGTGGAACTTTCATTTTCATTAGCCATGTAACTAGCTTAGTAGGAAAACTGTCTTTTTCAGAATAAGGGCAAAAACCGGAATATTTAGTGCAAGTAAACATAATGAATGATGTTTTGGTGAACTCTCAACCTCATCCACCACTACCATTGTTGTGGTAGGTAGGGAGTGTGGACTGTTGCTGCATGCTTTGTACTGTCTAAGTGAGGTTGGGTGGATTTTATCCTCCTTACCTCACTGAGTTAGTGTTACACTGCAGAACTGTCAGTACAGGGCTCAATCAACAGTTAAAAAAATTTCTCTCAAAACACATAAGCAATACATTTTGGTATAGAGTATGAATAAAATGTTGAAGAAATACATCATTTTACAGTAAATTTTGTTTTTTTTTTTTGTTTTTTTTTGCATCTTTTCAAATTTCCTGCATTGATTTTAACATCACTGAGGAGTAAGGACCATCCTCTGTCTCCCTTTTTCTTTCCCGTGAGCTGCTGAGAAAGGCTGCTATATCCTAAAATTTCATGGAGTGCGTAGGTCTGACAAGCACTTGTAGTGGATGGCATTCTCTCCTGAGGCCCTCTGAACTTCTCTTTCAGTCAACTGATGAAATATTTAGCATTACAATAGCAGCCTCTTTAAGGGAGGAGGGTGTCACCGACTTAGATCCATTGTTGTGTTCCTGTGCTGTTATTGTGTGTTTTGGATGTTAATCAGTGAAAATCTGAAGAATTGTTGTCACAGTTATTTTGTTATCATGGTTATTCCTTGTTGTCACCTCTGGATGGATGAATATGAGATTGGCAAGAATCAAGTATACCTCCATATGCCCTTGGAAATGTCTAAGACATGACAATATAAGCAACAGTATGTCTCCAAGACGTAGGAGACACAGGCTCAACAGCAAGATGTGCAAAGATCTTGCTCTCAGCTGCAAATATGTAAAGGTTGTCGTTGTAATGACAATTTTATGACAAAAAAACAGCATGGATTTCCTTGGCAGAATACAATCGAAAAGTGACTCTGGGATTTATAAACGTCAGCTTTTATTTCTTTTTTTTTCATTGCCAGTGTTGAAAAATAGATGGAATTGGGGACAGTGCAAGGTGTTGTATTCAATATATGGGCTTTCATGTGATAAATTGAACGTTATTCATATATGAGTGCACACTGTTTTTTGGTTATTCTGGAGAGAAGTTGCTTCGTGCTGCCCAGGGACCCTTTTCCTTTTAACTGAAAAGCGGTTCAGGAGCGGTTTAGGAGAGGAGGTGGGGGCGGGTTGGTGGATGGGTAGGGAATCTCTACAGACCTTGATACAATTACTGTGCCTTCCCCTCTCCTTCCGCACCACTTCTGGCCACGCTCTCACTGCGCCACTGGGAATAGAAAGGCCCAGCTATCTGGCAGAAGATTTGGTCAGTCAGGCATCAAATGCAGGGCCCTCTTCTCACACTCTGTGCCGGGGGTGGGCACGCCGGGAGACCTGCATTGTGCATTTTCACACACTTCTCTCAGAGGGGCTACAGGAATCCTTAGCCTTCGGAAGGAAAAGTGGGTAGAGAGAGAAAGAGAGAGAGAGAGAGAGGCAGAGGGAGAGTGATGGGGTGAACGAAGGAAAGAGCTGGAGCAAGAGTGAGAAAGATCGAGGGAGGGAGAAGGAGAGAAGGGAGTAAAATAGGTCCAGAGGCAAGAAGAAAAGCATCATGCTGCAGGCAACCTCAAGGAGACAAACAACAGCTCATCGGACGGTGGAAGGGTTATTTCTTTCTGTCTTTCTGTCTGTTTTTCTGTCACTTTGTCTATCCTGCCCCACCACCACCTCTCTTTGGAAGGCAGAGAAGGTTTTATTCAGGGGTTTGAAGTGTTGACCCTTTGTGGGCGTGTGACAGTAATGGCTGTGGGCTAAAGGGCTCAGGGTCAGGGTGGAAGCAGGGAAATGTATTTCTGTTCATGTGTTTCTGTTCAGGGCACTATACTTGTTCAAAGACTAATGTCACACAAGCTTTTTTTTTGTTGTTGTTTGGGAAAAGGAAGGTGTATAGGAAAGGTGTAAACCCTCGAGCAACAAATCTCCATCACCAGGCCAAGAGACTCTCTCATTTCCCTCAACTATCTCCACAGAAAATGTAATTGTTTCTCAGATCAGCTCAAACTTTTTTGACACTTAGGGCGAAAGGCCAACACATATTATTTGTCTGTGGGCACTGGGGCAAAAAAAGAACTGAGGAAGTGATGGAATGGTTTGTGGAGCATATAATAAGTGAAAAAAACACTTTATGTCACATCACCAAAATGCAAATATCTGAAAATATGCCTCCACATTGCTATGTAGATATCATTTAGTTGCATCCAAACAGCAACAGAAAATCTTGCATTTATGGTTTTATGTCCAAGAGCAAAGCACTGTGATGCAGTATGGAAAATAAAAATAAATGTGTTTTAAAAATACATTAACACAAGCAAAAAAAGTTAAAATTAAAGAAAATAAAGAAAGGACAAAGCTAACTAGTGCAACACTCTTTAAGTGGCTGTTTATCTATAGAATAAAACAATGCAATACCACAGCTCAGTTGTTATGCCATTGCTTTGGCAGGGTTGTGAGAAGAAGAATGTTCTTTTTTTATCATTTTGGCCAAAACACATGTTGAGGGCATTGTATACCCTAATGAAAGAAGTTAATGATAAGGAGTTGACGTGACACCTTGTCCAACCTGCTGTGTCTGTGTATGAATGTGTGGTGGTGGTTGTCAGTAGTGAGGAGATAGGTGTTGGAGGTGGTCTGCGTCTTTGTGTTGGTGGAAGAAGAAATGATGGGCTTTGAAATTAATTAATGTAATTAGCTGTACCTTGCAGCTGTCCATTATCATTTCATCAGTATAACTGTCATGCCATTTTTTTTGTAAACATCAAACGTTCAGTTAAAAAGTTGTATGTAATATGTTCTCTGAGAACTTTCCCCAAGCACTGCAAGACAAATGAATACCATTTATATTAATAAATGAATATTAATAAAATGGTTGGTTTAGTTCCTACCACACTGGGGATGCTATTTATCCAAATGTAACATATTTAGATTTGAGCTTTTCAAAATATGTACATCAGACTGCTGCAGCCTTCACATAGATGTGACAAAGCAGCCCCATATCTTCCACTATTAAATTCCTTACAGTTTACTTTATTATCCACAGTGATAATAGGATTTCCAAAGGGATTATAAAGTCAAACGAAAGACCCCTCGTCTAAAGGCGGGTAGTGTATGAATATTATTATTGTAGTGCATCTCTGTGAAAAAGGGAGAGAGACTTCCCAGCCATCTTTATTGCAGTGTTGAAGCCCAGGTAATGCCTCAGAATAATGCATGATAAGGCAAACATAGGCACTCCTTTCAAAGTATTCAAATGTGATCGGCGGAGTGGAAAATAAAGGAACGTGGATGGTTGGAATGACTTCCCTCTTCTCCATACTCCTTCCTAATATTCATATCACCGCTCATTTTATCTTTTACTTTGTTTTTCAAAGTGACCCTGACACAGGCAGAACACACATTCTGATGTTTTAAGGGACTGCAGCTAATGGATGAGGTATGAGTACTGTTGAAATTTAAGTGTGCATTGCCATTTTTATCTACTGGTGATTACACATAATTAACTTTGTTAAACTCTTTACCATGTTTTGGTTTTTTTTGTTTGTTTTTTTTTGTGCAGTTAAAGTCAAACTACCTTCTGTACATCTGTCAACATATGCACACACTGTGTGTGAGTTTGTGTAGCAGCTCTGCTTCTGAAATGTCAGAACTCACCAGGGATTCCAGCTTTTTTATTTTCCTCCTGTTATTTTATTTTCCTCCGGTCTTTTCCTCTTGGCTTTACACACTTACAATGTAACAATAGATTCACAAAGCCCTCGGATCAACACAAATTTTCCACCCAGGTCTGCAACATTCATACCCTCTTGCATTCTTCCATTGACTTTACATGAAGTAAAAAGTCCAAAATTTGTCTATGGTGGAAATGTAGTTACTTAGACCACAGCTGTTCTTTACTGGTGTCTTGCCTACTTGTGCGATTAAAGAGAAAAATATTCATTCATTAATCCACATTTTTTTGCCAAAGCCTTCATTCAGGGACTTTCTCAATTGAGCCATTTTCTGCACTTTCTAATAAGCTCTATACAGATCCTGCCTCCATCGTTTTGTGATTATAGGAAACCCAAACTCCAACCATGGCCCCAAATCTAGAGTTAGCCATCTTTAACCTTTAAGCCCAGAAACCATTTGATTAGTATACACAACTTTGGAAAGGTTATGAGCCCCTTGAGTTGCTTTAAATTCTGCTGTAGAAGCTCATGTAAACATGCAACGAATCCGCAGTCCTGCCATATTCAACATTGCTGTTCCTGAACGTGTTTCCTGACTTTGAACGGGACTTTTCAGGAGAATAGATACAGCAGCGCTAGATCAGTCATGACGGTTTGCCTTCATATTGTACAAGTGTATGAATTCTCTTCACAGACTGAATTCCTAATTGTTACCTAAGACTAAAATGAACAGTTTTCTGATGTGCAGAGAAGCGCTCAACTAAAGGGTATAAAATGAATTATGAAGTACAAAGTTCTTTATGTGGCCCAAATCTCGAGCATTTCAGAGCACAACGAAGACAACAGAACAAAGAGGGAAGCCAGAATTAGACTGCTGGGAGAGGGCAGCCCACTCAGCAAGTCAGATCTTAATGCAGCGATTATAGTCAGGGAATACCGCAGATGTGCCTGGTTGAAAAACCATGTCATGCCCATAGCTGCCACAGTTACTCCTGCATTACCTGCCTGCTTTTTATGCAAAACTGCAAAAAATGAGAGGCACAAAAAGCAACTGCATGTTAAATAGGTATTAAAATTGTATAGTTTTAATACCTCCAGGTAGTGGAAAATATTTAAATGCATCCATTCCCTCTTGTTCTGGTTTTGAGTGATTGAAGGAACTTGTGATTGGGTTTCCACACAGTGCTCCCATCTGCACATGCCAGCCCTTATCTGCCTTGATATTAACATGGCTCTTTCATTAGAAAGCCAGCCCATTTTCTGGTTTATGGGTAAAATAAGATGCAGAATGAGACAATAAAGTGCATTTGTGTTTCAGTGGATGCATTATGAATAAATAATTGTAAGTGCCTGCCTAGGCTGTGTCGTCTTCAGGAAGATAATCACTGCCTATAACACATTCTCTGCCGCTTAACGCAGCTACGCTCGATGTACTAGTTCTATTATGTAGGTGAATATTGAAAGAGGATCATGACTTTATAATATCCATGTGCATCAGGCGCAGAAACAAATGGAAAGATGGTGGAAGAGGATGAAAACAGGTCATTTCTGGTCATTCTTTCTCTGGTTATTTCTAGACAAAGAGAAAGAGAGAAATGGAGGGAGAGGACAGATAAACGATCAATTTAATTTAAAAAAAAAAAAAGCAGCAAAACTGAGACAGGACAGCACTCAAGTTTAAACCATGTCATAACATTATTATTTTCAAGGCTGCATTTGGAGGTTTGTCTAACTTTTTCAAGTACTTGTCCACGACACTTGAGCTCATAACGATGAGGTCCTGTCCAAGAAGTCCTCCAACCAGAGCAACCATATAAGTTGCTCGGATATGAGCGTGCCAGTGGCTTCGATTTCATGGTAACAATAACAAACATGCAGCTAATATTGTGGAATGGTCACTGTTTAGACAAAAAATACCTACTTGGTTAGGTTTAGAAAAAGATCATGGTTTGGATTAGAATAAGTAACTCCGGACCTTTGTTGTCATGGTTACAATAATAAACAAAGGTCATGGATGGTTGTGGAAAGGTCTTGGATAAAAGACACACAAAGACAGTTTCAAACAGGAAATAAACAGTGATCTCCTGGGTAACAGTCCTGAGTTTTCTCAACCTCCTCCTTTTGCTGCTCTATACACTATTTAACCCAACTTCCTCCTTTGCTCCCATTTTAATTACTACAGCCTCTAAAGGTTGCCTAACAAGATAACTATGGGTCACAATATGAGGCTTGCATGGATGACTGATGTACTATTTTTTACAGGACACTCTCATCCTGTAAAGAGGAAGTAAACTAAAACCATTTTTGCTCTAGATTCATCTGCAGTGTAGCATGTATATAAAATTACTTTACATGGAAGGATGTCAGTCCAAATACCAGGGTGTAACATTTTGATTGTTGGTGATTACATTACAGATGGTGATGTTTTTAATGGCACATTATCTTCATTGGTTTGAATGAAAACTGGCATACCTGTTCACAGTGGTGGCACATGGGTAATAGCCACTCTTTTACACCATGTTATAACCATCAAAGCAGTAATAAACAGCACCCCTGAGTTGTACAACAGTTTGTATATTAATATTAAACAAAATGTTTCCTCAAAAATTTCAGATGTTGAAAATAAATTCAGTCTCTGGTGGCTGCACATGGCTGCAGCTGGGTTGGCTGCACTGGCAGTGGTCGCAGGTGTCGGGGTGGGGTGTGGGGGGGGTCAGTGGTCTGGTCTGGTGTCTGTCATGACAGAGAAAGCAGCCACCTGGCCCTTCCTTGTGTGTTAGAGTGTGTGCATGTGTGTGTGTGAGTGTGTGCGCATCACACCGTGATCAGTGTCACTCCAGAGTCTGACATGATGGGTCTGCTGTTGGTGACACATGCAGGCACACACACACACACACACACACACACACACACACACTCACGCACAGACAGAAAGGTGACTGACAAGTCTCATTGTTTGTCCAGCCAGCCTGTTTGCATTTCCCTACCTAAAGAAGAGCAGGGGAAAGAAAACTACATTCTAATCAGATACATAAAACAATGAATTCTATCTGGTACAGACACATGTTCCCTTTGTCTATCAGGTTAAAATACATGAAAAGATTTCTGTTTTTTTTCTATTGAACTTATTTTTTTTACTTTTACTTTTAAGGCTTTTACTAACATAGCATAAGCATAATAAAATGAAAATGTTGCCGTAAAACAGAAGAGAATGATTTGTAGATTTGTCTTTGAAGTAAAGTAACTTTTGTCAACTGCTGCAGAGTGTTACAGTTTTATATGCAATTTACCGGATGACATGAGAGCGGATATAGCTGTTGAGCAGTGATGACTAAAGAAACAGACAATGATACAATACAGACAATAGAGATGAGCACAAGAATGAATAATAGAAGCCGGATCAAAGTAACCTAAGACATCACAGAGTATCCTCTTAAGGGCATTAATTGTTATCATTTTTAAAATTCCTTTTTAAATTGGCTTGAAAGTAGCCAGGAGTCATTTATTCTGAACAAGATCAAGCTTGATGTGTGAAAGTGTCACAGTCATTTGATACTAATCAAATTTTGTGCTTCACCAGAAAGTATTAGAGGGGTCAACGTCATTAAAGTTAAAAAGAGTCTCTAGAGTGTCTTCAATGACATGTTCAAATACGACCAACCACTTGGCATCTTAATGTGCTGTGGTTTTTATTAGAGCCCATGTTATAGTTTAGGAATCCTCAACATGACAAATGCATTGATTGCAGTGTCAGCCAGTGTTCTGAATGTGTAATATATAACCAATCAGCATAAATAGATACATTAATAAATAAATATGTAACAAAATATATTTGGCATTCTGTCTTTGTGCATATCAGATTCAAATCAAATCATTTGTCAAAAGTGAAATCCAATGAAATACTTTGTTTTTACCGATATACAAGTGCTTCCATTCAAATTCACATAAAAAAAAAGATTCACCACTACTTAAGCTGTTATTTACTACATGTTACTAGTGTGAAGCAGAGATAGTCACTTTCACAGCATTTAAATCACAGGGATGACCACAGAGGAGCAGGTGCAAATGCCAGCGTTACAAGACATTTGATTGTTTTCACCCATATCCTGGACTGTGTAATGGGCAGACACACGTACTCGGTCAAGGATCGCAACCAGTGAACAAGGGGCCAACACCATGATTTACAAGACACATTGGGTTCACGTTTTTGGGGCTTGGGAGTCTACATACAGTACTTCAGTGTTTCAGTCTCTGGCCAGTTGCTAAGGGAACACCTGCAGATAGCTAGTTAACTAAGTGCAGCGAAGATGCTCCCATTGTGGTGATCAATTATTAATGTGCTGAGACAACTTTGACATGTTAAACCTCTTAGAGAGGCCGGAGAGGAGGAACAGCGAGAGAGATGGGACTGAGAGGAAGACTGAGAAAGAAGAGGGCAGACTCATCTCAGACGTATTATCATGGTATTGTTAAAAACTTTCACTGAATTTCACCGCTATTGCTACACACCCTGCTTGGGATAATACATGAGGGATAATGGATGTGCTATCATTTAAAATGCTATGGTTGCATGATTTTGTGCAATGCATTTGGATATCCACCTTGATACAGTGTGTAGTGTAAATTCATACTGTCCTTTACCTTGTTTATACATATTTTGTTAGATAAGAAAGATTTTTCTGCAGAACTGGGCAACTGACAAATGTTACAAATGCTCCTAACATGTTAGCCAGTTTGTAATTACCTGGGAAAATGGCTTAAACACAGACTTCTTTGATTAACAGTCAACATACCCTGTAACCTCCCTGTAATCACAGTGAAAATTGGGTTTCAGGCGGAAACAGCTACATTTTACAGCCTATATACCCTGGATGTACGCTGTAATTAGGCAGTATCCTTCCACATGTTCAATGCTTTCTTCTGATTTTCACTAAAACGTAAGCGCTGCTGCTTCTGCTGGAATTACTATGCTATTCAAAGAGAGTTGTCATTTGGTGAATCTATCAAAAGCTCGGCATGCCAGTCATTTTACAGTACTATCTCTAGTAAACCTCAATACAGTTTGTTTCTGAGTATAAGTTAATAGTTTTGGCCTCTTCGGTGTTTGATGTAATGATATGGCAGCAAGTTAAAGCTTGTTTAGGTTCTACTTTAACATCTGTTGTGGTCATTATATAGATCAAATTACTGTTCCCTAGTATTTTATTATAATTTTTAAAACATGAAAATAACTATTTTACAGCAAACAGTTACAGTCTTCTTTACTAATAATACTAACTCCTTATTTAAAAACTTTACCATCCAATTTTCCAAAGTAACATTTATTTGTAAGAATATCATCATATTCAAATACAGTAAATGATACAGCCCCAATATTATAATTTCCACTATTTATTAAAAACACACAAAAAACATGCAGTATAATTTATCTCCTGAAAACAAAGTTTTTTTCAAGAAATAAATTCCCTTACCACTTGACTTCTTCCTCTGCTCTTACATATTTGTCCTAGTATAGGTACCCAGTACTACTTTACTGGGTAAGAAATGATCCACAGACCAACCAAGCTAACCTGAGGAAACAGCACATTAAGGGAAGTGGTTTTAAAAGCCACCTGTTTCCGCCTGAATGTGTCTTTACCAGACACATTTTTGTGTCTGGTAAAGACACAAAATGTTTACTAGTTTGCACAAACCACCAAGTAATATAATTTATTACCACCTGGAAACACCCTCAGCAACAACAACAAAAGTCACCATTTTTACAGAGAGTGCCTGAAGGAGCCCAGTCTACAACCCAACTCATGCAAAAACCATTAGGGCTTTAGGGCCAAAAGAGGAGAAATGGGGGGAAAAAATCATTGTGTTGTTCAAGAGAAGAAATAAGAAATACACTGAGAAGATCGTTGGAGATCAATATTCCATTTGGACTCCAAGACTAGACTAGACAGTACATAGGCTAATGTTTTGCTGGATAAGCATTGTGTGTGTGTGTGTGTGTGTGTGTGTGTGTGTGTGTGTGTGTGTGTGTGTGTGTGTGTGTGTGTGTGTGT
>JBBMJY010000025.1:15702216-15719745 GCA_037833715.1 Toxotes lorentzi | reverse complement strand
CCCCCCCCCCCCCCCCCCCCCCCCCCCCCCCCCCCCCCCCCCCCCCCCCCCCCCCCCCCCCCCCCCCAAAAAAAAAACAAAAACAAAAAAACATAGGCCTACGGTTTACATGATTTTTATTTTTCTTTACTATGCGCATGCAAATGTGATTGAATATTATTTAGGTCTCCGCAGTTGAGTATCACTATTAAAAGAAAAATGGAAAAAAAAAAAAAAAAGTCTCACAAATGCACAGCTCTCCCAGGAAGTGAATGAGAGCGTTTCAACTTTGTTCACTGAAAATAAAAAGCAGTCGGTTTCTGAAGATCGCTTGTGACGTTGGCTTAATAGTGAGAGTTGCTGTCCATGGTGCTGAAATACAGGCCTCCTCCTCCTCCTCTCTCTTTCTCTCTTTCTCTCTCTCTCTCTCTCTTTTTGGAAATAAAACTACGTCCAGTCTTTTTAAAAACCAGGACACATGAGGCCTACAACACGGCTGAGCAGAGAGGACCTTTTAAAACGCAATCTTCTGTTAAATAAAGCTGTTTCATCATTCCACTTCATTTTTTAGCCGCTAAAACAGGCGTAATCTAACATCGTGTTATTTATTTATTTTATTTTGTTCTTGTTTTTTTTTTCCTTCAGAAAACATTCGGTCTCATTTAGTGACAGCGAGAAAATGAGGCAGCTCAACCCTCAAGACAGAGCAATATCAGTATCTAAGATCTGCCTCATTAATTCCCTCTAAACAGGCTGTACTTGGGATGTTCGCAGTCATATTTCATGTCAGGCTATTGATTCCCCCTCTCTGCTTTCTGATAATATTATCGAAACATCTCAACATCGTCCATGATGCAGCTGTCAAAAGGGTAAGTTATTCGCCATGCGTCCATTAATGGGTTCAAAAACGGAGTCCCGGCGAAATAATTTGAAGTGAGGAGTTTTCGTTTTGACACAAACCCCTCAATTTCCCCGAGACGGGGCTCCCCTACGCACAAAACAGCCCGGATGCTGATTCCTCTCCTGAAAAGTGAGAGGGCTTTACGGGGAGAGGCACTCACGTCGTCTAAAAGTGAAAAGGGCAAAGGAACTCGAATTAGTTGTTGTAGATAAAAGGGCAAAACGAAAGGAGTCAAGGGTACTTGACAGTAATGGCGAAAGTGGAGCTCTCGGGGGACTCTGGCTGTCCTGTGAGGGGGTTGGGGAGTGTGTGTGTTGGGGGGGGGTGCGCTTCAGTGATGAATTTTAATGGGAAAAAGCACAAACGATTGAGGCCCCCCCCCACCCCCCCACCCACCCACTCCTGGAAGAAAGCGCTATGATGGACAAAAGGGGAATTTTCTATGTGTCGGAGTCAGGATGTATGTTTTTATTTGCTTTCCCAGGTTGGAAAACCTTGCCTGCAGCATTTCTAAAGTTGACGTGACGGCAAAATAAACTGGAGGAGAGACAACACGCACGTTGTCAGAGAATAGATATGTGACAGGTGCATGCAGGGCTAATAGGTGTTCACTTTGTTGGAAGAAAAAACAAAAAACATTTTACTCCATGTGGGCCTTGTGTTTTAGAGTGTATGCAAAGATGGGTGTTTAATTTTTTATAGCCACTGATTACAAAAAATTAGGCCAGAGTTTAAGTCGCCACAGATAGGACAATAAAGCCTCGGCATTTAATTAATTTAGCACGGAGACAGATTTTATTAGACCTCTGAACCAAGTGGCTTTTTTATTTGAGAGAAAGAGACATGGAGCAAGACAGAGAAGGGAGAGAGGGGGCAGAGAGAGAGAGAGAGCAGCTATAACTAAGCCATTCAGCCGTGGCAAATACGAACACACAGAGGGAGCGAGATGGTAAATTAACAGGAGCTTTTTACATAGAGACCAAATAAAACTGTAATCAGCGACGCGTTACTTTTCATTAAGCGGGTTTGACAGCAGCATATTCAGCCACTCCGACACAGGAGCAGGGTCCGGGGCTGAAATAAACTGCTCTCAAACCGAGAGTCATAAGATAATTCCTTAAGCTCCATTAACAACTCTTAGCCGCAGGAAATGGGCTCCCCCTGAAAACATCTCCAAATCTAAAAGCTTTATCGACCTGGCAAACCTCAGCTGATGGCTTCTCTCTTTTTTTTTTCACCCTCCCTCCTACATCTCTCCCTCTCTTTGTCAGTCTCTCTCTCTCTCTCTCTCTCTCTCTCTCTCTCTCTCTCTCACCCCCTTCATTTCCCTTCTTTTTTTTTCAACTTAAGGGACAAGAAACGTCCAACTGAGGTAATAGACTTTGACACAACACATTAAATGGGAAATGAGAAAAGGGAGAAGAAAGGGCACTCTTAAACGCCTTTTAAACGTTACCAATTAGAGGTTTAAAACTTGAATAAGATGTAGGCCTTTGGCATACGCTTGACTGATGGGACATTTAACTGAATACCTTCCCCACTCGGCAAAAGCAGCACATAACTGAGCGCAGTATGTGGTTGTCCTGTGAGGTAGCTGAGTCAAGGGATTAATACAAAGCTTTATCTCACTTTCTGAAAATAATGTCCACCAGTCTTGTGCGACATGATTGTCTCCAGATAAGGTTCTTTTTTTTTTCTTTTCCCCCCACAATGCTATGAATGACATCTTCAAAGTTAAGGAGCCCTTTGGTACTTTTTGGTACTTACCTTTTCTTTAAAGGAGCATTCTGTCACACACACACGTGCTGTGTTTATGGTGGTTGAAGGCAAAGGCCAAAACAGACTGAAACACAGAACAATCAGCAGCTGGGCTCTTCCCCAGAGAGAGAGAGAGAGAGAAAGAGAGAGAGAGAGAGAGAGAGAGAGAGAGAGAGAGAGAGAGTCTGGGTCAGGTTAATACCACTGTGACCCTGAGCCATAAATATATTTACACATCATTACACATCAACATACACACACACACACACACACACTCAAACTCTCTCTCACACACAAATGCACTGCCACACACACACACACACACACACACACACATATCGGGCTTAATTGAAAATTCGATCTACTCATTGACTAACATTAATATGGTGAGAATAGCAGTAAATGTAAAGCTTACATGAAAATATGAAGCATGACTGCACACAAAGAACTGTGTAGAGACCCCACTGACGCACACACCAGCAGAAGGCACGGGGCTGTTGCGGCCCTCTGTCAAGAATCAATGGAATGGCCTTTTATTCCAATTAAAATGAAGCACATTACTATTAGAAAAATATGTATTCACAACTTCAATAAGCAAAACAGTCTGTAGGTGTTTAATCTTCTCATTTCAAAAACATATTTCTTTTCTGGGGATTAAATTAAATCTAAATGTCAGTTGACGTGAATGCTTGGCACGGCTGATCTTAGGCAATTAATATATTGACGAAATACAGAATCATATACCAAGTAAATCAGTAGAGGAGTTTGCAGAGTCGATCAAAGAAGAGAAGACCAAAGTAGAACAGAGCCCGCACAGAAAATTTGAAATTTGTGTTGAGTGACACATCACGGTCTACGGGTTGTTTTTCTTATCATGAGGGTGAGATGTAGAATATCTTCCCTTCTACTTTAAGATCTAAAGTGCCTCCTCTTACTTTGCTGCTTGGAGACATGGTCTGTGTGTGATTGTGTGTGTATTTGTGGCTGTGTTCAGAGCCCTGCTGCCAAAAGGACATGTCCAGGATGCACCTTTAGGTCCCAGTGACTGGCCTCTATCAGCCCCTTGCTGCCATCACCTCCCTGCAGTCATTCCACAGGTCAAGAGTTTTCAGCCTGAGGGGCATCGCTTTTCACCATTTCAGTCGTCTCACTCTGACTGACTGAACTTTGAGTGTGTTTCCCAAATTCATAATCACTGATGTTATAGATAGAAAATGCTATCCACATAAATAAACACTGACCCCTGTTTTTTTTTTAAAAACAATAGACAATTATATTTAAGTTTTTATAAAAATTCAAAAAGCACTCATAAAATGTCCAATTAGATTTATTTTTGTTTACACAATATAATATAAATCACAATAATGCCTGTAGTAAATTCCAAAATTAGAGCTTGGCTAGTTTTGTAAACATACCACGCTAACCGATGGTTGTAGTGCCCCAGGAAACTTCCAGGATTTTGTTCTCACACCCACTTGATGGTTAGAGGAAAGGTCAAGAGGGGACTAATCACGGGTCATCACAACACACTTCAACTCTGTCAGACAACTTAGACTCAGTTATGCTCACCATCAGATAACTGAGACTCTGTGACAAGGCAGCTGAGTTGTGCGTGTGTCTATATTATTATGCTTTTATTTATAGTCTGGTGTAATAGCAGTATTTTCCAGGTTTGTGAGATATAACATCACATTAGCAGCATATTCATTTCTAAAGCTGAGGATATTACTGCAGCTCGATTCAGTTCAATGCAGGAAACAAAGACCAAATACTACTTTATTGTTAAATGCTTGTTATGTTGTGTGTAGCTATTGTCACAATAGAGGATTTGATGAACATGCAGACTTGATAAGCCCATTGGAATCTTGTTGGGTAAAACACCCAGTAAAAGGAAGAGTTCAGAAACATATTCAAGTGTTCTTTGGCCATAAGGTGTTTTTCATATGGTTGCAGCAACAATGCTGAGTCAAAGCTTGTTGCTTGTAGATCAGATGTAAATCTACTACACCAATGCCACAACATCTTGTAATCATTATTTAGTCACTGTGATTTCACTGTAAGGAGCAGCATCTGTGAAATTTAACTAAAATCCATCATTATGTGAGCCAGCCGAATACCTACACCGAGTAAGGTGTAGGTATTGTGACAAACAAAAAGGCAAAAAAAAAGAAAGAAAGAAAGAAAATGAGTTGGACATTGTTTTTTTTCATCTACAGTACCGCTAAAGCCATGTAGAAGTAATTGCTAAAGGTCAAAAGAGACTGTGTTTTACCAACACATTTGTGTTTATGATTCAGGACAGATCAATACAATATTGTTGTTTTAAAGAACAAAAGCCAGGGGAGACTTAACACTGACCTTTGCTTCCATTTTCCATTGTGTTCAGGAGGTCCAACAAAACATACAAATGAGGCCCTCAGGTTTTTCTGGAAACAAAAGGCTTCTCAAAGTGCTGGGTGGGTGTTTAACTGTGAAAAGTATTGGATAGTAAAAAAACAAAAAACAAAACAAAACATAAATCTCCTTTAAAAAAATCACTCATGAGAAATCAAATGCAGACTTTACTTCAGTGTGCTGGGCTGTTGTTGTTGTTTCAGACTCTGCAAAAGAAAAGTTAAGAGACCTCCACAAGGGACAGCTATTTCAAGCTGAACCTAAATTTTAAACATCCACAAATTAGAAAGTCAGCGAAACAACATTTTATCAACATGATGTTGTGTTTACAAGGCACTGTTTGCTTGTGCAGCAAAATGCGAATAAATTTCAAGGTGCAATTTTAAGTTATAGGATTCTCCCAGAAATTATTTTTACAGACTACTAATTAGCAACAGCCGTGTTTTGAAAGAAAAGTTAATGGCAGGCTGGATTACTTTCAGAGGCAAGTTCAATTATTTATTTTAATGAATGAAGTGCTGCATTTATTAACAGCAGTGGAGTCACAAGGACGTGGTTCAAGGTGGACAAGGCAAAGCACGCAACTGTCACACCATAGACCAAGTATTCACACCATCATTTGTGATAACACAACACATTACGGTAAAATTTGAATCGTGCTTGAACCGCCGTGCATTGTGGGAGCGAGGCAGAGCAGCAGTGAAGCAGATGCACTTGGCGCAAACATACGAAGAGGAGAGCAAAGAGGTAAGGCGAACGTCATTTAAAATATTAGACAGCTTGTTATGACTTGGTATTAGGTGCGTAAGTTAGTACATGAACGAATGAATACATTTTTTATGGTCTCCGCATGTTGATGGGAGGGATAGTTAGAGTTATTCGGCTGAGAAACTGCGGGGAATTAGCCGCGAATTAGCGGAAACGCTAAGTAGCACATAGCAGCAGCAGCAGCAACCAGACTTCATTTCAAAGCCGTTTTTCTCAGCGAAGCTTTGCCACATAGGCAAGTAACGTATACCATTGGAAAGCTTAAAGTATGCTCTTTAATTTTGTGGCTCCCATGTGTCGATAGTTTGTGAATTATTTGACCGCGAAGATGCAATGAATTAGCCGCACATTAGCGCTCACATCAGTGGATAGCTGCTACAATGTAAGAGCATCTCCTTCTGTATAGTGTATGTGTTTAACATTTATATCCAGAGGTGCAATATCATATTTCAGCAGGGCGTATCTTTAACTTCACAATCTGGACTGTACATCAGCTGAGTTACTTGTTAGCTGCTAATTTAAACTTGCCCCAGACAGCATGTTCATTTTCTTCTTTACAATAGTGCAAGATGGTATGTGTTCATTTCAGGTGACATGATGAAGCCCAGTTCTTGGATGCTGTCCTTTAAAGGAGAGGTGGTGATGGGACCACACCAGGGTTTCATCAATGGGATAGCTGTGGTTTTTGCGAGCTACTACAACTTCAGTATGCAGTATCCTGAGGTTAGCTCACACACTTTGGAGTGTATTCAAAGGTATTGTAATACTTGAGTTACCATTGTATTGGACTGCTTGCTTGACCCTCTTGCTTGATAACCCACCTTGCTCTCTTATCTTCTTGGCATTTGTTGTTGTTTATTTGACATGTTTGCCTGCCTCCAATGCTTTATTGATTTTTTTTATTTTATCAGTGCTACATTCTTATTACTTTCAGTCAATGTCTAATATTTCCAAACTGAAATAATCCTGAATTTGATTCAATTGAGTTGAATCAAATTCAGCAGCCTAACACTCCTCAGCTTTCTCCTTTTTGTTAGCATGGCAAAGAGTACACAACCTGTGACATGTGCTCCTTTTTGGTAAATTGATTTGTTATCATACATTTTAGTGTATTATTGTCTTTCTTAACTTGGGTGTCATGTGGATAACTTAAACAACATAACAGGCATGCTTGCTTAGGTCACAGGTTTGTTGTTCAGTGTTTGCATATCTGTCTCCATCTTTACACACCTGATATGCTTGCCTGTAATCAGTCTTACTTGGCTTTCAGTACTAATTTCTTTCTTTGGTGTTGGATTTACTTACAGGGAAAGAAGCTCTACAGCATGTGCTTTGGATAAACAATGCAATAATACATGTATGTAAAACTGAAAGTTGTTGTCTTTGCTTATTGTTTACAGATACTTCCTGGGCATTAACCCTGAAACTGGATCAAAGTCCAGGAAAAAGCGCATCATTCCAGAAGTGAGCACACTGGTGCGAAAACTTATCGACTTTGACTGGATGGTAATGTAGACATGTATAACCCTTGTTCCCTCCTCGGACATTTTTGTCTTTTTTTTCCATGTCTATGCCCTAAAACTGCTATGAAATTATTTTTATGATTTTTTTTTTTAAATATGAAAACTGAGTTTGATTGGATGGCATGTAGTTTTGTTAAAATTACAGCAAAAAAGTCAATATTTTATTTAAATTGTGAATTTACAAGAAATTACTGGCTAATGAGTTGCATTACTTTTACAGTAACAATGTAAAAATACTATGATCTACAGCTAGCTGTGAAATTACAATATATAGCTGTAATTGTAGTGGAAATTACTTTGACATATTCACAATAACTTACTGTGAAATATTTACAGTAAATTACTGTGAAAGTAATGCAGTTAGCCAGTAATTTACTGTAAATTCACAGTGAAAAATTTAACTGTGTTGGTTTAGGTAATTAAAGCACTTTGGTGAAAGATTGTGAATTTGGTTAAATGTAAAACACCTTCGCTATCAATGTATTTGCAATTTGCATAATACACAAATTAACATTTCCTCAGTAGAATCCAGTCACAATCATGTTTCCTACAAAATGTATTTGCTGTTGCAAGTTGTATAGAAATGCAATTTCTAGGAGACATGGCATGCTTACTTTATCACCATTAAATCTTTTCTTTGCTAAATCTTTTCCTAAAGGGCATTCGTTACCTAAACCTAACCCTTGTACACCCATCATACCTCCCTTTGACTTCTGTGCTGTGTATAAATTTAGCACTTCCTACTGCAAAGCACAAAAAAAAAAACATTGCCTGGAAACACAATCCAGACAGTGATTGTGTTTCCTTATAAAATATAATTGGTAAAGCAAATTAGTAGTGTAAGACATTTGTAAAAAATGGCTGCATCTGGTGGGAACAGAAAAAAAAATCAACATGACTTAACTTAATTATACAAAACCACCAAGTCAGAAACAGTAATGATATAATTTAGGGTTTGTTTTGTAAAATTCGGAAATGCCTGATGCTGCAAACTGTTGCTATTTCTTATCATCCATAACAGGCTTGTCCAGCTGCATGGTTCCTGATAATTATTGTTGGTCCTTGTCTGATCATGTGCTTCGATGCAAATTAGTTTGATCAGTGGTGGCAGTGGTTTAATTATTTGCTCTCATGCAAGTTGAAATTAAATTCAGCTTTTATGTTTCAGTCTGACTGTTCTGGTCTCATCTTGATCATTGGCTACAGTATGGGTATGTACACCATGGCACAGTCATACTGGATGATTCTGCACCTCATGATCTGTATCCGATGCCAGCATGGAGGAGTGTGGTGGTTGGTTGTGTGGGGATTCTGTGTCCCACCAATCACCACCACAGGCCTGGCGTCCGTAGAGGTTCTCTGGATGTTTGCTTTTGCCAAAAACAAGAAAAGAAAAAGAAACCATTGCTTTTGTCAGTGCATTGTACATAAATTCTGTTTGATGATGAAAGGTTACTGATTTGATATTGAAAAAACAGATGTACTTAGTGCTCTAATAATTTTTTAGGGCCCCTGTCAGTCACAGACCCTCCGAACCGTCCTAACGCCACCTACCCCTGTCCCCCACCCCACCCCTCTTTACAATGCCCCCCGTGTTCACCTTTTTGATTAACCCTAACCATGATCTTTCCCAAACCTTAACTGTACTGTAGTTGCCATGTGCTTACATTTCAGGGAGCATGAATTAGGGGGAAAAAAATGCCGGCATTAGTTGCACATGAAAAAACTTCACTGTCACTGAACATAATCGAGGGTTTTGCCAAATCATCCAAGAGTCAGCGTTCTTGTCTGGCGACTGGCTTGCAGCCCAACACATGATGTTTTCCTCAGAGCAACTAAAAAAAAAAAAAGTGCTTTTCAAATGTTAATTCCTTTCATGCTTTAATGTCTGTCATGGGGTGTCTTGTTAGACTGTTTCCCAATTAGTTTTCCAGTAAATTATCTGTGGCGTTTTATCTGTCATGTTTGAAAGTGAAGGTTTTTCCCATCAAGTGCTGTGGTGACCTTTTGAGTCAGATTATAGGTAAAAGTTTCTGCATTGGCACTTCCATTATTTGAAAATAGAGTACTGGTGTTGTCCGACTCAGTGTAATGAAGAATGAATAAAGCTATATTTCATGAATATCTCAGAAAGCAAACTTCTTTCCCATGCTGTCATGTGGCATATGTACAGCCAGATCAATATAAACCATTTACAGTCCCAAATCGCAATCTGTTTTCCTTGCATTGAACATTTCCCATCCATCCTTTAGTGTCTCCAGCCTTTGCTCCATGTCTTTGTGGACACAAAGTATCCATCACCAGCTCATGTGCATAACACTAGTTCTGTGATAGCACTGCAAATATAAAGCACATACACAGTATCATTATATATCTTCAGGGAAGCTGGTGTTTGATTCAAAACTGGATCTGATGTACTTGTCAAAGTTGGCAAAGAATGTGTTTTGTACCATGAGCGCGAACACAAGTGTAGCTTTGTGGACATGCATGAAAAGTAGTTGTTGCTCTTGCACTAGCTGCTATGTAAACATTTAAATGTATACAGTTCAATTCCAGCAATTTCCCTTGGATTCCTTTCCACCAGGATCCAGGAGTTTATAGAGTATGCGGTACATCTCAGAGTATTTTGCAGCAGCCAGAATGAAGGCAGAGAAGTTCCAAAATAGCACCTCTAACAAGTCCCGCAGAGAGAGGAATGGAGACACCTTTGTGGGCCCATTGCTCCTGGGCTACAACATGTAGTGTGACGACTCAGTAACTCCAACAGGTCGACTTTAGACTATTTGGAGAGTTTTGAGAGACAGCCTGGCCAACTGTGAGGATGTGCTCTGACGCGCTAGGTGATTCTCCATCTGCCATGCGTCTCAATCAAGCCTAACGTCTGCTTCCTGGCTACTCTATCTCTAACCCTCACTCTCTCCCTCCTCTCAGTTTTTCTTCCTATTTGATCTCTCCTTTGCTCAGGTGGAAGAAGGGGGAATCATTTTGCCTCCAAATTGTGATGAGTCAGCCAAGCGATGTGCTTTCCACCTTTTCCAGAAATAACTGTTTGACTCAAACCTACAAGCTGTACTTTCTCTTGACAATCCAGGGGGAGGAGATGGGGAAAGCATCTTTGTTCACAGGCTTGTATCTGCACTGGACTGGTTGTGACTGAGTTTACACTGCCCACAAGCTGTCAGGCTAACTGGGACTTTACGATGGACAAGGCTCTTGGTTTGCTTTTTAGGTGAATTTCTGTTTTTTTGCCCCATTTGATAGATGGCATTTATCTCTAGAGGAATTTCAAGAGGAATATTACGAACAACGATATCTTTGACTTTATGGTACAGAAAACAAGTTGGACAAGTTTTGTGACACTGCTGTACAGAGTAAACACATAGTGGTAGTTAAGGACTAACTGCATGGATTGATTGTCGAATTAACCTACCTGGCACAGGCCCAAAGGCCAAAGGGGGACAGCTGTCCCCTGGTACACAGTCTCTGCTTGAAGTGACTGTCTATCATCCTTCCATGGCCAACTGAGACTTAATTCTAGAGACAGCTTCCTGAAGAAACTTTAAAGATGTTGTGATTACATTATGGTAATTATATGGATTTGTCATATGTTTCTGCACTACCACAGAAGAGACAGAAGAAACCATGCTTTAATGAATAGAGCAAAACTTTTGCTACATGCATTTGATTTAAAATTCAACTCACATTAATTACAATGTTTGCAACAGTTAAAATTCAGAGTAGTAGCAATTGAAAACATACTGCATGCATTCCAATTAATCTGCAGGAGTTTGGGTAAATACTGTATATGTGTTTTGGCTTTGATTTGTTTTTTTTTTTTTACATTAAAACAAAAAAGCTTTCCCAGCTTCTAAGTAAGGCCACAGCTTTAAGTAAAAGTAAGGAGGTTTTCAGACAACGGCAGCTGAAGTCAGTTTTTTTTTTTTTTTTTTTTTTTTTTTTTTTTACCCCCGGGTTTGGTCAAGGGTTGCTGAGGTTCGTCCCTGCATAAGCAGGGTGTGGGACTGGTACAGTGGCTGCGGCTGACTGACCTGCCTGCTCATTAAGACACTAGCGAGCCCATTTGGCCTGTTCCTGTAATGGGAGTCTGTACTGTGTCAGAAACACTTATTTGCTCCACAGCCATCACAGAACATTAACATTCACGACAGCCCATCACATGAGGGAGGGCGGGGGGGGGGGGTCAGAAGGGTGTCTGAGAGGGTTTGCTCACTGCACCAGCCCAATCTCACACACACACACACACACACTCACTCACTCACTCACTCAGGGCCTTCAGGCATTTCACACACATACACATGCACGCATGCACACAGTTGATCTGCATTTCATACATGCACATATACACAAATATACACACATTCTGCTCTTTTTACTTACACTCCTAAACACACACATCTTCAGCAAGTTCTTACATAATATGTATGAACACTTGCATGCACACACACACACAAGCACTTACACCTTTTCATTCTCTTAACACACCCTTTTGGAGATCACACGCTCTTTCTCTTGCACACATACACACTCACACTCACTTTTCAAAACCCTGCGTTCTCTCACACACTCTAGGAAACATGCAATCAGCCCTCTAAGTAAAGGTCACATTTGCAATGCAGGTGACTCAAGCAGAAGGCAGCAGGTAATTGGCTGATGGGACGGGCAGCACTAATACCTCGTCTCTGAAAGATAATGTGATGGATGGGAAATGCTTGGCATTGGGGTAATTAGATGTGTTTGGAGGAGAGCAGACTAGGCCAGGGCCTCCACTTATGGAGAGTGGAAGCAAAGAGGGATGACGGGGCGGGTGGGGTGGGGGGTGGTTAAAGAGAGAGTTTTAAGGTTGAGTAGGATGGGTCGCACAAGGCCTCAACTAAATTTAAAGAGATCAGGACACAGAAGAAGATAAATAAGCTCAATCACCACTGTAGTTTCAAGTCTGAGATTCAGGACAATTACAGTACATCTCTGTTTTTATTAATTTTTTTTTTTCAATATGTGTACTTTCTGTTGTGCTTACTTAGCTTGTCACATGCATAAACTTGAACATTTGTGAGGAAAAGACACGAGTATGACATTGTATGCAGTATGCACATTACTGTACAAATCGGATAGCTCATACAGAAAAAATCAATTTTACGGTTGCTGAAATTTTCTGTGCAAATGGAAGAAAAGCACAGACACCAGGATGACTGCGGAAAGGAGAGGAAGGGCACATAAAAAAGGAGTGAAAAGATGAGTGCATAGCGTTCTAATTGGAGTGGGCCAGCTGTGGTGGGGTGAAACCCTTTAAGACACATGCATTATTTACATAGTATGTGTAGGCCTTTGTGTGTGCGTGTCCGTGTGAGACACCCTGTCTGCATCGCACCTCCTTTAGAGAAGGAATATATTCTATCACGGGGCATCCATGTGGAAACAAAGACTCAGCCATTCTCCATACAGACTATCTACACAGCTGGAGAGAGGAGGATCAAAATGGAAATATTATCATTGATACTGTTCATGACCAGGCCTGGAGAGGAAGGGGTTACACATATGTCGATAGTTTAAGTGCATCAGTCACAGATAAGAGACAAAACGTAGGTGAGGATGAGCTTATTATCTGAGGGTAAACAAGCCACTGTCACAACATTACATGAACGTCAGCTGTAATTAAATACATTTGAATATATTTTTCACCGTCTAAGAATACGGTTGATTCAGCTGTAAATGGTTTATGGTCATTCATTCCGTACTGGATTTCAATAGACTAGTGAATGACACTTTGGTAAACAAAGATTGTAAATCATAGGAATTTAGGGAAAATACTAAAAGTGTCATTTATGTCTGTCAGTAAATCTTTTTATTATCATTGTGTAAATTCTTTATAGCACAGCAAATTCACACTGTTGTAAAATGGAGAGATTCATGGAGCATTAGCATTAAAGTGGGTCACATGACAAATTATTATGACATAAGGTCAATAATTCCTGTCAGAACTATTCAATCATCTTCTTCTCCTCTCCTCTCCTCCCCTCACCTCTTCTCTCCTCTCCTCACCCAGCAGGTTATTGCCACTGTGTGCAAATAAGATTAGCAGGTTGTATTTTCTCAGGTCTCAGCATTGAAACAGTAAGCCTGGCTGTGTATATAATTAGAGAGAGATTATGGCAAGGCCACTGCCAACGACCATGGCCAACTGACATTTTGTGTGTACATGTGTGTACATGTGTGTACGTGAGTGTGAACCGGCTGTGGTTGTTGTGCAGTGGCCTCTCCATAATCTCTGTGTAATTGTGAGAGCGTGTGTGTGTGCGTCTGTATGTGTGTGTGTGTGTGTGTGTGTGTACAGGACCACAGGTGATGTTTGAAGTGTAGTGGAGCCAGGACCATGGAAACCAAAGTCCTGACAATATCGTGTCTCTGAAAATATGTGATACATAAAGATGTATGTGTGGTGTAATTTACCACCTGAGATGAGTTGCAGCATGTCTGATATAAACAAAGGACATTATTCTGTGTACCATTTCATGATAGAAATGTGTTAATTTGCTTGTCAGTGCTTGCCCTTTTGTTACCCCAGGCTTCAAACTCAATCACAGTGTAAACATGCACCCCTGTGAACTTGGCAGATGTCTGTAGCCAGTATCTATCCTCCTGATGGGCCGAGTGTTTGACTTCGACACCATCGATATCCTGTTTATTCAGTCTGCATAGGAATAATCACTTCAGTAAATGTGTGATATTTCGCAGGATTTATAGGTTTGTAGGTCGGAACTGTTGTCAAACACGCTGACTGGTGTGGTATTTCAACTTTCAAATCACATCAGCAAGCTCAGTTTCAAAGGTATTGGAGAAATATTAATATTATACTTCCATACCAAGAGACAATGGAGGACCACAAATCAAAGGAGCAAAAAAAAGGTCCACATAAAAAAAAAAAAAATTATGAAGAATTATAAATAAAATACTCCTTAGGATTAAATTTGCATTATTTTCCACGACTTTCAATGATCTATAGTATTTCTCTTTATCTTCCTTGCAAGGACATTTAAAGTTAAACACAATAGTCAATCATATGCTTCAAAGATTGTTTTATCTCTCTCCTGACAATGCACATTTTTTTTCTTCAAGTTAGCTGTTTTCTTTCAATTTTATGAATTAATAGTTTGTCAGCTATCAGTGTTTAGCCATCGAAATTGTCTATTGTTTTTATAGAGACTCATAGGTGCTGTTACTTGTATCTGTTTGCATTTGATCGTGTGAAAACTTTCCTTTTTACTTTTGCTGCTTCTTCTTCAAAAAAAAACATCACCAATTGCAGAAATCCACAGACAATGCCTTTCTTTTCCACTTATTTTCCATGCACTTCCCATCACTCCACATTGCCTGAAAGTTACTAAATAATAGACGAATTATGGGTATTTCATTCAGCTATTTTTCACGCGCAGTTTCACACACATTTGTGCTCAGAGCGCTTTTCTAACTGACTGAAGAATCTTCATCGTGGTTTGCTGTTGCCTCTCCTAATAGATGCCTCACAGCTCCCCACTTTCACCTCTTGCAATTAGTTTTCATTGAATGCTATTGATTTTTACCCCCTTTCAATTACATACACAAAAGTCAACCACATAGATGTTTGTAGTCATTAGGAGGTACTCTTTGTGTCTTCTCCAATACTAATTATGTCTGGCTGCTGGTGTTTGTTATCCTCCCTGGATGAATGAAAAAAATAAAAACTCCAAGAGGAGAAAAAAAAATAGAATCACTACATGCACCAGTGGAGATCTGGGCTCCTGTCGTGTGTGTGTATGTGTGTGTATGTGAGTGAGTGTCTGAGCGGATGGCTATCCTGCCACCATGAAGCCTATGGAGAATACACCTAATAAAATAAATATGACCTGGATAAAGAAAAAAAAGAAGAAAGTGTTTGTCCCCTGGCACGTCTCTCTCGGAGTGTGTAATGTATTGTGTTTTCTATGTGGCCTGGCATTTCTCCTGCATTGTCAAAGGAATGTTCCCAGAAATGTCTTTGTTGTGTTTAATTCTAAGTAAATCCTGACATTAAATGACCGTTTCCTTTGAACACAATTTGAGGATTTATACTGAAATCTGTTTGAAGATGAAACAGCAAAGAAAGGAAAGGAAAGGAGAGGAGAAGAGAGGAAAGGAAAGGAAGGGAAATCATTTTGACACTGCAACATATGCAGTGTTTTTGTGACATGAATTTGTATGAACTGATCATCAAACCATGAAGGCTTTCAGTTTTTTATTATGGGCCTTTGACGAACAACATATTGTTATACATGGATATTGTCCTATTAACTGTACTTTGTAATTTTCCATGTTCCCCTCTCCCTCGCCCATGTAGTGAAAATGTTGGGTGATTAGGGTAAAAGGTTGCACAGGTTTCTGTGTTTGAACTAACCTCTGTTCTATATTTACACATCCTCTAAACAGAAATACCATGCATATGTACAGAACAGATTTGGCTAGCATCTCTGAGATGAATCATTATGCCCTTTCCTCTGCATGGCAGCAGTTCAATGATAGCTCTGACCACGAGAGGGAATGGCCGCACTATTATATAGAGATGTAGAAGCTGATTTTGTTGTATAGGTTTTGGAAACCTAGAGGAAGTGACAAAATAAAACCGTGTCAAATGCTGAGGAATTTCTAGGTCTCACAAAGAATGTTGTAAATTTTAAAACCCCACTCACACCATCATTTAAAACATTTAAATTTCACACTGATGGCAGTTCTGATCTGAGTGCAGTCTCTTGCAAGACTGAGTTAATCTGTGATTTTTCTGCATCAAGTTCAAGTTTGGTTAACTTCGACATGCAAATTGTTTCCCTTGACCAGTGTCAAAATAATAAGCATTCTAAAGCCTCTGATTAGCTGTGATTTCCTGCATAGTGACAAACCGAAGAACGTATACTCCATGTGTCACAAACCAAATTTTATAGCAAGTTACAACATTTTCTCATGGTTCATCCCTCTCAAAACCCCTCTCACAGCTGTTTTTGATGGCTCCTGCTGTTCTCAGCATGGAGATTACTGAAAGACCTGAGGTAAATGAAACGGTGTTTATGGAGATCATTGGTCATGACCACAAATAGGCTGCAAGCAAACATCACCTGATTACTTAATCATTTCAGAAAGTCCAACACCATTCTTGTTTTAGGACCTGCTGAGCTTAATGCCTGAATTTGAGTAATAGGCTCAAGAGCACTATGGCACATTGAAGGATTATCCCCATCAGCCGCACCACTTGCCATGCACAAAGCATTATTTGTGCTTTTTTTTCCCCACACACTTTAAGTTCAGCACTTTGTTATCACCAAAGGTTAGCATTTAGTAAGTTTTCCTTTGACAGCTAATTAGAATAGCTTGTTTGACAGGTGCATGGATGTGTCTCAGGTATAGGTCTAATACATCAACTTGGAAAAGAATTCATGAGAAAACTCTTATCCTCTGGATCAAAGTCAGAGAAATCCTCTAATTATGATGAGGTTCAGACTGGGTGTCTCACTCTTTTCTTCCCGCTCCCTTGATCTTTCAGTCGTTGACTCTGCCATCTATCACAAAGTGTTCCTTTGATAATTACATGCCAAAATGACTTAAAACTCCCCCGCTAGGTGTAAGGCATTACAGCCTGAATGACATGCCAACTCACCTTAAGGACTTTTTAACAAGGTAAGTCAGGAGTATGCCAGGCAGTCACTCACTCTTTTGCACAATCATTCAGCAACACCTAATTACAGTCTTTCATAATCCCCTGACTTGTTATTTTGACTAAACAAGTTCACAATGAAAGCCACTGTGGCAGTCTGCCATTTCTCCCTTTCTCTCTGCTTCTCTATCTCTCTGTGTGTGAGTGTGTGCGTGGAAACATGCAGGCAGAAAGTAAGGTCGAGACAGTCTGCCACTCAGTGAAACAGATAATTAACTGTTGAACAGCGGAGTGGGGATTTATTTATTTATTTTAACAGATTCAGTGGGCAGGGAGGATCCTGCCTTTGTGTTTGTCAGCCGATGGAAATGAGACTTCAGGAGAGAGGGGCAGACAGGAAATAGAATGTTGATGGGCCAAATGCCAAGCCATAAAGTCTCTAGTGACTTCTTCCATGAGACTGTGTGTGTGTGTGTGTGTGTGTGTGTGTGTGTGTGTGTGTGTGTGTGTGTGTGTGTGTGTGTGTGTGT
>JBBMJY010000025.1:15682123-15699487 GCA_037833715.1 Toxotes lorentzi | reverse complement strand
TGTGTGTGTGTGTGTGTGTGTGTGTGTGTGTGTGTGTGTGTGTGTGTGTGTGTGTGTGTGTGTGTGTGTGTATGTGTCTAGAGGGAATCTGTGTCTTTGTGTCCGTCTGCCTACATGCACGGTACAGAATAGGCATCTCTCTGTCTGTCAGTCTTGTCTGTCCATCTCTCTGTTGATCATTGTGCACTTGTGTGTGTGTGTGAAAGAAAGAGAAAGAGGGAGGGAGTCTGACTGTCAGACTGTCTGTCTGTCACCACTGATACTAGAGGTTTGCTGGAGGGGAAACATCCAGATATTTCTGCTTGACCGTACAGCTGCCCAGCCAAGGACGGCCTCTTTTCCTGCTTGGCCCCTCTACGGACTGCTGTGTGTGTGTGTGTGAGAGAGAGAGAGTGTGTGTGTGTATGCGTCTGTTTATGTCTGTGTGTGTGTAAGTCAGACAAAGCAAGACAATGTGTGGCCGGTTGGACAGTGATTTTGGAATCTGTTTCACCCTCAGGTGACTGTCAAACTGTCAGAAAAGCAGGTTTGTTCCAGCTCGAGATGTACCTCACCATGTTTATATTTGCAGTTATTTTCCCCTTTGAGTGCTAACATCTTGTTGACAACGCTGTACACAGAGAGGCTGGACAGGTAAATAAGTCACACAACTCTCCCGATCTGCAGGAGGATTTCAAGAAGCAGGATTAGCAAGATAGCCAGATGACAGGAGTGGGTTTTTTTTTTTTGTTTGTTTTTTGTTTTGTAATTCTTGGTGGTTTTAGTTTTAATCTTAAATATTGACTATCGACTGCTCATTTGTGACTACTGATTAATAGTAAGGCATCTATTTAATATAAACCCAGTTTTAAGCAGCAAATACTTCTTGCTTTTCTTGAACTTCTTGAATAATCTTGAATTTTAGACTAACATAAATAAAGGAACTGCACAATTTTACATAAAACAAAGTAAGAAAAACCAGAGTTCAAACAGTATCTAAAGTATCGATTACTGTGATTTCAGCAGAAGTTCATGCTTTAACCCAATGGAATATGCTCAGATTGAAGCATGAGACCAAACCACACAGCAGATGTATGAGCATTATATCTGAACCATCCATGTGGTTTATCACTCTACAGATAATAATGAGCCTCTTAGTTTATCGTCGAACACAAGACAATCTACTCTGCTCATTGTCTCCTCTCTCTGGGTGAGTGCGCCTGGCTAATCGCTCCCCCGATCCCTCCAGCAATAAGGACAAAGTGAGAAAAGGCCCCTCTCTCATCACAGCACCTGAATACCATAACTACACAGGGGCTTTCATCAGAACAAACAGCATCCAACAAAGAATGAACACAACATTTTGGCATGAAAAACAGCAACAAAGAGTTTGGTCAAACAGCAATCCAGAAATGTTCATTTTTATGATCCAGGATTGTAATGAATGAAAGCATGTGAGATTAGTTTTGGGTTTTGTTCAAGCCTGTTATCAAAGAGGAACAACAATGGTGGTGAAAGATGGAACAGGCTGGTGCAGAAGAGAAAGTTTTTGTTTTTCAGTTTTCAAAGCCTTCGCTAAGAGTCGCTGGGGGAAACAATGACCCCGACACAGGCCCATTGTTTCTGGGCGGGTATAAATACAAGAGGCCTAATGTGTCCGTTGTTCACAGTTTCTGGCTCTCGGTATTCATCACTTCCCAGAAGATCGGCGATCAGAGATAGAGACAACAGGATGCCGAAGAGATATCACAGAGAATGTGAGGATTTACATCTGCACTGCTCATAAAACCAGGCGCTTTTACAAAGGAGCTGCAATGGGCCCCGCAAGGACCGAGTACAACTGTGTGTGTACACTCGACTGTGTGTGTGTGTACGTACAATGGATTTCCAGCTCCAAATCAGTCTCCTGTTATTATCTGTTTTGTGAGGAAACACCTATGGGAACCTCAACAGAAAACGCAAAATCAGCAATTTAACACAAAGGACCAAATAACAGAATTGTGCTTTCAAAAACCTCTGTCTTGGATGGGAACAGATGCATATGCACAATCCCACATAAGCGTACATGCAGAAACTTGCACAAACACACAGCCAGATGCAGGCACATGCACATCACAGAGCACGGAAGGGATTACAATATTTCCCCCCTCAACCAGATTAGACAAAATCAAATTATTTCCCTTCTGTGATGCCAGTTTGCTGCTGTCTAATGCCGGCTTTTCAAACAACACAAGGTTTATTGTGGGAAGCACTTAATGCAGCAGATTTCAAATTCCTGTCAAATGCGGTGTGACAGAATACAGTATCTCTTCTCGTATTCAGCAGGAGGAGGCCCACGCAGGCCACTTACACTGGCTGCAGCTAAGCTGTTTATGTCCCCCATTCAGCAGTTACAGAGGCCAGCGAGTGTAAACACAACAGTATCTTTTTAATTGTGCTGTTTCAAGCCTCGCTTCTCTGTCGAATTAGAGAGCAGACCACTCTCTGTCTCTCCCCCAGTCTGGCAGATTAGGGGCCTCGCTGTAAGGAAATGCCGGGGTGGCTCGGTTTGGGTTGTCACCGAATCAGCTTAAACTTTGCTCAGTGAGCATGGCGAAGAGCGATAACAACCGGACGCTTGTTTGCGGTGCAGAGATGCTGCGGCAGGGGCGGCTGGGTGCAGGCGTGCCACATGTGCTTGCTTGTGTGTGTGTGTGTGTACGTCCAGTCCCAGACTTTTCTGCTAGTTATTTGTTAGAAAGCTGGAGATAAGGAGAAAGAGAGCGCACAAAAGGGTCTGAGATGGGTGCTTTGTGTGTGCATGAGTGTTTGATAGAGAGACACTGAGTAGGTAAAGCAGTATGTGTGAGTGAGAGATTGTTCAGTTGCATTGTGTGCAGTGTACACAACATTAGGTACAGTGTACACACATTTTTTGTATAAAATGTGTTTTTTCCAGTAAGGTACAGAATGAAATACATATATTAATATTTCTTAACATGGAATATGCTAATGTAACTATATAGCTAAACCTATATATTTACAGCACCAGCTTGTTGAACAAGTACTCACTGCAGATGTTTTGTTAAAAATCTCCTGCTCTGCTCTGTTTCATGTTCTGATTCAACTTTTTTCTTATCCCCAATCTTTTCGCTGTTGACAAACCAAACCACACAAACACTGGAGAGGACTTCAGGTTAAGTGAATTTGTATGGACTTTCGATGTTACCACTTCACTAATCCAACACAGACAAGTTACTTGACATCTTGGTTAATTTTGGTAAACCCCACATTTCTAAGTCCTCCTCATTACATGTGAAAATGAGATACATTTTATTTTCTAGTTTCCCATCCCAACCATTAAAAACTTCTCCAAGATTGGTTGAGATGCATTTTTCATTGCACCATGTGCTTTTGTAGAATGATCAGCTGGAGTTAAATTGGTTAGGACATGAAGGTTTTTAAATTTTAAACATTGTCTTTAAAAGATGGGGGCTTGGATATAACCCTGGCGGTTGAAATGAGGTCTGTACACACTGAAGGAATTAACCTTCTCTGTATTTAAGAGCTGTGGAAAAGAGACAGGAAAGTTTCCGTCACCTCTGCCATTCAGGAGAGAAGAGAGGGTGAGTTTAAGAGGAAAGGGAATGAGGAAAGGAGAACGGAGGAGGGAGGGATGTAAAAGCTTATGAATATTATAATGGCAGTGGTTTTATTTCTTTTTTAGATACTTCACAATACAGGCAGACCTTGATAAGTAATGTGTGTGTGTGTGTGTGTGCGTGCGTGCGTGCGTGCGTGCGTGCGTGTCCAAAAATTTCTTCTGTCTTAATAGAAAACTATTCTGAGCTTTAATACATCAGGGAGCACTGTGTTTGAAAGTGAGGACATATTTGTCAGTTGGACCTGTTTTTATTTTTAAGATCACAGTCAGGTTTGGGTGAGGGTTGTGTGGGCATGTGAGGTTGAGAGTTTAAGGATCTCATTAACTTGCTGTGTGCTTTCATTTCAATTACCATTGATGTTTGCCCTCTCCAGAGATCCATGGTGGCTGATATCAGAGCTCTATATGACTGAAAGTTAAGTCTGACTGAAGTCTGGCCTTGGTGTACAACATGGTCAAGACCCAAACTCCGCTCTGTCTTTTCTAGTTCTATGACAGTTAATGTTCATTCTGAATTAAAGCTGTCATACATGAGAACTAAAGTATCAGTACTTCTGGAGATGATGGCTGTTGATCTTGTATTTTAAAAGATAACGAAGAAAGAAGAAACAAGAAGTGCAGCTTTTTTTTTTTAAATGACACAATTTCAAATAATCTGGCAAATAATCAGAAAAATAACTTTTAACCATCTTGGTGCCGAATGATCTCTGAGGATGAATCTGATTTTACTTCTAGTACTCCTGTGAGGTTCAGATGATAAGTGTTTTCTTTAGGAGATACGTAGGCTATTATTAAATTAAACTATGAGTAAGTAAATAAACCTAAAAATTAAGTTGTACTCTAAGAACCACCAACCACTCTATTAAATGTCAGTTGGTTTCAGAAGAAGTTGGTTAGCGCAGACATTTGTGTGAATCTCACCTGAGTAGATCGTGGAAAGCACCTTTCATTGCCTTGATTGTTGAATGTCATTGATATGTTCTTGGCCAGGAGTGTTTTAAAATACATAAATTCAGCAGAAAAAATGAATTTATATTAATATTTTCAAAGGCAAAGAAAAAATCTGGTCTGAAGAGCACTGAGGTGATGCCTATTAATCCCCTTCTATCCGACAGCGGCGTTGGAAAAGGTAGAATTGTGAAATGACAAGCCACTAAAAAAAAGTGAACGAGCACACTTGAGCGATTTCGACTACAGCTCCCCTCAACCATGCCTGTGGTTTTGAAAAGGAGGCGAATATGGTGAATTCTGTCTCTAGACTGACGCAAAGCCGAGTGGACAGGCAGGTAATAGGAGGGCGAGGTGGGGAGAGAGACAGGCATGGAGCAATCATGAAAATGAATGCAAATGGAGGCAAGGGCAGCCATGGGAGGTCTGGGAGCATGGAGAAGCGTGTACTTAAAAAAGATCTGTACAAAGAGCGCAGAGGGCCTAACCCTTACTAAATACAATTGAATGGTGTTAAAATTGTAGGTAACTTGACATAAGTACGCAAACATACTGTTCAAAGACATAAGTGAGGGTTCAGATTTCGGAAAATAAACCTGGATATGAACTTTTTGCTTCTTCCTTATTTGCATAAATAGTAAGCATCATGGGCCTGATCTTGCCAACAGCATGATGACACATTTGATGTTACGTTTTTTAAAGCTGAAGCTGAACTCTTTCCTCTCTTTGTTTTTTCCTGTTTTTTTTTTTATCTTCCTTTGAAAGCAAGCAGATACGTTTTTCCATCTTACTTTCTGGTATGACTGGACACTTATACCTCAAACTTTCTTTGCCTCCCCTTTGTCTCACATTCCCGTCCTCTTCAGCCTCAGGTTGGCCTTTCTCCTCACTTCCATCTTTGCATCCTTCACCTTGCTTTTGTGCGCTCCCTTCACCTCCCTCTCTCCTTCCACCCACCGCTTCTCCCAGTTCCCCTTCTCCTCGTCGTTTCCATCTTCCCTTGACTCTTCACTCCCCTCGGCCTCCCCCATCCTCCCCCTCCTTTCTCCTTCCACACAGTGTGGATGCAGGATAGCAGCTTTTCTGCTCAGTTGTCCCAGAATGACAAATACCTTAAAAAACCCTGTGAGTTTAAAAACATGATGCCCAATGGCCTTCCCACCCCTAATAAATGAATGGAAATATACATCAGAACTGTGAGTATGTATGTGTGTGGTTGGTTTTGTTTCCATACATGCAAATGAAAAAAAGAAATGAAACTACTGAATATATATGAATAAACCAGAACTGACCATTATCATAATTTTATGATGAAAAACTTGACAACAGACATGACAATAGAAATGTTTTACTCTATCTTAACTTTTCCAACGTGCACATTGCAAAGGAAACACAAACGAGAAGCAGCTTTGTGTGCGGCTGATTACAGTTCCTTAAGTTTGATGACTTTCTAGATAACTTTGAAGCGAGTGATGGCAGGGGCTCCTGATGAAGTGTTGGCAAACATGCATACATAATTCCTCTGTCTCTTTCCCTCTCACTTATCTGCCCTCTTTCACTGCACCACAGGTTCTGGCCTTCCTGCAGCTTTGAACATCTCAGCTTGTGGTTGCAGATTAATAAAACAGGAAATTAATGAATTTTGGATGAAATCTTCCCAGTTGGGGGCAGGTTGCGCCTTATTAAGACCTGTATTATTGATCAGATTGAAAACCTCCACTACCTCTGGAACCAAACTGTTATAACCAGGCGCCCACGTCCCCCGCCTCCATAAAGAATGCTAATTGCACGGAGGTAAAGGATTAATAGCTAATTGAGCATATTTTCAGACAAATCATTGTCATGGCTTGACACTAAAATGAATGTCTTTAATATGCATGGGGCATGTCACACATAGTTAGCACGGTAATGTTATGGACAAGATTAAGAATGATCTTGCAGAATCAAAAGCGCTTTAATCCATTCTGTGCATTGTAAGACCCATATTCCTCTCAGTCCTGCTGAAGTGGGGAAAAATGACCGCATGAGGCATGTGCTTTTAAAAGTACTATTGTTCCTTCAGATAGTAACATTGAAATATTATTTGTAAGATTTTGGATTTTCTAATAGTGATAAAATATGACTGACACTTCCTTAATAAGAATAAAACTTGACGTTAATGTTCATTTTCATTTGTTAATTTTTTTTTTCTGTTTTGCTCAACTGAATTTAAAGCTCAAGTGTGACAACTGTATGTAGTTGCATCTTATATGCTTCCATTTAGTTGTTTTCTCTTTGGTGACTATATTTTTTTTTTCTCCCAAGCAGCTTGCCATGAAAAATTAAATGGATGCTAAGTGACTAATGCATTTTCTCAGTCGTGTGTTGAGACAATAAAAAATTAACAATAGAAATAATTAATTTTGATTGGTGCCCACAGTACTAAAAAACTTGTGTTGTGCCTTTATGAGTAATTCATATCTCATGCAAATTCTCCTCTTCACTTACATGCAAAATATTGTTGCATCCATGTTACATAAATTCTGAAAGACTTTTAACTTATGTTCCAGCTTGTTGTGATTTCAATATGCTCCCGTGCACTTGAAATTTTATTTGCTTTTATTTTGAAGTTCCACCCAGTCATCTAATATGCATTTAACCAGAGGTAAACATGCATCCCGAGCAAGATTTCATTTTGTAACTATTAATTCTTACCTTTCTCCCTGGCATGGCTCATTGTCACACTATTGTAAACATCTCTCCTTTTGTTTTGCTGTCTGCTCCTTGGCATATCGCTACCAGCCCTGCATGCCTTAGATTTAACTGTCATTTAGCCTAATGCGGCATCCAGTTCTCCTTGTTTACATAATGTTAGCCTGACTACTACTACTGTGGTTACGTTAGTTTGTCTGTTTCCTAAAGTGATTCAACAAATAGATCTGATGTTACCGGAATACCTACAGTACAAGTGTGAGTCACCATCTTTGGAAAGAAGAACACTGCTTCTAACTACCTCATATAAAACTGATTTTGACTGAAGGGTAATACACTCATCACCAGAGCTGTAGACAACACGTTATTGACATATTCTTTCACTGCTGGATAGAACACAAGGACCGGACAGGATTTACAGTTTGTACATTCATTACTTATTTTCAGTACTCTGACAATTCCACATGTAAATGGAATAATAGTATAGTATAATCTCCTTAAGGGCTTCTTGTATTACTGTACTTTTCTATATTGAGCAAAGGCAGCTCTTTGCAGTGCGCACCACTAGTTCCAGGTGTCTCACCTGTATGCTGTGATCTAAAAAGTCATCAATCAGTCACAGAAGTTCAAATGCAAATGTTTTATCTGTTTATTAACCGTATTTGTACAGGAACAACGAATAAGAAACCAAATATAAATAATGATGACTATATTTAAACATGTATAAATATTACATAATCTGATGTACACCATTTAGCTAATACCTCCTGAACTTTCCATCTCTAAATACTGGACAAGTAGAAATAAAACAAAACAGAAAGGACACAGTGAAATGTGACATGACATATGGCGAAATAATGACATATGGTGAAAAAATGTGATTACAATGCCACGATTGCATGTACTTTCCCTCAGCCCTGCCTCCACCCCTCCAAGACTCACATGCTCTCATAGACAAGTAAAGTTCTCCCTATAAACACTGACAAACACACACACAGACACACTCTCTCCTCTCTGCCCCTCATGATCCCCTTGTTATCCCCGTATGGCATCTTGCTGAATGAGTGAATCCATCCTGACAACAAATGGGATATAAGACAAAGAATATGTTACCCTTCACTCTCCCATATTACTAATAGATAGACTGTTGGGTTGCATAGCATAAATACTTTAACCACGTCGTCTCCATTTGTAACTGTGTGGGCCAAACTGATTCAAACAGGAACATATGAAATATAAATTACCATTTTATAATGGCACTTTGTGTGTGTGTGTGCTGCATTGTAGTGACGCTCTGCAGGGACTCTCCAGCCCTTGTAGACAAAGTAAATTGAAGAAGGAGAGAGACCAAGCTTATCTGTGGGGATTTGAGTTGAGATGGCAGGCAGCTGTAGTAGGTCAGTACATGTGAAATATATTTCATCCAGCAACATTTCTGCCCTAATTACCCCAAAACACACACACATACATACCCACACAAAAATCGGGATTACACAAACACGCACTCTTTGAAAACCAAGGTCAAATGCGACAATGCTTATTGTTCCTATGAATGACAGGGTAGATGTGCATGTACATAAAAATGCAATAACAACACTGGTAAACTTGAAAATTGTGGTGTCATAATCTTGATACTCAAAGTTCTACCACACTGAGTGGAGAGAACAAACACCACAATTTAAAACAATTCATTAATGCAATAGCACTTCAACAGGGTTCAGCTTTGTTGAGGAGTTGCTCCAAAATCCACAGTACTTTTTGAAACTATGTTTTCAGCTTTATCATTTTAGATTGCATGATATTGTAAGATGTCTTTGCAAGTTTATGCATGCCTTACGCTCATTTATGCATGGCTTTTTAAAACTGGATACTGTCAGAAAGCAAGACAAACGTGAAACATTAAAATTCAAGTAAAACAAAAAAACTCTGAAGAAAGGGTCAAATAAAAGACTTGAGGGAGGAGGGATGCCAGAGAGGAAAGAAAGCTGCCTGGAGGTGGAAAGTGCTGGTTGCTTACCACAAGAGGAAACCTAGTTAGCTGAGCAAATGCACAGAGCATGTAGACCAGAAGCAACATGGTTTCTTGAAGCTTGTACTACACTCGTGTTGGACATCATGTCAACCCAAGGCTGATCCATCACACTCAGCAACACCATACACTCTAGTTGTGCATCTCCGACCGCAGATCTGTCATTATAAAGGCTGTAGAACATCTTGTCTGTCTAACACACACACTGGAGCTAAACTGCTGTACTACATCTTAAATCACGGGTCCATCATTGTACTGGGTGAAGAACATCTAGTCTGTCTTGTAACAAACTTAAGACAGAATTGAGGCAATTACAGCTTCACGGATTTTATGCGTACAGCACGCACATACACACTAAGAAAATGTTACTTTGCCTTGATTATAGTGATGTAATGCATCTCACACACAATCACACAGTGACATACTTATCAGAACATGAATGACACAAATAAATCTAACAATAAAACTAACTATGTGTCACTGAAACACCTCACCTGCTGTTTTAGTGAAAAAGTTCCTGTAAAGGCTGAAAACAATTTTTGATTTCCTTAAATTTCAGGGAAAAATGTTGCCATGGGTGAATATTAAGAGACACCAACACTGATTGTTAGTCTGAGATGGGACACAAACCCTTGCCTTAAAAGTCAAACACACTGTACATCCCTTTCGTTCACTCACATAAATCGTGTTCTTCAGAATTATCTTGTTCCCATTGTTCCTGTTGTACACACACACTCATAGTTGACAGTGGTTTGCTCTGCATGCACTGTTTCAGAGAGCTGAAATTCCTCCTTTCATCAGGTGATAACCAGTGGATTCCACCTCTGTGAGTTTTGAGAGGAGTAGTAGCAGAGACAAAAGGGCTGAGAGAGACAGAGACAGTGGCTGTCCATCCAGCTCAGACAAGTACCAGTTCAGATAGCGCTGGCAACCTTTGATTCAGAGATAATCTCTTTATCCTCTCCTTTGTGATAAGTGGACATTGGATCTATCTGGAGTGACTCACTGCTGCTCTCTGCCTGTCAACCTGATTGCCTTAGTCTGAGACACACATACACACACCTCTGTGCCCTCATGCACATGATGTCTGACCATACACAACTGCACAAAGACATTTACATATTCAGACACATCGCAAGGGCCATGATCAGGTTACCCCACACATACTGAATGTTTTCGGTCTTGAACACACACACACACCATCTGATGGTCTGACAGAGCACCCAAGGGATGGATAGCATCACATTTAAACACTTAACAGACCAAATGGCTGTCTTAATGTATCTTAAGACTCTTCCTCTCCATCCTACAGCTACTGTGAGAGACAGACAGATACTGCAGATGTTTCTGCTAATGGATCAAAAGACAAATGGGGCTTTAAAAGGGACAGCCGCCCCACAGGAGTGGTGTGTCCTGAGGAGATAATCATATGACATATTATTCTTCTACTGATTTTTATCATATGCCATTTTTATTAGCACAGATGAAAATGTATTTTGCAACTGTAACAGTGCCATGGATCACATTGTATGCTACATGTTTTATTATATTCTCTGTGCCCAGTGAATTTGTCATGGGTGGCTGTCATCATAAACAGACAAGAAAAATTGTATTCATATGAAATTGTTATATGTGCATGTTTATTATTTTATACTAGCGTTGTGCATTGGTAAAATTGCAAACTTGAACACATCTAATCTAAGATTTAGGTCCTTCATTGGTATCGGTTGAAATTTTTGTCTCAGAGAGGAAAACTGAGAAATGGTGGTAAAGGGTGATACATGGTTATATATATCTCCTCATCTAACTAAAAAAAACAAAGAAACATAATTTCCTAAAATTTTGAAATGTTTCCTTTAAGTTGGCTCGCTGCAGTGGCTTCTAACATGAAGAAAGACTGAGATGAAATAGCATTATGTTTTGAGTTATTTGAGTTACATTTCGCATCATGTTTTGTTTTTTGTTATTCTTACCTTGTACAAATATACATGCCAGAAAAAAAGACACTTCATATAAAGACATGGCTTTGTATGAGGGATCTGCTGAGTGAAATGTTGGAAGTTGGTTGTTGAAGGAGACACATGCGATATGAAACCATCAGTAATGTTGTTTCATCTGTTTAAGAGTGGAGAAAGAGGGACAGAGAGAATAGCACCAAGAGAGAAAATAAAAGAGAATTAAACCATTAGTCAAATGTTATTAATGACTCACCCATATGCATGTGCTGGACAATTAACCATTCACAGGTGAATGTAACCGATAGGCGCCTTGCTTTCTCTGTGGCAAATCAAATGAACTTTGATAACATCAGTGGCATCCCTCTTTTTTCCTGCACTCATTCATTCTGCTCTTTCTTTTAATGCGTTGTCCGCAGCATGCTGGTGTCCCTTTGGTTATCAAACTATCGCCAAAATTTGCTCGCCCATCTATCGAGGCAGAAAGAGGAAAGAAGGGCAGAAGAGAGGGAGAGAGGGAAGAGCCTAATTACTTAAGCCTGTTTCACTGTCAGGTCATTAATAAAACCTAGTTATCTTCCAGTGATGCCCAACCAGGAGTCTCCCTCAGCCATATCTTCACCTTATCTACTATAAAATATTTGGGATTTTTTTTTCTCTGAAAATAATTCAAGATTTTTGTCTGGGTTATTAAGGGGGGGGGGGGGGTGTTGCCGGGGGGGACATAGTGGCCATGCCAGAGATATTCATGGCATAATGGAAATTGTGCGAGCTGGTGTCTGTATGTTTCCATGTGTATGTCTACAGACACGTGTGTGTTCCACCTGGATAAATGTGCTAGAATTACACTGGCCTTGGCTTCATAAACATTGATGGATCTGGGCAACCTGCAATTGCAGATAAGGACTGTGGAAAAATCACCGGGGCAGCTTTTTACTTCTTGGCCAATGTATATTTAAAAAGGAGTATATATGCTATAGGTTACTTATGCATTGCTTATTTCTTTGCCCACATACATCAATGACAAGCAGGGAAAAATGAAGAGTCAATAATGGCATGGCGCAGGTTGTCCCACAGAGTCCAGCCTTGCATATTTTACACCTACCTCTATTAAATAGAAATAGTTATGTGATATTGAGTTCATTTCCTGTAGTGTAACCTCTTTGGCCTATTTGCTCGGGAGTCTGGTAGATAGAAAACAGAGTGCAGAGACATGGACTGACACTGTTTTTTTACCTGCTATCATTTGTCTTGCTACAACCGTGGAACTAATCCACAACCAGCTGCATCAAAGGGGGCAAACTGCTCACTGGACTTGTGAGTAGGACCACAGCAGTAACATATTCTATGCCAAGGTCACTTGGGTAATTTGTCTTTTGCTTTGTGCTAACAAAGTATGATTGTACCAGTTCAGCTGTCTGGCTTGAGTTCCCAAACCCTGTTTTTACTCAGGTATTACAATGCACACAACATGTGTGTGTGCATGTGTTAATAGTGTATGATGTTCCTTCAGATACAACCCATAATACCCATCCATTTTCTTCATCTCCCACCCCCTACTGATGACAGATCATTTCCAGCTGCTTTGAAACAGAAGCGCCCTCAGCTGTGTACAAGTCTCTGATCACACAAGAGCTGTATTCAGTGGGAAATAGAGTCACTGGATAACTGGATATGGATTCTAAAAGATGCTGTTCACTCAGAATATCCCATCCAAAGCATTCCAAGGGAACTTAACTCGACAGAAGAGGGAGGAGGAGTGGAGAGTTCAAACAAAGTGTCTGGAGAAAACATGAACAGGTGTCTCCTCGTGTTCACTGCTCAAAGAGGATGAAAAACTATATTCAGTCTATTTCGTGTCATTAAATAGTTTATATGTTGTATTCGTGAGCAGTAAAGTGTTCCTTTTAGTTGACAGAAAAATACATTCTTTTTATAAGTTCTTATTTTATTTTTATATCTATTTCTGTATGACCTTTACATGTTTTTGAAGTTAGCATTTTAACTATTTTGACTACTTGTGCTGTGCTTTGGGTTGTGTTGTTCATCTTTGGCCAGTTTTTGATGATACTTTCTGATATGACTGCATACTGACATGAATAAATCTGTTCCTGTTGGAACAGATTATATAGGCCTTTTTCTATGATTTGAGACTCATCCCAGTGCTTCTGTATGTGTTAGTCCATTCTCTTCTTCTTCATCAAAATGCTTGTTCTCTACTTTTTAGTTGCTGTTTTTCAACATTTCATGTTTTTTAGTGCTGGAGATTACTTGGAGTAAGGAAAAGTTGTCATTATTACTTTTAACTGTCTCCGCTATTGATTAAACAGATATGTTTGGCAGATTAATTAAACAAAAATATGCGTTTTGCTCTTTTGCATATTTGAATGGATGATGGGGATGCACACAAAAATTAATTTGTTAAATTCAGCAAATATACCTGGGAACTGCTTTCATATGGGATGATTCTGCACTTCATCATTTATCCAGTGCCAGTGAGGGAAGCAGATTGCCCTGTGGCAAGGCAGAAAGTAAGGATGGTGGTAACACTACTTTGGGTTTGTTTTGCTCTATAACTGAATCTTCACACAACCTTGACAAGTTACACATTGTTTGAAAGCTCTAAGTCTTCTGATTATATCTGTGCAAAGTATTTTAGGGTGCCCACAACACTGTAAAAGCTGTTTTTCAATTTGTAGCAGGTTAAACGCACATGACAGAAATATTGCGCCTCACCTTTGCAACTGTTTGTGTTGGAAGGCACATGTCCAAGTTATCCACATTTTCCCCTCAAGATTCCAATGTGGAAAATGCAGCAAACTTTTAAATGTTTTGTCATTAAGAAAAAGTACAAAAACCTAACTAGTTTTGTTTGTGATTACTTGATTGCTTGATTGATTGAGACCAGTGTTATGACTGTAATCAAAAGGGTTGAAGAATAGTAACCTTTCCATTTTCGATGCATTGTTTTCAAGCTTGCACACAAATATGGTGTTTGTCTGTTTGACTTTAGGTTCTTTCTTATTGAATTACACATTCTTCATTCATTTACTCCATCAAGAACCTCACTAGTCAAATTCCACTATGAATACCATCCCATCAAACTAAAATCTGGTGTGTTTTTAAAAATTGTCAGCAGTACTGTAAAATACATGTGACTTGTTGCTAATAGTCTTAAACATACAAAAAAGTAAGGTTGAGGGAACAGGTTTTTCCACAAATGTATGTGTACTAGTACTACTCAAAGTTGAATATATCCTTAAAGCACCCCAGCAACAACGCACATTCCAAACTCCCCTCGCCTACTCTCTACCCCCTCTGTCAAAAACTTGGAGTGCTTGAGCACAACGAAAGAACATGTTTTATAAGTAAAGATTGCATATGCTCTTTGTTTATCTTAGATGGCCCTGTACATAAAGTCAACATCACAGCTGGCGCACTGAGCTTGATTCAATCACGCTGCCTTCATCTAATATCCCCCACCACACACACACACAACCATAACCCACCCCCTATGATTCAGGGTCAGCCATGCCCATCTCCTCTGCTCTGCATTTAGGACTCATGAATAAGTAATGACATCTCTCATCACCTCAGAGCACTGACAGTCAGACCAAGAGCTTTCATCTGCTCCAGCCCATGTTCAATGTTAATGTTTTTTCTTCCTTCCTGATCATGTGACAGACAAGCAGCTGACCCGAAACCACCGTAAACAGTAGCGACCTGTAAGTGCATGACGGCGAGGAAATGGAAATATCTCGCCAGATTATTTGATTATCATTTAATGCCATTACTCAGACAGGGTCAACACTCAAGTTTGCAAAGTTTTTCAGACCCCAGTGCTAAAATGTATGGGTGCTAAAATGACTTTCTTTTGAATTTCTTTTGAATTGAATTTTTAATGTTATATATCAAGTCTTAGTTATTTTATTTATTATTTAAAGTGATGGTTTAGGATCCTAAACCATCACTTGGCATCTGGCAGCAACTAGATAGAGAAGAGCGCTTTTCCCAAACAACATAATAAAATGATCAAATCCACCAGTCAAGAGAGGAAAAGGGGCATGAAGTGACTAAATGTTTGTGGTTTATTATAAACATGATTTATCTGAAGTGTCACAGTAGTACAGGAAACATTTAATACAGTGTGTGACCTTTTGATGGTGAGAATCACTATAGAAGCCAATAGTCAGTCATGTACACAGATTTATAGACACATGGAGTATACAGACACACCAAAGCATCATCAGTATGCCACAGTTTCTAAACAGGACTTTATAGTTTGATCAGACAGCTTTCATCAGCTAAGATCACGTAATCAATACTCCAACCTCTCAGCTCAATACCAGACATAGTCTATATATTATATTGTTACAATAACTTTCACATAATTCAGTCACTGAATTGCATGTTCCCTTGTTTCTGAGGAATTCATAAGTATAATTGAATAGGAATGGGAATGGAGAACCGTTCCCAGCTGAAAACTGGTTCCAACCTGTCCGAACCATCGGATCATATGCCTCCAAAGTTGTCAGTTCCTTTTATTGACAGTTCTGCACTGTAAAACTCATTGAAAAGAGGAAGAGATGGTACAAAGTGTAGCTTCATTTCATTAAGAAAGATGATGACAGTGCCAGTTGTCTGCAAAATGGTATGGGTAGAAACACCAGCAACATGGTCCATTGCAAGTTTTTTATGCACACATCTTCTACATCTCACAAATGCATTGAACATTTTCTTCTTCATTAAACATTTACAAAGTGGATTTTTCTTTAAAGTTTGCACCTGCATTGTTCACATCCATGTTTACTTACCAGCAGTTCTCTTCTACCCGGTCTTTTTATGGCACACTGCTGCATTTTTTGCTGCACTACCATCGCCTGTAAATGAATGGAACAGTGTGAAACTATTAACAAGAATATATACACAGAGAAACATTGCTCCACAGCGCTACTAGTGGTCAAAAACTTGTCAGGGTGCTTTTAACAATTTAGTTGTGGTTAGGGAAAGATTATGGTTTTGGTTAAACACTGAAAAAGTCACTGTATCCCCTCTCTACTGCAATCTTTCACCAACATATCCCCCAGCAGACCTAGACCTTGTACTGAAGTTGTCCCACGTACGTACAAGGCATTGTGGGTGTTGTCCTTACAGGTCTGTTGATTCATCTTAAGTTATGTTGCAATGGTGATGTATATTCATTAGGTGATTTATTGATGTGGGCAACAATGAATTGTGATTGTGATTTGGCTCCAATTCATCTTATCTGTCATTTTGAAATATGGTGAAAAACAAAACATCTGGTGATGGATTTGCCTTGAAGATGAGAGTGTGGTTTTTGTAGGTCGTAACTAATAATACCAAACCTATTCCCATCCGTTATGCTTCCCTCTCTCTCTCTCACTCTCTCTCGCTCTCTCCCTTTCTCTTCCCTTTCATTTATTTGTCCTGCTCTTTTGTCATTGTTGAAGAGGTTGGCTGATGCCCCCTCCCATCCCAACGCCCCCCCCAACAGACACACACACACGCACACACACACACACACACACACACTTTTGCATATTCATTTCATGTTAAATTGATGGATTAAGTTATCCCTGGCTCAAAATCAATTGTGGCTTGCTATTCCTTATTCCTTTACACTGGACCACAATCCCAGAGAGAGAGAGAGAGAGAGAGAGAGAGAGAGAGAGCAAGAGAAAGAAAGAGTGAGAGAGTGAGAGAGAGAGAGAGAGAGAGAATGCATTGAGACACTGATAAGGCTCAGTCCCATTATATGTAATTTTAAACAAAGAAGCAAAGCAGCCTGTGGAGACTCCCTATCAGCTATTAAACAGAGACGTAGAATGCAGCCTGAGATTGATGATTAGCATTTTCTCCTGGTAGAATAAAGATGCCGGCCTGGGCCAGCGATAACCGGGGAGAGTAAAAAGCTCCCCTCTTTTTCTCCTTTTTCTTATAGTATTTTTTCCTCTAGTTTTGAGTCCATAAATACCCATATCTAGAAACAACTGTTTCTTTCTCTTTTTTTTTGGGGGGGGGGAGAGGGGGGGGGGGGGGGGGGGGGGGGGGGGGGGGGGGGGGGGGGGGGGGGGGGGGGGGGGGGGGGGGGGGGGGGG
>JBBMJY010000025.1:15626936-15671449 GCA_037833715.1 Toxotes lorentzi | reverse complement strand
TTTTTATTTTTTTATTTTTTTACCACGCTGTCTTCTGTTGTGAATTGTCACACGGTGGCAATCAGCCCCACCTCTCTTCATTATAATACAATCCAGCACTGCAAGAAGTACCAACTTTTTAAAGCTTACATTTCAGTTAAAGTTGCAACAATGGGTGAGGGTTTGATTCAGATTTTTAAACTTTTTTTATGTTTTTAAAAACACTCACACAGCAATAACGGTCTCAAAACGCTTTCCAAACATGTTTATTGTATTGGTTTGCGTAAGACTAGGTTGTAATTGCCTATATGTTGTCCATGTCCTCCGCTGGTAGTAGGAAGCCACTACAAATCTCTGCTGCAACTGTGAAAGTACCACTACTATATTTTGATCACTTGTGAAAGCAAGTATCACATCGTACGAGGCGCAAATGATATGGATGCGAGTGATGGTCCTGCGCATGCGCTCTGTCGGAGGAGAGGAATCGTGGCTCCGTTAGCATCCAGAGCTAGCGGACTGGGTTGGGGAACACGGTGTGGTGGAAGGCGTCCCGCGCACGGAAGGCAGAAAGATATCGGTGACTTCAAATATCCCCAGCTAATCCTTGAGCTAACCATTATCCCTCCATGCTGTCCGGGAAAGGAAGATAACGTTAATAACGCTGCACTGCCACCTCAAATTAGCCACGGTGCAAGACAGATATAGGGGAAACTGCGTTTTGTGTGAAGAGTGTTCCTTTTTGGCAGAATCAGTTTTCGGTTTTGAACACTGAGAAATTCTCTACAGCCTCGACTAGCGTTACTTCTTGTAAGTATGAGACTGCCGAGTAACAGACAATGTGCGGTGGAAGGAGATGGAAAGAAGATGGACCAAGCTCCTCCGTTCAGAAACCCTTTTGTGCACGTCTTGAAATTCACCCCCATGGAAAAGGCAAAGGTAATATTATGTTTGTTGGGAAATTATTTACTCTTGTGCGGATGAGCTGACATGTTGCTTTAGTTGTTCGTTGACCACTGGCGTTTTCGTGCGACAGTGGAGAGGCTGTCACCATCGTTCAACTTGGCAGTTTTTTCCTGATTGCATGCAGTCAGCTGAGCTAGTGTTAGCTAGTCAGCTAGCATTAGCTACATACATGTTGCTTTCTTCCTTCTGTCTTGTGGGCTCCCTGCCTTCCTTTTATGCTGCAAAGGGCTGAGAGTATTTAATAACTGGGTGCTCAGCTTCAGTCATGGTGTTTATTTCAAACACGAATATTTAAAACCTGAAAATCAACCCAGGAATCCGCGCCGTGGAATCCGCTAACAACCTACTGAGATGAAATACAGTTATCTGAGCATGGCCGCCTGTCCAGGGTGGGCCTAGCTTGTTGCTCTTTTGGCTGTTATAGAATTTACAGTAGCCGTTATTGTTTGTTTGTTTTTTTTTATCATGAAGACAGGTCTTTGCGGGAACCGTTAAATGTGGCATTTATTTTTAAACACCATTTTCTAGCTACTCCTGGTTTATTTTGTCTTGCCTGCTTGGCTATCACCGCGAGTCCCAGTCAGCCAGCAGCACAACACGTGTGCGTGTGGAGGGTGGAGAGAATGGGATGGAAAACTGACAGTCATGTCCAATTTTCCCTATCCGCAGCTAAGATAGATTTTCCCTAGCTGTTAAAGTTTGCACACGTTTGCCAATCTCGTTTAAAATAGACCAGTCACCTGATTGCAATTTTACAGTTTTTGCGGCACAGATCAGACATGCATCCCAAGCTGTCCCTCATTGCTGCTGATAATCAGATTTAGAGATTTCAGGCTTCTCTGCATAAGGTGTTGCAGGCCACCTAAAGGCTAACAACCACTAGTTTGGTATTTTTGAGCTTCACTGCTCAAAAACTATGAAAGGTATCATTGGGATGCAGCCTGCACAGAAATTACAAGACACACATTTTAAAAGGCTCCCTAATCTGTTTTATATTGCACTCATGGAAGAACAGTGTCTTTCCTTCTTTCCAAATATTGCAACATGCTGCATGATGCATAGATGATGGAAACCTCCTCTCATCATGTGTACAACTGAGCATTGGACTGTCTTGTTCTTTCAGACAGTGTCTGCTTATAAATTTGGACACGTGGCCCTTTGTAGCTCACCTCATATGATTTCTCAGTGCAGCTTAAACAGTTAAGGAAGTGAGTTTGTATTCACTTCCAACCATGACTTAGCATTAATCAGTACACTGGGTGAGCAGATCCTGGTTCATATATTTGTACAGTTACATTGGGATTCAGTTTAGATTTGAGAGTTTCTTTTTGTATTCTGTCCATGGGCTTAAGAAGTGTTAAGCTTTGTCCCTGTCCAACACTTTAATATGCCACTTTTATCTTGTTCAAGAGTGTAGTAAATTCACACCAGGGAGAAAATAAACACCAAAAAAAGTGTAATTACAAATGCCCACATGCAGTCTGAAATAGACTGATATGAATGTATTGTTGGTGAACTCTTATCACCCACAGCTCTAGGATAAACAAATAAGTGTAATAAATTGTGTGAAAAACAGTTTGCCTTTTCTTTGTAAAGCTTCCAAATGTTTAGTTTGATTTTTGTTCAGCAGTGATTATATTGCAGCCTGTAAATACAAAACAGTAAAACATGTTAATTTCTTGGCATATTTCCTGTCAACATGGTTACCGTCAAGATTAGAACATAGCGCATACTGTGCAATATTAGTAAACAGTGTGGAACTGGGACACAGCTGTGAGATATTTTCAGTAACAGACTTCAGTCCAATGGGAGAACCTCAGTTTTATGAATGGCGCTGCTCTGGCATAGCAGGTATGAGAGGGTATCTTGTTACAAGTAAGAATAGTGACCAGGGGAGGTTCACACATATTTCTTTCCTCCTGGCTTTTCAGATAGAGATTGAAGGGAAAAGTTAGAATGTCAGGTGGATCAACGCCAAGGGACTAGGTACTGGTTTCTGGTTTTTCCCTATACGTCTAACGTAACAAAGTGGAGCAAAAAAATAAAACAAATTGCAGCTTATTTAGACTAATCACAAAATCTGTGTTTACTGTCTTGTTTGCTTTACCTTGTGATAATAAGTGGTGATTAGATTTAATTGACATGTTCTCAGCAGCAAAAGTTTATTTGTTTTCAGTATCCATTTTTATATAAATACACGTGTTTTAACATCACATTAAGGAAGTCAGAGCAACTAGGTGCTTGAACCGGGATTCTTGTAGCACTGAACAGAAAGTGGGTCATGGAATGATGGAAATTACTTTCCCAGTTATTGTGATGTGATGGGAACAACTGTTTTCAGCATGTTGCACGGGTCTTGCTTTCACATCCATAGTGAGATGAGGAAGACACAACAAGAAATGAAACACTGAAGACTGGGGGAAGACAGTGTTGGGTTTTGTCTAATGGCTGACTAGCCAATAAACTGATAAACCCACAGAATTTGTTTTAGGTTGCTTTAGGTTGAAAGAGAAAAAGGATTGTACTACAGTATGTGCCCCTTGTCTGTTGTCTATTGTGCCTGTTCTACAGTGTTAGGTGAGTGACTGTAACTGAATGGTATGAGATGACTCAGGATTATTTCTGCAGTGTCACAGTTACCGTAATGAAACCTATTCATCATAGATGTTTTTATGTTGCAGTGATTGGTTAAAATTGCCTCACAATTCTATCTTGATAAGTAAGTAAATAATTTCTGGCCATAGTATACGTGGGAAAAAAAAACACGTTCCCCATCAGGAAGGGTAACAGATGGTAATAAGAACAGATGAGTTTAACCCAAGCCATGAAAGTGTGCTTGGTGTTAGACCATAAGGCTGTTGCCTGTAAGTGCAGGCTAAAGGCCTGAGAGCTAATAGGCTGCAACTGAATGAAAAAGCTGGCATTGTGACCCACAGTTCAAGAGTCTGTGCAGTGGACTACACAATCAAGAGTAACTGGAAAGATTTCACTTTTTCCAATCCATGACTTTTAGTTATTTCTTTGTGTCAAAAGGGGCAGCAGTCAGGAAAAGGGGGTTCAGTCAGTAATGTGGGTATAACTGACGTAAGCAACATTAGTCAATTGCCCCTAATGTTGGATCAACTGTGCATACCTGCGAATACTCATTAGTAGGCTCTACTGTATTTCAGTAGCCTGACCTTTGAATCCACACGAAGACGCTCTTGCAGTTTTTCAACCTTGATGAGCTAATGAATTGATCTACAGAGTTGATTGGCATAGCCCTTATGTGAAAACATACTGCAGTGTTTTTGTCAGTGATTTAGTATCAGAAAACATTCCAGTCCTAAAATAGCCATAAGCCCTAAAAGTAAGTTGTCAGGGGGAAAACTGCTAATGTTAAAAGTTAATTTAATTCCCATCTTAGCTTTGACAAGCCTAATTTACATTCCTGTGTGATTTATCGGGGAAACCCAACAAAGACCTAAATCTGTTTTGATCCTGCCAAAGCAGCAATGAGTCAATAGCTTATTCCCACACTGTATAGATCAGAACTTCTGTGGATTGGCCTCAGCATTGGCCGTCTGACTTGAGTAGTTCTACATATTCATCAAACAAATTTTGAAGGTGCAATTTGCTCAGTTAAAGGCTCAAGGTTGAAAAGGCTCAATAACTGAATAAAATGTTAGTAGCATGTAAAGTATTGCCTGCCTTAGAGCCCTGAGGGTGTAGTTAAAGTAAAGCCCATAAAGTCTCCATGATAAACTTGTCTATTCTGCTGTCTGTTTTGCTGTTTTTTTTAGATCTCAAAAGTATTTGAATCGTGAATCTTTTAAAGGTGTTTTGCATCTTCTCACCAATAACTGAAGCAACACACCCACACCTATACAGACTCTTGCTATTCTTTTTCTGCCCACAAATTATGAAAAAGGCACCCTTTGTAGGTGTCCAGAATGGAGGGTTTTTCATGGTTTGACAGTTTTGCTTTCTCCATACATTTCACAGTGAAATCTTCAACACATGGTCATTAAGATGTACTGGTAATAATTCAAGTATTAAATTTATGGCAGGCTACCACACAGAACAACCTTACAAGTGAGTTTCAGAAACTTCACACACATCTGCAGCTTGTCACTGACTGTGTACACAGTTCAACAAGGAAATTGTTCAGACCTTTAAGTATGAAGCATCTGCATTTTGAAAATGGGAAGCTCATACATGAACTACTTTTCTACTACCAAGAAAAGTTCTACAGTTCAGGGTTTCTGTTTGAATTATTTATTTTGCACAACTTCCTGTTTCACTGTACATTTAGTCAAGAAGGGTTCGTAAACCTTGATGGAAAGCATGATTTTAGCATTGCATTGCTGACAAAGTCCTCTTGCATTCACAATTAAAGCATACTCAGCCATTGAAGAAGATGGTTGCACACACACACACATGCTCTCCTTACTTTTTTGTTGGACATTAATGGCTAAAAATGCAGATTGGTTTCAACCTTTCAGGGTTGTCTTCACCAGTGACATCTAGATCACAGCTGTCTCCAGTTATTCCTTTGCATTTTGTTTGCAATAATGTAATGCAATAATGTAGTCCATGCATTGGAGGCTACAATACAATTCCCAGGTTGCATCAGTCCATATGAGTGTTTATTTTGTTTTCCCATTAATTTTTCAGACCGTGACAAGTCCTATTCCATGAATCTAAAGATGCCTTTTAGTACAATGGCTGAATTCACTCTAACTCCTAAATTACCTCATTGCCTTTGTAGCATTCATGTGACATTCATGTATTCTCATGCTTTGGGTCTGAATAAATCTTTTAACAAATGCATTACACAGGGGCTCTCAACCTTTCCTGGCAAGGTCCCTTTTATTGTAGGAAAAAAGTGCCATACATGTTTTTTCTTTCTTTTGCAAAACAACGACTTGTATACTTGTATAAAATGAGAGCGATTCATGTGTCTTTATAGAATCCTGGGAAAGTAAACCTTTTTGAGGTTTGTGAAAAGAGAAGCAAAACTAGCAGTGGTAGGGTTAGCATGTAGTGGCCTTAAAAAACACCTCTAGTGTAGATAATGCTGTTATAATGTACGTATAATTATTTCTCAGACCAGGAGAATGTTTTGGGGAAGACTGTCAACTCTTCAGCCAGTCACCAAAATTTATTTGGTGTTCATTGTTTAACTAGCAAGCTTTCAATTGATTGATTTAAATTGACAGTACTGTCAGACAGGAACTCTCCCCAGATAAGATAGCGCAGATAGACTTCATGCTCCCCAGTAGTAGTTGCTATCAAAACAAATATTGACAGAAGATAAGCACCATTATCAGGGAGTGAGTCATAAAAGGCCCTAAAGTAAACAGCCACTACAGGATTCAAACAATGAAGTGCCAGGTTATGTCAGAGCCATCAAGAATGAAGAACATACGCTGTATGTGACATTCACATGAATGTGTTTGTGTATGGGGCGTATCATACACATGGAGGTCGTATTGGGACCTGAGGGGAGTCGCACCAGTTCTTTTAAATTGTCTGTTACAAGTAACACACACGGCTCTTCATGTAGGATCGCTGCTGTTTTGTATTGCTGAGCTGCTGGCAGCTGTGGACAGAGGCCATGCTGCAGAGCTGCTGTCCTCTGTACCATGTATAAGGGAAAAAAGCCTAGCTCGGTTTTATTACATTTTGGACTAAACTAAACCAAATGCACAGTTTTTTTTTCTGTACAGCAACTGCTAATAGATCTTTCCTGTTCATAGATGAAGCCCTCATTGTTTTCTGAAGTGCTTTCCTTTATTGCGTTTTGTCGAAGATGTAAGAAAAACCTATTTGGTTCTTCCAACATAACGTCTGACAAAAAGTTCCAAAATGTTAGTCTATTTGTGGAGTAAACTTTTGGTGTATTGGGTGATTTTTGGCTTCTTTATACAGACTTCGCATTCAAAGGAATTAATTGTGAGAACATTACTTGGAGGTTTATCCTTTTAAGAAGACTTTAATAAAAAGTTTTGAAAGGGAAAAAAGCATTCATTGTGAAGCACATGAAAAAGTTGTTAGTCTCAGTTACAGCTTTATGCATTATTCAATTACTACAACTAATAAATGGATAAGAAGAGAAGAGAACAGTCATTCCCAGTGGCAACAATAACTATGGTTAAGATTAATGATATAGTATCATACACAGGACATAGTCATGGCCCTAAATGTTTGTATTGCTGGGCAAACAATACCGCTGACACATTTTAGTGAAAATACTGCATGGACTAAAGTAAAACCGAGACTGTAGCTGTGCTTTCCTCAGTGTTTTTGAGTGTGCACATGTGTACTATAGTGCCCTCAAAAACAACTCAGTTTTGAATCTGTCTCTGTAACCCTTTTCTCTTTTCCTGCTTTTCTTACAGATTGCCTTAATGACAGTCACGCTATTCCCCATCCGCCTACTCATGGCTGCATTCATGATGCTCCTGGCTTGGCCTTTTGCCTTCCTCGCCTCAGTAGGACGCTCCGAGGTCGCTGTCGAACCCCAGTGCCTCTGGAGGAGGTGGGTGTTTCGTGTGTACATGTGTGTCTGTTTTCGTTAAAAGGTGAACTTTATATTGCAGGAAGCACTTTTCACAGTTCTTTCATACAAATATTCAATAAAATTCTAGTAGTCATTTACACCTGTGGTGGTAAGACTGCAACCATGACAAAGGAGCGAAAGTCAAAAAAGAATGTAATTTTATCTGTCTCATTCTATTCTTTCTTTATTCTTTCTGAGTCATCCCAGGGCTTTGATAGTTCAGTTGTTCGACCCTCTGACTTGCGCTCCATGTTCCCTCATTGTGTAATAGGCAGTCCAAGAAACTCCCACAGCAGCTACAGGTCTCCTCTTCTGAACACTTGTCTCAGACAAAACCCTAAAAATACCACCTGAAAGGTTAATGAATAAGCAGGTGAATAACGTGATATTTTCATAGCAGACGTGAGTATAGACGATTCTAACAATTCGTCGGGTGGGTACGGTGATGAGAGAGGTGGAAAAAGAAGAAAAAGATTTTTTAAACTGCTACAGGTGGGTAGCAACCAAGATAGTGATAGAGGTGGAATAGATAAGGATACCTCCTTAAAATATGTTTTGTTTTGCTTAAGTATACAACCCACACTCATATTTAAAATGTCTGTGTTCTTTTGCACATTTTGGAGTAGTTCTGATGGAGTGTGTTTTGTTGCTTTTAAAACTATCAGATAATTTGTTCCTGAGTCTTACAACGTTCAGTGGCATCCTTAGCAAATTCAGGATACTGGCTCTTGATTGGTGTAGAGTGATGACAGTTAAACCTTCGACATAAGCTGTGATAACTAAGCCATCATGGCACTGAAGAAAGGCCGGCAGGCTAAACAAGGCAGGTGAGAGGCAGAACACAGACTCAGTGGGGTAGAGTACACTAATGGGAGATTCTGCACCGTTTGGAGAAGTGCCTAACAGGGTGTTACAGTGTTCATTCTTAGTGTTATGGTGGTGTTTTCTCTCCTCACTCACTAATAGTATTTTTTTTCCCACTACAACTCAGAATTTTAACCCTACCTGGTCTTAATCTTCCATGTTAATTATGTTTTTATCATTGGACATTTGTTGTATTAGCCACGATTTGATGGAGATTACTGAATGTTATATCATGTAGAGTGTGTTTTATCCCCGTCGACAGTTTAAATGAAAAGTGCCCCTCATACATACATGATCTTGTTTCCAGACTGGTGGACATAATTCTGAAGATCATCATGCGGGTCATGTGGTTTGCGGGAGGTTTCCACTGGATGACTGTGAAAGGGCAGAGGGCATTGCCTGCAGAAGCACCCATCCTCACCCTGGCACCCCACTCTTCATACTTTGATGCCATCCCAGTCACCATGACAATGGCCTCAATTGTCATGAAGGCTGAGAGCAAGGATATACCTCTCTGGGGCAGTAAGTAATTTCCTCTATGACTATGACCTGTATTATGTGGGAGGTAACGGGTAATATAATGATGCTAATCTGAAAAAATCTGTTATCTGATTCTTCATTACAAAATCTTTTTGACCAGAGTAAAGAATCTCTATGCATAGGCACAGTTATTACCCAAACTCTACCGCCGCGTGCTTTCTATAGCAAGTTAAGTATATACAGTATGTGCCTTGTGTTGTGATGCCTGAGGCAGGCAAAGCCACTCTGTAAAGGGCAGGTCATAACAGTTTCTAGGATTTTGAGGGGACAGAGGGGATTTCTCAATTTACTTCCCAGAAATGTTTATATGAATTGAAGCTAAGTACAGCTTGGCTAATATTCATAGCAGTGGTAAACCAGGAAACGTGTGAGATTGTACATGTCTTACTCTAGTGGAAGCAGAAGTTATTTCCAAAAATGAGATTTGTTAGTTCTGGCTTAGCAAGTAAATTTTGTAAAATATTACTTTTTTTTTTTTTCAACCTTCTGTTATGTATTGCTTCTAAATAGTCCGGAAGGCATTGTGGGATACATGATCACATTCAGACTAGGAAGGGAAAAGATCTCAGTAGTAACTCACAACATTTTTAAAATACTTGGCTCTATGTGTGTAAAAGACATTAAAGATTAAAGGTTAGCTTATCAGACATACTGTAACTGCCAGTAATGATCATGAACCCAGGGTTTTATTTGATATTATTAACAATTATTTGCTGCTCCACCTGCCTCAATTTATAACCTGAACCAGAAATGGGCTCCATCGGCTGCTGGTGATGGATCCCACCAAGCAGCGCAACCTTCAGAAAGCTATCTGGAGTTACTGTCTGTGCACCACCTAAGGCTTTACACAGAGGTTAAGTAGGTATTGCTCAGCTGCAGTCAGTACACACATTAGTGTAATAGCAGATCCCACTAACTAGCTTGCAAGTTCAATTACGTTTCAAGTTGCCAACTTTGTTCTAATGCCCCTGGCAGCAGGGCATACAGTGAATGGCCTAGGTGTGGGTTATTTTAGCCTTCCCTTCTCCTCCTCCTGCTCTGCCCACCAAGTCAGTAATTAGCCACTTTTTCTTTACCTTCAGTCTATGCGAGGCTGAATTAGGCTGAATCAATTTCAGAATGCATTTTATTGTATATTTATTTATTATTTTGGTGTATTTGGTTCCTCTATTTTGGACTGTTAAAACCCACTACTGTGTCTGTTCAACTTAAGTTTGACTTGTTCTGTTGGCCTTGCAGTAAGGAAGCAGGCACCGGTGCCTGGCCAAGCAAGTGGAATCCAGAATAAGCATTAAGACCTGATCATCCACAGTGACGTGTGTACAGTGTCTCTCAGGGAACTAGCTACAGCCATAATCCCTTCCTGTTGGCAGACAGCTGACAGTTGGAATCGGTTTCTTCTTCTCATGGCCTCACCCTCTTCTTTCTTCATCCTGTATCATCCTCACTCTCCTCAACTTTCTTTTTGACTCTCTGTCACCGGGCTACCTGCAAATTTGCTTGTTAAAAAAATGTGATGTGCGAGAAAACATTTCTGACATCTACAAAACCCCACCAAATGCAATCTAAAATATTTAAACAGTTTCTTTTTCATTTCCTCGTACCTTTTTTTCCTTTGTAAATCAGCTGTGCTTAACAGATCTTAAATGCTAGAGACACCCTTGATCTTTGCCCTGCAGATGAAAACACATCATGAAAACATCATGTAGCTGAGTTCCCTTTTAATAATGCACCAACTTTGTGTTCATTGCATTATTCCGAGGAGTTTATCTCAGGCTGACCCAATCAAGTGGCTATAATACAGGAAGTGAAATTAACAAAAGTGTTGTCACTTGAACATTTTGCAAACTGTTGCAATTTTAGAAACATGAAAGTCGTGTTGTGGTCAGCAGACAGTTGTGTGTTTATTTTTTATCAATCACAATACAGCAAATGTGGAAAAAGAAAGTTTAGGTTTAATACTACTAATTTTGTTCCACTGTAATGTTTTTGTATGTTACACTGAGAGGCTTTTTCCACATATGCATTTTTAAAACAATAACATCTTATAATCATATCATTAATCCACTGAAAGGGCATAAAAGATGATAATGAGTTGTTTCCCAGCCCTACAATATGGCTGAGTTTATATAAGCACATATGGCTGAGATTTTGTCTCTTGATGCTCAGACAGTATGTGTAGAGTCACAAATTTCAGTTTTAAATTCTTGAAGGTTATTGTTAGATTGACGACATCAGTTTCACGCCCAGTCTGCCTGGGTAGAAATGAAGGAGATGCAGTGGTGGCACGAGTAGAGGACGAGTCAGGAGAGGTCGCAAGGGAGCGGGAGAGGGAGAGCAGCAGCATCAATAGCTGAGCTTGAGGAAAGACTGGGGGAACGTCACTGATAGAGGATGACAGCAACAGAGGTTTATAGCCAACTCAGTTACTACTTCTTCATCCTTTTATGTTGGTCTGAGGGCAGGACGCTTCAGTAACTCAGTGATGACTCTAGAAGTACAAAATTGTATTAAGTGACAGAACTAACGGGGGCTAGCTGGTTAGCATGCTAACTTCAGTGGATATCTCTGCAAAACAATACATACATGTCAAAAACAAATGGCTATTTCTTCACATTCCGTCCATAATATTAGTTAAAGTTTTGAATGTTTTAAACAAAAATACTTACATATAGCCCATTTAAGACTCCACTACTGCTTCTGTTTGTTTTGCTGTGTCGCTTAGATTTCTTAAATCACCCAATTGTGTCTAAAATCCTGACAGGATTGTCTAGATTGTAGTTGGAACTTCCTTATTTCTTGCCTGTAATCGGAGGAGGGAAGCCAGACTCTTTGTGCATTTGTGATTAACATGTGAGACTCATCTGACTCATGCAACCAGCACTGAGGAGCACAGGGCCATGTCTTCTTACAGAGGAATACAAAATTAAAGAAAGACAGTTTTGAGGACTTTTCCCCATAAATGAGGTTACGTTGGCTGCTTGCCCCTGCTTCCAGTCTCTGTGTGAAGATTATGATAGCTGGTTAGCAAAGTCCATAAACTGTAATAGTGTCATACTGATCAGCAAGCATTACTGAATACCTTTTTTTATTCAGCAGTGCTTTACTGTTACATGAATGTCTCATTAACATAGAAGAATCTTTCAGTACAACCACATTCTCTTCACCACTGTCCAACTCTGTTGGAGTGATTTGGAGTTACGTGGTTTATTAAACATTCTGAGAGTGGTGGTTGATCTAAAGTACATCTTCACTCTTTCCCTAACTGCCTTTCCTTAGCCAACACAGTGAAGTGTTTTTGTTCTACTGACTTTATCAGATTATTTGAATAGTTACAATCTTAATATTGCAGGAATATTTTTTGTTTGAGCCAACACAGGCATGACATGTGTTACCAACTTGAGTGAAAAGATGTGACTGGTGTGTTGCAAGTTATTGTATTTTATAATGTACACCATATTCTAAATGAAAGCTAACAAACCCACGACATAGAGTAGATACAGATAATAAAGAAAAGCTTTAGCTGCTCAGCTGTCAAAAACCACAGAATTACTTTTTTTCTGTATTCATTGGCGTTTCCTCTCTTCTCTCTTTGCTTTTTGCCTCTAGCTTTGATTAAGTACATCAGGCCAGTGTTTGTATCACGCTCAGACCAGGATTCCAGAAAGAAGACTGTGGAGGAAATCAAACGCAGAGCCCACTCTGGAGGGGAGTGGCCTCAGGTAAGTGAAAAAAAAAAAAAGTCATCATATTTGCATCTACCAAATTTATGAAAAACAGCAGAGACATTAGTTTGTTTGTTTGTTTTTTTCTGCCGTTTGGTGGCCCTGTATGACAGTAACTGTCATGTTTTATATGGACAGAACCAGGTTATTAACAGAAACTGGAGTTTTTTTATTTCCAAACGTGGTCATTATTGAAAAAGACTGCTCACATTAGACAAACATTTTACCTGTAAAATCCAGCATTGCACAAACATTGTTAAACTAACTGCTCATCTGACATATTGTAAGCTAATACAAATAAACATACAACATGCTGTCCTAACTTGCTGTTTAACATATGGCAACTGATTTATTTAATTTTTTCTCCTTTTTCAATGTATAAACCATTGCCTTCTCTTACCTACAGATAATGATTTTTCCAGAGGGGACATGTACCAACAGATCCTGCTTAATCACTTTTAAGCCAGGTAGCTCCTCTACTGTCTCTTTTCACCTTATTCAGCTTTCTTCTTTTCTTCTTTTGAAGTCATGGTCCCAGCTGATTTAGGCTGAATTAAGACAAGAAAGTTTAACCTGACATCTACCTTGTAACTGTAATTTTCCAGAAGACAAAGATCTGTTATAGACAAATTATAAATAGGTATGAAATTGGGATGTGTGACTTCTTGGCTGACAGTAATTACTGAGTGCACTTTTTAAAAAAAATATGCATATTTGTGTTCTCAACCCAGTGTATTGTTTATACTTACTCTTTTAGGGGCCTTCATCCCAGCTGTACCAGTGCAGCCCGTGGTGATTCGTTACCCTAATAAACTGGTAAGATGGTTAAAGGATATATCAGTAACACAGCTTAATGGCACAAAAATTTGTATGAAAATCCCATTCACGTTTGGTTTTTGTACAGTTGGTTAAATCTGTTAAGTCATCTGCTTTATATTGAAAGTTTTGTAATATCACACAGATGGGGAACAGGATGCAAATGATTCCCCATCCATCTCCTCTTTCATAAATTCACGGTGTGACAAATTACAGATGTGATTGGTCAAACACTCGTTTCCCTAGTGATTAATTACTGCCCCAACATCCATTCACTGATCCCCATCAACAGTCTTCTATACTTACTTATATTTAGCAGGTAGTAACTCTCTGATATCTGTCACTGTTAAACTGCCATTAATGCATACTACACACTTAAGAGCACTAAGATTATTATAAGGCAGGTATCCCAACTGTATCAGCATACAAGAGGTGCAGGTTATTCACAGTATAAAGTAAAAACAAAATGGTGGCAGTGGTAGAAGATTAAATTAAATGAAGGGCCTGCAATAGGTAAACTGTCAGTGCTGTGTGTTTGTTCTTTGGGGCTTTTGCATGGGCCATATTGTGTGTATGTATACTATACATGCCATGCAGCTTGCTTTGCATCATTCCAGAGTCAGACTCAGTGGATAGGTAAATGTCTTACCGGTCACGTGGTGGGAACAATGATATTACAGTTATTTATAGTATCATGAAGGAGAAAATGTTCTCATTAAAGCAGAAGCATTTTGCAGACTCAGCAGAATCATATGCGATATTGTTACCTCAGTCAACACGTTGTACGTTGTGGTCATATTGTGTCCTTCTTAAAACTCTTAAAGGGGTGGCAACAAGAGACATTAAAAATTCATGATCGATTAAGCAGCATTTTGCAAAACTGACACTGCAGCGTTTGAGAATCCCTGGAAGCCTAAAGCTGAATTTCCATTCAGTTGGAATGCATCTTGCTTTATGTGAGTAAAGCTCATCAGAGCCTGTAGAGCAGACGTGAGCCTGTAGAGCAGGGAGTGGCACTGTAAAAGGTGTTACTGCCTACAGTATGGTCAATAGGACAAAAATAAGTAGCTATGAGAAAATAGGCTGAATCTATATTTAAAAATACTATAATACATTCCTTAATATTTCTGTGTCTGCAACAATTGAGCTTTAAAATGAATATATTCTTTCTTTAAATGCACAATGAGCTCAGAAATCACACTAGAAGTGGATGCATGAGGCTTGTTTACTGACAACCTGTACCTGCTCCACTGCAGCAGTCCACAGACACCATGTGGGTCTGTTTTAATGACTTTGTAATCCAGTAGTGTATTGTTGTTATGTAGATTCAACATGCTCTGGGGCATATGGGACTTGTGGCGATGGCAGCAATTATGAGTGTTTTTTTTTTTTTACAAATCAAATCCTCTACATCTGCTCATTTAAGTTTTGATTCAAATTTAATTCCCTTTGTGCTTCAAAAATAGCCCTTGGAAATAATTATATAAAGCACGAATAATTATGCAAAGCTTTTTTTGAGAAAGCAAGAGTTTGCCCTGTTCAAGTTGCACCAAATTTGTGCAAGCCAAAAGGCCCCACATTCTGGATGCTCACATGAGGCTGAGTTTATCAACTAAACTCATTTGCACCCAACAGTATGTGTAGCATGAGAGACTATTGATTCAGTAGACACCTACTGGCAGGCTGAAGAGGCCGATTTAGTTGAAGTAGTTTAAATCTGGTTTTGAGAAGAATTCAGTGAAGCTTTCTGAGCTTTTTGATCTGGGAGTCTGGGTAATCATGATATGAGTCAGCATGCAAGTCCAAGGCATTGCTCAGGCTTGTTGGTAGTGAAGCTATAGAAGCCCAAATTTAATGGAGAACTCTGTGAGAAGGAATTGTTTGAAGATCTTTTAAATCCAACAAATCTCTACTGTCTTTTTCTAGAGAGATTGTGTTTAGATATTCTACTGGATGTGACTTGTACAAAAACATTTGCAAAATTTCACAGTTGTGTCTGTCGGGACAGTGTGGTTAGGCTGTTGAAATCAATGGCATCACATGGTTGACACATACCTTAAGTTTTAAAAAAAATATTTTGCTAACTCACTGTGTTTGCAGACACTTTAGTCACTGCTGTATTTCCTCCTTTTTGCAGTAACCTGATTTCAGAATTGCCCATGAAAACAAGAATTCAGGTTTTCTTCAAGGATTCAGAATCAATTAACACAAATAAATTTCTGTTTAGATGATCTGAGCACTTATAGTCATATGTATCAACCCTGATCCTGGATTGTTTTAAAATCACATTTGTATTTTAAATAACACACATGTTGTCCAAACTGCATGTAAACCAGTGTTTTGTGAAGTCACAGTAGAATAATAGATGGGAACTGATTTCCTGCCTTAACCTGATTGCAAATTGAAGGGGTTTCCCTGTTATTTAGTCCAATAGCAGCAGTCAAAGCTAGCAGTTGTTCTGAAAATGCACCCTGAAAATATTTTAATTCTCTGTGTTAATTGTCAGTCTGTCTAATACTGTCTTGACTTAATGTGCTTTTTACAGGACACAATCACATGGACATGGCAAGGACCTGGAGCGTAAGTAGACAGTTTTTTAAATTTAATATTTGTTATTAACATATGGTGTTCCTCAGATTCTGTTATAAACTTGTTCATCAGATTACAATTACAATACTCTTCAGTTCCCAGAACTGAAAAATATTAAAACATTAGTATTAAGTACAGATAGTCAGGTATCTACAAGTACAGTTGCCCTCGATTCAACTCTTCTCGGACACGATTGTGCATAATAGTAAATGTTTTAATTGACTGCAATCTGCAACTCAAGTGAGTCCTTGTGAGTCCTTGTTATCAGTTTCTGTAGTGTCCTTAGAATACCTGTCCTGTACTATGTCCTGTTTTGATTCGGCTTCCATCGTTATGGTGGCTCTCTGGATGCAGTTGGCTGTGTTCCCAGCTCAGCTGAGCAGAACTACACACACACACAGATAAACTCATGCATATGCCCATAGAGTACAAACTGACATTTCCTTTTCAAGCATGACATAATAAGTTTAATAGTAATACCACATCTGTGTATCCATACAATTGGCCCTGACTTTAAATTGAGCTTAGAAACTGCTTGTTCTGTAGTTGGTCCAGCTATAGGCTTCACCTGAACATTTCAAAACACTTGCAGTTCTAGATCTGGTAATGTGAAGTTTTGAAAGGCACCCCATAGGGAATTGGTGCATGTAACCTCTGCTGTGGTAGTTATGTAAAACTGCTGAATTTAAATTTGCAAGATAAAAAAAAAAACTTTTTTCCGCCCTTGTTACTGTGAGGTATTGTTTGTGGTGGCAAACCTATTGATGTGGAGAAAGCAGAGTATGTTTTCACTGTCATACGATTTGTGCTGTTGGACATTGACCCTGATTAAGGCTCTTTGTGTCTGTATTTGTTTATTGTTGTTGATCGTGTCCTTTTATTGTCCAGGTTTGAAATCCTGTGGCTGACACTCTGCCAGCTGCACAACGAATTTGTGATCGAGGTAAGCATTTCTGTGTTAAGGAGTTTGTATTTAAAAATTCTACAAAGTCAAAGGATTGTATATTTTTGCAGATTCTAACTCATAATATGTCCAAACAAATAGAACGCTTAATTAATAGCAGTTTTCATGCTCACTCCACAGTTCCTTCCTATCTACACACCCTCAGAGGAGGAAAAGAAGAACCCTGCCCTCTTTGCTATCAATGTGAGACGTGTCATGGCTAAGTAAGTTCAATGAATTGTTCATAGTATGTAAACAATGCATCCTTTGAATTTACAAAAGCAGAGCTGACTTTTGAGAATAAAGAGTAATAAACAATCACTAAAAAGTGAAATGTTTTAAAATTGCACCATCTTACAATAATTGTTGTGTGTATATATATATATATATATATATATATATATATAGTAGCATATAAGTTGAAGAGTGAGATACTTGATCCTATGTATAAACAAATAGGTTACATTGAAAATATAGGCCACAAAGTTCAACCCCAGTGAGTTCACCTGCGATTTCCAGTGAAGGCTAATTGCATGAACAAGGCTACATAGTGACCTGTGAACACCGATGCTTTCTCAGTTTTGTATCTAGTGCAGCACGGCTCCAACCGATAAGCAACTGCCTGAACAAGTAGGAAACCAGATTGTGAAACTTCATGCAGATGGGAGAGGGTACGTGAGGATCAGTAGGCTGCTGAAACATGAGCCAAAACACGTTTGCTAACAGTGGTCAGGGAGAACAGGAGGAGCCATAACAACAGAAGCCATCCATGAAAAAATGATGCCACGCACAATTTGGTATTTACACAACCTTGCATTGAAAAACAGACGGGTGAGTGCTTCTGACTTGGCACATTGATTGTCTGTTGAAAGTAGTGCTTCACTGACTGATCAGACAGTGCGAAGGACAGTGCGTGAAGTCAACCTCTACAGACGCCAAGAAGAAAACTATTGCTCACAAAGCTGCAGAAAACATGGAGAGAAGCCAGATGAATATTGGCTGCACGTTCTTTGGTTAGATGAAACTAAAATGCATTTGTTTGGATCCGAAGGGGCACTGTGTTTTGTTGTATGCAGTACTTTGCTTTTGTTTTGTCTTTCTCAGCAATTAGAAGGGACAAAGACCTGTTCAGTTCCTCTTTCACACAGAGCAACAAACAAGTGAAAATAGGTTTATCTCTGTATGGTTTTGGTCTGACAGAGTGAGCAGTGGTTATGAAAGCAGGTGTTAGTGGCTCATTCTCACCCTCTCAACCATAAATACTATTTAAATGTGGTTCATTAAGAAACTATAAGCAAATAATATGTAAATATCATAAACAAACAATTTTCTTCTTGTGCAAAATGTGTGAGTTCATAAATGTTATCCTGGTGCGAGTATGACACTTGAACCTTTATTCGCATACCCCACTAAGTGATGATATTGCACTTCTCTACCACCCTGCCTTACTTTTCATGTAATCTCTTTTATGCAGTGCTCATCACATCACATCAGAGTAGCCATATCGGCTACTATATTGGCCTTATAAGCCTTAAGCGAAGCTTGATTTGCACACACCGATGTCCCGTTACTGTCTCCCCTGTGCTATGCTCAGAGCCCTGGGGGTACCGATCACAGACTACTCATTTGAAGACTGCCAGCTGGCTATGGCAGAAGGCCAGCTGAGACTTCCAGTCGACACCTGTCTGCTGGAGTTCGCCAAGCTCGTCAGGAGACTTGGGTGAGTCACTCAAATCTTCAAATGCAATGCACCCATCCGTGAGAACTAAGTGAGGGGTGCAAGGGAGAGATGGGCACAGGATGCTGCAGGCACCCAGATTCAGGTTTTGGGCAGTGATAACTGTGGTGTGGGTGGGAAGGCATTTGGGGATTGTGTCCTTTCCCTTTTCCATCCTGTACAGTGACTCCCACTGCACAGGATTGGATCTTTGATCTCAACAGATGATACACAGCACATGACTGTCTGTCTGGCGAAGTTGATAGAAATCCGTCGTACATTCTTGGGAAAAAAAAAAAGGAGCAATTCTTCTGCTGTCCTGTCTCTACTGTTTTCTTTTTTTTTCTCCCTTTCTCTTTGTTCACCCCGTGGCCAAGTTATTAATTAAAATAAAGTTTCTTCCCCTCGCTCTTCCAGGCTGAAACCGCGGAACACTGAGAAGGTACTGCAGGAGTACGGGAACAGAGCCAGGAAGCTGGAGGGGCAGAAGCTGGGCTTGGATGACTTTGCTCAGTTCCTCGACGTGCCAGTTTCAGACATGCTGCGAGACATGTTCGCTCTTTTTGATGAGGTGAAGACTGCAGAGATTTTTCACTCATAACCTTGATAGCTCCCCATTCTTTGTCAGTGGCCAGCACTAAAAAAACGTGTTTTATTGTGTTCATTGCAAATATATAATCATATATATAAAAAATATACAATGTACTGTAGTTCAGGGCATGATAGAACTAACAGTCAGTTGTGACAAAGCACTTCTGTAAAAACACTGCAAAGCCTGGAAGCTGGATTGAATGCCAAATGCATTTATAAAACTGATCACAGCACCTTGCTTTTTATGCAGGGATACATTTGCAGTGTGATACCCAAACAAACAATGAAGGTTTTTTTATTTTTTAAAGCAGTGTGTTTGTGACTTCAACGGCAATCGCCCGTAGCTACTCCTGTGAAATAAACAAGTAGTCTTGCTCGCATGCTCTGTCTTCATCTTTCGTAACGCGTTGTTTTCTCTCGTGTTTTTGTTTTTTTCCAGCATGAAGATAACTGCATGGATATCAGAGACTATGTGATAGCCTTATCTGTCGTATGCAGACCTGCCAAAACTCTGGAGACGATGAAATTGGCCTTCAAGGTATGCTCTGTTTCAAGCTTTACACTTATCTAACCACCAGGCAGAATAGAGTTTTCTGTACTTGCTTAGGATCAGCATGACATTTGCTATGTTAAAATGCCACATACTGTTGGTTTTCTTAGGTTTTGCAAGCAGAGTAATGAAATGAAGTCCGTTCAGGGTGTTATCATTGAGGCCAATCTGTTGTTGTGGTTGTGTGAAAATCAGATAGCTCAAGTTTGAGTCACTTGAATTGGTTTCTGTAATTCTAAAGAGTTGAGCAAGTTCTGTGACCGTAGACTTCTGAAACCCACCAAGAACAGATTCAGTATTTAAATCATTTCAGAAATAAAGGGCATCTACTTAAACACTGATTTCACTGGCACCTAATCTCACAACCCTGTCAGCGTGACATGCCACGAGTCAAAGTGACAGCATCTGCATTTCTTCCCATTTCACCTTCCCCAGATGTTTGAGGCAGAGGAGGATGGTGCCATCACAGAGATGGAGTTGGCAGTTATACTGAAGACGGCTTTAGGAGTGACCCACCTCAGCGTGTCACGTCTGTTTACCGCCATCGACTCCAAGGACACAGGGAAGATCACATTTGGTAAAGAGAGAACTAATGAAATAAACAGTCTCTGGTCATTGATTCAGCGAAATATTTCTCAGTTGAATTTCAGTAGATGTCTCATCATCAAAGGACATCAGAGTAGTTGTGTTGTTGTTGTTTTTTCGTGAGGTGTAGTAGCTTCAACAAATAGGCCACTGTATTTTTAAGTGTAGTCTGGCTATGGGCTATGGGTCTGGCTATTTATTAATTTCAAAGTGTTTAACATTCTTCTTTGTCTCTGGTGCCCTCTTGTGGTCTCTCGGCAGACAATTTCAGAAGCTTTGCGGAGCAGCACCCAGACTTTGCCGAGGAGTACCTGCACGCAGAAAACGCAGGCCTCCACAGCAGTCCCTGCCACGATCACCATATAAAGCCCAGCCTGTCTTCCCTGAACCCGCAAGGCACTGCCACCACCAAAACAGCTAACGGTATCTGCCCCGACTTCAGCCCCAAAGACCACGATGGCACAATAGATGGACTCCTCAAGAAACACAACTAAAAGGATTTCCGATGTAGTGGGAGAAAAGAAACTCCTCTCCTGGTGAGAGGATGTTGTATAAGGGGCAAAGGGTTGTTAGTTACTTGTTAGTAAGTTGTTTGAGCTGTAAGGGACTACACTTCAGTAACCACAACTACATAAAGACGTTTACCTTACCCTTTTTTATTAGCATTGTATCCATGAAATCTTCTGAGGTTATTTTCAGCCTGGTAACAATTTATTTTGTTATAAATTCCTTTTTTTTTTTTTTTTTTTTTTTTTTTCTTCATAGCAAGGATCATCAAAATGCCAAACACTGGTTGCTTCAGATGCAATGCTTGAATACTTGAGGGGCAAGCACTTTCCAGTGGCAAATGCTTTTTTTTTCTTTCCCCTCTAACATAGTACTGACAGTGCATGTTTTTAACAAGAGGGAAGAAAGATCAAAAAAACAAGCCCTGGACAGTGAAGTGAACTAATTTTTAGTGAAATCGGTGTTCGATTCTCTTTTTATTTGTAAATTTTAACTATTTCCTTTCTTTAATGGTAGCTGCCTTTTGAACTGAAAGTGCAGAATGCATGGGCTCATGTTATTTTGAGCAGTATTGAGGATTATTTATCTAAAGACTGGAGACCTGGAGGTACCAGTGATAACTGCTTGACCACTTGAAGCTTTTAGCTTTAGTAGCCACATTTGAGGTGAACTCAGGTCTCTGCGAGTTGATGGTCGTAATTGCTATGAGCCTGTTACATATACAATGATATATTTGATTTAGCTCAGGGTTCAGTAAAAAAAAAAATGAAAAATTGTATGATGTCATCATTTCTGATGCTCACTGGGTTACGTGCATGTGTTTTTGTTTTTGTTTTCTCTTTTGACATCATTACTCTTCTGCCCAGTCGTTCCTCATTCACATAAACTTCACCTTTTTCTTTCAGCTTGGCAGATTTAAGTGTCTTTTTTTTAATGATTATTATTATTACTATTGAAATGACACAACGTGGACCAAAAATACATTTGGGTGATGTAATGTCACCTGTCATGTTTGTACTGTCCTTGTCCAGTCAGTGGTGTAATGGCCTTAAAGGGAAAATTCACAGTGTGTGACTATTGAAAGCACATTCAGTTTGGGGGTTAAGTTGGCGTCTCCATAGGCAAAGGTCACACAGTTTCCCTTTTTGCATTAGACTGCTATACAGTTTTAATCATTCTCCACTTTTCACAGCATATTATTCCTCAGACTGTCTGAAATTCCCACTGTTCCAGTATCTAGGTACGTTGGTTCATACTGGGACAAATGCTCTGTTAAGGCTTATAAGTTCTCCCCTCACATTTTCCAAATTGTCCATCACACATTGTTCTTATTTGTGACTTGAATTCAAGAAACTTAATCTGAAATTACAATCAAGTGACACTTTTCTAATGTGTTCACAAAACCTGTACTGTGTTCTTCTATTATAGAAAACACAGTGATGCTCATTTCAATCATTTCCTAACAGTTGATTGTTAGTTATTTTTTTCTTTCTGTCTCTAGAAGCAGACAAAAAACCCCTAAAACTAAAAAAAAACACACACATAATGAAAGGTAGATTATGCTGCAACTTCTCTGAAAATGTACATGTAGTGCTTTACATCATGTCATTTTATAGGGGCAATTATTTGTTAAAGGGAATACTCTCCTGAGCAGAACACATTAGAATCTGTAGCTCGTTGTACTTGGGATCTGTGCAGTCATGGTTTGATTCTGTTTTTTTTGTTCATGGATATCACAAAAGGATTTCCAACTTTTTTTCGTTTTGTTTTTTGTTTTGTTTTTTAATTTCTGAAAGTTCATCATGTCAGTGAGCGTCACATTCCCATCACATTCATGACCATGCATACTGTACATGTATCCCTGTTATGGCTTTCAGTGAAGCAATATTTCACATCTCTTAAGCCTTCTCAAGATGTATGCTTTTGAAGAGTTCTGATATGTATTTTGAATATTCCAAATGCAGGACATTTTGTGAATTTTTGATATACGTATATGAATGATTTTTATTTTCACTGCCATGACAGAGATCTGTGATCTTCTCTCCTCTGGAGATTGTATTGATGGTGAAAATTGAGCCACATTTTTTGTTTCTCCTTTGTATAATACTGCAGTTGTTTTGTGCTGTATTCCTCCTACACAGTGTAAAGTTTTATTGTTGTTATATTATTACTATTATCGCTGAGTTGACTGCTTAGAAACAAAATGCAGATTTCATATGGAAACCGATAGCCTTGAATCTATAGAATTTTTATGCTTAAAAAAAAAAAAGAGAATGTATAGACAATCTTGTCACAATCAGAAGCTATTCAAAGCGCTGATCTCCAGTGGACATTTTTCCTAAAAAGTCATGGTTTTTCAAATGTACATTTTTTTTATCCTGTTCGAACCCTTTCTCCATCGACTTTTTCTGTTACGTTTGAGGCGTGCAGGTTGAACTAAGCAAAGTGTGAGTGTGCAGGTGTGTCAGGCCTTGAGGTGAAGTCTGCCACCACATGACGGGCCGCATCGCGCAGCCACTCCAGACTGTACGCACATAGAAACCTAACATTCGATATGTTCAATCACAGTCTTTTTAGTATTGCCCCCATACTACTTTGTCCTTTTAAATTTATGTATTTGTGCTTGCACTTTAGATTATTGTCTTTATTTTTTAAAGAAGTATCACATTGCTGTAAAGCATGTTAAATTCGTAGGCTACAGTATTATAGCTCAATTCTGTTAATATGAATTTTTTTTTTTACATTCATATATTTGCCACAGTAATGGGAGCAAGGAGGAAAATAGAGATCACAAATTAATGAAAGCTCGCCCCACATTTTTCTCCATACTGTAAGAAAGAGTTCGGTTGGTTTAAACATCTAAAACACTCTCCAGACCTACTTTTCTGCTTTGTCTCAGGATTGTGTAAAAAAAAATAATTTTTTTTTTAGCTTGAAATATGACTTTGTAGCTTGGCAACATCGTATAGATTTGAATGACTAAAACATTTTTGCACCGTTGACTGGATAAGTATTATATGTACTCCTAAGTGAAGTGTGGTTTTACGACGACAGGTGGTTAAATATACAATTCACCCTGTAGGTTTGAATGTATGAGGGAAACCATGCTGTTTTTGTACATAGGTGGGGATTCGGATTGTTAATTACAACTGACACAATGATATGAGTTGATATTTCAAGACTCAGAATGAAATGTACTGAGCCACTGTAACCCCTTACGCTGTTTTTTTTTTTTTTTTTTTTTTGTTTCGTTTTTCTTTCTCATTTCAACAGAAATTTCTCCTTTGCGGTCCAAAAGATGATATCCTACCTCATCAACCAGTCAAATCCGTGCATTTCCATATATATAATCAATATTTACGTTCATAACTGTTCCACTTTGGGGTTGTCCTAGAATACTGGGCCCATTTCTTTTCACACTTGATTTACTTCCCTTTGTTTCAAATACCTCAGTAGAGGAGACTCTCATTTTCTACTTGCTATCAACCTGATAAAATGTAAACCTGCAAGAGATAAACTTGTATTTATGCTACTGCTGCCTGCTCAACAGTTCGTCCAGCAGTGAGCCTAAGACGAAAGACTTGTGTACTCTCACAGAGCGATGTTGTCTTTCTGATGGCTCACTGTACGTGGGCCAAGAAACTGAACTCTCTGTTTCTCTCTGTAACTTTACTTCCCGTCTTTTTCTATACTCTACAAGGTTTATTTTATTAATGCATTTTGATGATGAAGAGTCATTACTGCAAGCTACGTTGAATTTGTCTGTTCAGGACTGCTATGATATAACTTGTTAATGTGACTCTTGGATTGAATAAAAAAAAAAAAAGAAACATTAACACACAGTTGTCACTGTCACAATGGTAAGGTACAGTGTGTGTGTTTGGCAGCATGACGCAGATGTTGAGTGTGTTAATGTGAATGAGCTGCGTGAGGAGTTCTACCTCGGTGGTACAAGAAAATTATTTCTTTCTGCTCAATTATTATTTTTATTTGTTTGTTTATTATTTTATTTTATTTTATTGCATTTGATGTAAATAATTAATTTACAGTTACTGTCTGACTGAATCTCCCATATCTGCCCTACAGTAAGAATACCTACAGCAACCATCCCTCCCTTCCTCATGTGCTGGCTCACTGCATAAATGTCTCCCTCTTGAGGTAACACAGTGAACATGCAGTCATTTTAGTTTACCTCAGTGTCGGGCTTTGGTGTATTGTGTTTTGCAGGGATTTTTCATACAGCTACATTGCAAGTACAAAAAAGCTGATTTACCAAGACCCCGGCAGCAGAAATCCATGTCATCAATATCAGTGGATGCAACTGTCATACATTTTAAATGAAATATCTGTGATATATGACATGGCACCTAATGGGTGAGATGGGCAAGTTGCCTTATACTAGGCCCCACCTTTGCTTTCACTGATTACATGTTGATGTTTATAGATATTCTGTCCCTCCCTGGCTTGCAAAGGGTCGTTGGACAGGACATGCATGACAGTGACTGAAGATGTTATTGTTTATTGAATGTGTTCATATCTCTCTCTCTAGCTTTTGGATGGTTTGTTATGAAATTTTGTGTCAGCGTTCATGGTGCTCAGAGGATGACTCCTAACAAACTGTAGTCATTTTGATGATCCTTTTCAATATCCTGTTGTCAAGTTAAATTAAGAACATTCCCATCACCCTCATTAGCACTAAATGCTAACCTGTGCTAATGAGTAAACATTAGAATTCTAACATAGTAAAGATTAAACCTGCTAAATAAAATCAGGTTAGTCTTGCCACTGTAAGCACATTGGCATGGTAGCATTTAGCTCAAAGCAGTGCTATGTTTGGTACATTCCCAGCTAGCATGGCTGTAGACTCTTAAACAATTGACTGTATACAGTATAAAGATTACTTCATTCCCTTGTATTTAAAGGGTCTTGGTATAGAACTTGGAAAAAATAGTGCTTGTGGTGTTTTCTCTTTAACTCTACCGACAGTGCACCGAATATTTAAAGTTCCCACTTACTAATTAAATGTTTTCCTTGAATCAAGAACAGTTCTCTCTTGCAGGTCTTATTACACATGACATCATTTATAACTGAATGAGACTTCATGCAGAGTCCCCACTGCGTTGCTCAGCAGGTAAAATGGTGGTCTGTGTTAGGGGGCCAAGGTTCTAATTGTCTGGAATCACTGATTATGGTCATGACTCAATACGCAAAGAATTTGTCCTCATTCCTCTTTTGTATCTTTTTTTTTTTTTTCTTCCTTCCCGCAGGAGTAGCAGACAGTGCTCGGACAAGGCAAGACGAGTGCAAGGAAAGCTTGTGGTTCTACTCTGATTCTCAGGGTGTCTTTTCTGCCTTTTACAAAACCAGATCCAACAGCTTGAACAGAACAGAAGAGGACTCATGGAAATGGACATGAAATATCCAGGGCAAAGGTGTTGTCAGCTAAAATGTGCTGCATGTACTTATCACTTCTTTTTTCGAATGGCAGGTGAGGGGAGCTTTTGTATGAGTGAGCTAGGAGGGAAAGCTTTAGTTATTCACAATATTTACAGCATATTTTTTATATATTTTTGCCACCACTTATTGCAATTTCCCCTTCATTGCCCTCATCCCCTTCCTCTCCCCTTTTCCATCCCTCTTCCTCTGCTTCACCCACTTCCTGCTCCTTTCCCTCCTCCTCCTCTTCCTCCTGCTCTTACTCTTCTTCTCTCTGGGTCTCAGCTGTTGCATTTATGAAAACAAGACACTCGATTACTTTCACCTCATCGTTGTCTAAGCTCCATCGGAAACCTCATACATCTGGCGCGGCGTACATTGACCCAGCGATTTCTGATATGAGGCCTGAGGCTTGATGGATGATTGCACTTTATAGGAGTGCGTTATGGTGGCTGCAGTGTTACTGTTGGGGATTAGTGGCCGATTGATCATTACGATTGGCTTGCAAACAATAAGCTGTCATTCTGGGCATGAGGGTCATAAATCTGTCCGTGGGGAGCGGGCTGATTGTGTTATTTGATGCCCCGGCCCTGTTTTGGTTGAGTTTGAAATGGGAGAGGTCTGGGTGTCAGGACTGATTGTGTTTAGACCTGTCGGACATTCATGTAATGAGATTTCTGCCAATTGACACAGTGGGTAGGTGGGTCATTGGGGTCTATCGAGGGGTGGGGCAAGAAGAGAGGAAAACAAAAAGGGCAACTGGTTTCATGGACAATGACAGGGAGGGGCTTTTTTTCACAAAATGAACAAGTAGATTTTAACAGGAATTAAAGCCACTGAAAACTTATTTTCTCAGCTGTTGTCTGTGAGCAGTAGGGTTAATTTAAAATGATCTGCCAAAGTTCATGCAGCTTTTGTTATTTCAATTTAAAGATTTCAGTGTTTGTGTATTGTACTGATTTGAGGTGGGTGGGAATGGGTTGGAAAAAGTTGATGTCCCTTACTCCCACAAACCAATCAGGATTTAGCAATGTTTGAATCAGCATCTGATAACAGTTGGTGAGTTGTTTGCTAATGTTGCCAGGACACTGTCAGTCAGACCACACCCACTCAGTCGTGATGATGAAGATTTCTTTTGCTGCTGAAAAATTATACCTGAGGGTGTTTTTTTTGTGAAACTTTAACTATGATTGCAAAAAAACATTCAGGGACTTTCAATGTGTGAGTTTTCACATATTTTCTTGCACCATTTACAGCTGAGGATGTAACCATCACAAAAAACAACTTGCTTCTTTGAACTGTGCCTGCTCTGCAACAGCTACACACATTTGTTGAGTCAACATAAAACTAATAAAGCCTATGGACAGATGTAGCCAACTCTGCCACACTGTTGTACTGTTGTACTGTTGCACAGGATTAATGGTAGAATGGGTGCTGAATAGATATCCCCAGTAAAATAAATTGATAGGATGACATTTCTTAAATAAGAGTTTATAATTTGGTATCAATTAAATTTTGTACATTTCCAACAAATGTCATTACCTAGCACCTTTGGTTGATTTTTCTTTCTTGTTTATAGACAAGTCTTTATTGATCTAAGATATAAAATGAAAAGATTAGAAAAAGAAAGAGATTTTAGAGAAAAATACAAACACTGTTTATTTCTTTTCCATAGATTTTTATTTCTTTTCCATAGATTTAGATTTAAACATTGCATCTCCGAAGAGAATAATAGCTTCCACTGGTCTTAATGTTATGAGATGTGAATCCACAATCCACTGATGATACATTTTGTTCAGTTGGTCTTAGAATACAGTATCTGGATCAGGTGGATGCTGAGGGTAACCACAGAAATCTTAGTGTGTAAAATTTGTATCTGTGTGTAATATTTCATTTCTTAATATATATATATTTACATACGGATTTACAATTCACACAGGAAGAAAGTTCATCCAGATCAGGTGAGAAAATATGCAATGATAGGAGAGAGAGGAGGAGGAACAGATGAATCTCGAGGGAGGGAGGAGGGTGACGGTGTATGTGTGTGTGTGTGTGTGTGTGTGTGTGAATGTGTGTGTCAGTGATGGTGGGGGGTGGGGGGATTGTTGATTGTTTCTCATATTTCAAGAGTGGTCCCGCAGACAGATCTCCACACCAGACCACAGGGTACTCTGGGCTCTGTGTGTCTGTCATTGGAGCCAAGGAGGGTGGGAGGGCTTTCTACAACTCATCATAGATTTACCAGTTCCTCTTATCTTCATCTGTCTCTGTCTTCATCTCCTGTCTTACTGTGACTCTGTCTCTCACTGTATTTTTTCCTTCCATTTTTTTTTTTTAACTAAGATCTTTGCCTCAATCTGGGTCTGAGTCTTAACTTCTTGAGGACGGTCTGCGTAAATATGGTCAGCATCAGTTTGCAGCGCACTGAAGAACATCACCACAACTGGAATTAAATCACCCGAACAGACAACTGGAGGAGCTTTCACCTCCCGTCACTGTTCAAAAGTGAGTGTTTAATTTCTCTTTTTTTGTTGCATATTTGAAGAGTAATTTTACTTGCAGTAATACAGAATTTCGATATAGCCTATGATGTTGATGTGGCAGGAAATTTACAGAATAAATGACTGAATTTAGTTTTTTTTTTTTTTTGCAGTTTAGTGGAGAAACAAAGGTTTAAGTGATGATGTGATAGCTTGAGAAATTGGGTAGCTTCAGTTGTTTTAATGCTCGCATTTAATAATGTTCACAGTGATCAAAAACACTGATTCAGAAATTTGAGACAATGTAAAAAAAAAAAGGGCAAAGTGCACACATTTAGTATTGTAGAAATTTAACGTGTTTATTATGATCACTTTTTTTCTGCTGATGAAATAAACTTGAACCTATAACTGACACTTTTTCTAATGAAGATCATTTTAAAGACGAAAATTCTGCACTAAATCTGGTGAACAGCGTGTTGTGGTTAGACAGGGATTGTAGACGCCGGGACAGATCTGTGAGCAAAATGGCGATCAACAAGTATGAAATGAAATGAGCCCCCCCCCACCTCCCCACCCCCTCCCATGTATCAATTCTAAAGCTGGAAAGTATTTTATACATTTAAGGAACTCACTTTATTTGTGTTTGCCACTACGTTGCTTAACATGTCAAAAAATTAATTCACCTTTTTGTAAAAAAATATTATTTGTCAAATTGCAGCTTCAATGTTAAAAGGCTTTTCTTTTTTCTCTGTTTTTATTGCATAATTTCTGTTGCACTGTTGTGTCGAGTTTCCATTGAGGCTTTTTTTATTTGCAGCAATAACCTAATTGGACCATATAGGGAATGATAAAGTTCCCTTCCTATGTTTTCTGTCTCCTTCTACACTCAAGACTCATCAGCTGCATCTTTCTTCCTTCCTTCTCCAACAACTATACCGTCATTTCTCTCCCCGAGGCTGCTCACCCCTCCATGCTGACAGAGAGAGTTCCTGTCGGCCTGATGTCCTCAGTTGTAGCCCCGGAAAAATCCACCTCCAACACCATGGGCCCCAAAGAGGTCAGTGCAGATCTGATGCGTGTAGTGGATTAATGACATGCAATTCAGTCTGATGAAGAAAACCTTACTGACTTTACCGGTACGTGCTTCTTAATGAAGTGCAGTTCTCATTGATTCGGACTGTCTGACTCAGTTTATACTTAACTTAAAACTTAAAAAAGTGCTGGGCGAGAAAAAGAATCATAATGGCAATAAAAGTTAAATTTTCCAGGGGTTAAAATGGATTTTTAAAGCCGAGTCTTTGACATGTACAATGTACTTATAATACATAGATGACATAATAAAAAGCCTAGGCTGATGCATGAAATGAAGGTGACAGTCACTGTCTGTCATGTGTGGGAGGTGAGAGGAAAGAGGGTGGTTCATCCTGTGCCCAGTCATTAAACCACATACATATATATAACATAGGCTTGTACATGTAAATGTGTTCTGTCATATCAAGACTGTGTAGAGATGATGCACAATAAGTATTAAAACAAAAATTGGACTGATGTCTGATCATTCTATGTTGCATCTGATTGATTATTAACTTCCTGACCCCTCAGGTGGAGCTGATCCTCGTAAAGGAGCAGAATGGGGTCCAGTTCACCTCGACCACCTTAGTGGCTCCAAGTCCGAGTCACACCAACCCCAGTGGGGAGGAGGAGAGGGAGACCTGGGGGAAGAAAATTGACTTCCTTCTGTCTGTCATCGGATTCGCCGTGGACCTCGCCAATGTCTGGAGATTCCCCTATCTCTGCTACAAGAATGGAGGAGGTGAGATGGATGAAAGCTTGTTTAAGTCTAAAGGATCCCCAGGTCTGCTACACTGAGAGGGGTAGAGGATAAACAGAGGAAGGAGTAAGGAAGCAAAGGAAGGAGTTTAGGTGTCATCAAATTGATCACCCTCTCCTCCAATGAAAATACAGTAGTTGGGTTAGAAATTTAAGGGATGGAAGTGGAGTGTATGTGCATGGTTCTGTTGAAAGGAAAAACAGCTTGGAGCGAAGTGTGTAGTGTAGGAAAAGAGGAGGAAAGAAGGAGAAATGAAGGGGGAATTTATTTACACACACTTGCAAACTGCATGCGTACACACGTATTTACACAGGTGTGAGTGTTTTCATGTTTGTTTCAGCTCCTTGTGTATGCTGGTCTCTGTTTGTGATTTTTCCAGCCCTTTACAGAGATCAAAATAGGGGGAAAAACCACCACAGCTGCTCCGAATAGATTAGCTCTAACAATCACTGCCACTAATTATGGCTGTTTAACATAGAGCTCTCATTATGTTTAAGAGCTGTAAATGACACTGTAGCCGTGGTCGAGGCTGACACCCTGCTCTGAGGACACTGTCCCCAAATCCAGAGTGCTGTCATATCTGTATCGATGGACAAGTTTCATTTGAGACAATGAGTCCAAACTATATTCACATACTGGGCAAGTTCTCATTTTTGTGTAGGATTGCATAATTATGCTTAAAAACTAAATTAAATGTAATTTAAATTGCATATCAAACAAATTCCCTATCAAATATGCCTTAGGTAATTTAACTATTCAGTTACAAAACCACTATATTTTTTATAACTGATTGAATTTAGGAGTCTTTATTAAAATTTGTGTGTGTAGCTTTCACAGTCACACAGTGTGTGTGTGTGTATTTTCAGGTGCATTCCTGGTGCCATACTTGTTCTTCATGGTGATAGCAGGCATGCCTCTCTTCTACATGGAGCTGGCTCTGGGACAGTACAACAGAGAGGGGGCAGCGGGGGTCTGGAAGATCTGTCCCATATTTAAAGGTAGGAAGTGACATGTCACCGGGAACATAATCAGACATATTAACAGACTTGTGTCCGCACACAAGAGGATGTACACATCCGAATGCACTTTCTTTATGTCCATCTGCGTGCACACCTGCCTGTCGGATAATATCCTTCCTTTAAAATCTTTAAATGTCGTTCTGTCTTCTTGTCTGCCCTCGTGCCTGCCTGTCCACGTGCCAGTCTCTTCTGTCTGCTTGTCTCTGCGTTGAGCAGCGACAGGCATTGTTTATCATCATCGGGTTCTGTTGGCACTCAGATGGAAAGCAAATGAAAATTGGGCTTTTAGACTCTAGTCCTGATTGTCCAAATCCTTCTGTCAAACAGTGGCGGGGGAGCACTGGCTGACGCTCTCTCGAGGTACTTTGCAACACATCAATAAGCAAAGCGCAGTTTAGGAGAATGCCATCCGAACGCACACTAATGGAGAAACACACGTTAAGACCAATCCACATTTCTGTGCAAAGTCATTGGGTGAAAAAATAATGATAGACTTCGCTTTTATGTGTTTTATGTATTTTACACGATGTCACTAGTGTGTATTTATCCATCTGTCTTTGCGCTGTATACACTTCTGATGATTTGTTGGGAGCTTTCTTTTTAAACGTCATAGTTTCATTTAAATCCATATTTAACAAATATCTGTAAATTTAAAGAAGCATCAGAAATAAGGCATCAAATACCATTATTACCAAAGGACCATCTGTTGCTTCACAGTATGAAGCCATGCCGCTGTCTTTTGTTGATCATGTCCTTGCTGGTCTGAAGGTGGTCCACAGTGTGTACGTGTTGCTTTGTGTGTTTCTGTGTGCTTGTGTGTGTGTGTGTGTGTGATTCTGAGCGTGAGCCTCCTGTGTGTGAGCATGTGCTGTCTGTCAGGGAACACACTGAGTACGTTGACGTTCTAATCACACGCTTCACTCTCTCTCTGTCTCTCAGCGGGGGGATAACAGTAATTATTCAAACACACACATACACATGCCCATATTGACAGTAATTATTCTGATCAACAAGCTGGTTTCCTCTCAGGATCAATGCATTTGAAGAAAAGGACTGAGAAGAGGAGACGGAGAGAGATGGGGAGATAGCATGGCCGCATGCGGCGCTAATAAGAGGCATCGCTCTCTGGACAAATATCACATCCACATTACAAAGGAATCAATAAGGCACAGTTGTGGTCATGCCTCTTAGCAAAGGTTAACAATTAAATTCAGCTTTAGAAGATTGGACATTGTTTCAGATTTATAGAAAGGGTAGATGTGCTGATAATTAAGGCATGAAGAGGCAATCTTGAGAAGTTGTGCTGCTGTCTGTGAGACCGCAGGCATGTATCATGGGCTACTGTACTCATACTGAGTGAGAGAGTGCACCATGCCTAACTCTGAGCTGTATATGGACCATATTACCTTTTCTTGCATGCAATGCAATTTGTTAGGCTTTTTGATTGTGTTTTGTGTGTGTGTGCATGTGTGCGTGTGTGTGTGCGTGCGTGCGTGCGTGCGTGTATCCTCCCTCTAGGACATCTGTGATGGAAAAAGTATCTGTAACAAATACACAAAAAAATAAATAAATACATAAACATCTAACATTGGTAGATAGATGTATAAATGTATTACCAGCCACAAATCTTTGGTGGAACCAGTAATTTTAACTGTTGAATAAATGTACTTGAGTAAAAAGTACAATCGTTTGCTCTGAAATGTAGTGGAGTAAAAGTTTATAGCAGTAAAAAAAAAAAAAAAAAAAGGAAATTCTTTAGCAAAGTATCCCACAGTACTTGAGTAAATGTACTTTCCACCATTGCACGTGTTTGCTGCCATGGAAATCAGCCATGAAAAGCATTGCTCTGTAATTCAGGATCAAGGCAGAAGGCCTTACTCCATTATTCCACTGAGGGGCCCCTTTCAAATATCATCAGGTGTTAATTTTAGCAGTGAGTCCCATCTACCCACCCACCCCTTTATCTGTCTATCTCTGTCTTTACTGTTTGTCAGTTATGCTCATTTGTGTTCCCATTACAGGCGTTGGCTTTACCGTGATCCTCATTTCCCTCTATGTTGGTTTCTACTACAACGTCATCATCTCCTGGGCTCTGTTCTACCTCTTCTCCTCGTTCACCGGTGAGCTACCCTGGGTCCACTGTAACAACACCTGGAACAGTCCCAACTGCTCCGACTGGGCTGACAACAGTTCAGTCAGTGACATTTACAAGGCCACCCCTGCTCAGGAGTACTTTGAGTAAGTTGGCCTGAACTTTAAAACTAATTGTTCATTCGGATTGTGTTGTGTTGTACTTTGAGTGAACTGAGTTTAGGCTTTACTGCATATCACCTGCACATTTCAGTACTTCAGGAAGACTACAAGGAAAAGTTTGGTGCAACGCCACGCAGTGATGCAGAGTTGGCTCGACACACTCAATCTACAGAATAACTGAAGTTACTGTAATTACTATCAGCCCTTTGTCTAGATTTAGTAAAATCTTAGAATATCTAATTATGAAGAATTAAAGAAATAATAAGATATTCAGAAATAAACATCAGATATATTTTCCTCAAAATGGATCCAGAGTTTGGCTGCGTTTATAGCTGCTGCAGCCTCCCTCCCTGTGCAGCTGACCAGGTGTCTCCTTTTCCAACAAGTGAGGGGTTGTTCTGTTGTGACAGTTGAGGCATTTCATCCATGCTAGTTGAAATGGCAGTGTGCTATTTACACAGAACCACCTGCAGACAATTTGACCACATCAGCTGATCCTTTTCAGTCTCATCCTAGTTACCTACCTCAGAAATGATCTGAATCAAGGCGTCACCAATGTTCAGTGATTTTGTAATGTTTCAGGGAACATACTTTATGGAATGCAATATAAAAGTATGCTTTCAAAACTGTTACCTTTTAACTGCCAGTGCAAGTTTTTCCTGCCTTGGTAGGCTGTCACAATCTTTGAGACCTTTTAATTTAATATACTAATGCAAAATTTTGCAGTGCTATTTGCAAAAGATGCACCAGTGCTTCATGTAGCATCTATGTGGCAAGATTTCCTGTGGTCTCACATGTGCCTCATCACCGATGATCACTAAGTACTCCGATTCCAACAAGGCTAGACGCTGGTTGTTGATCCAGCTCTATGCAGGATCCAGATCCAGGTGTATAGCTCAACCGATGTCATGAATAATGTCTTTCAGGTATTGCCACCTGCTAGAACCTAGATGTATGAGCTCTGAATGCATCTAGAATCAGTTATTTCAGGGTAATCTATAAATGTCTCTTGGTGGGACTTAAAACTTAAGACTCTCAGCAGGACTCAGGAGTCACCATCTTAGTCCCTCGCTTGGTCACTATGTCAAGGTCTTCTGCCTCTGTCCAGCTTTATCTCTCACGTGCACCTTGATTGTAACTGTGACCCGGAAACATGAATCTTGTTCCATGAATAATAATGAGACCAGTTGTGCCTTACAGACATTGGCTAAAATGTTCAGTACAATCCTACTGTAGTTACTTGCCTTAACAACAGGTGGAGTGATATAATGGTAACAGGTTCTTAAGCTAGGTCTTGGTATATGGACATTGGACCAAAAATATCCCCTTTCCTTAGACGAGGGGTGCTCCACATCCAGGACAGTAACGGTATTGATGACCTGGGTCGTCCACGCTGGCAGCTGACTTCCTGTCTGGCTGTGGTGATTGTTCTGCTCTACTTCAGTCTCTGGAAGGGAGTCAAGACCTCTGGAAAGGTAGGAAATGACATAGTAGCCATGTTTCTTGGCAGGAAAACCAGAGAAATACTGTGTAATTCCTTCCCAATAATCTTTGCATGAGCCTTTAAGGTTATGTGTGATAAGGAAATGCTGAATCTTTAAGTTCAATTTAAATCCACAAAAAAGTTTTTAAGACCACTGTGTGTGTACCATTAACATATATTTCACTATGTCCAAATATGACTCTCTGTGTGTGTATGTGTGTGGCGTCTTCTTTCCTCTGTGTAAATGTGTGGGTGTTATGTATGTGTGTAACTGGGTGCGTGTAACGTGTGCGACCCTTTCAGGTTGTGTGGATCACAGCCACCATGCCCTATGTGGTCTTGACTGTGCTGCTGCTCCGCGGAGTCACTCTGCCTGGAGCCATCGATGGCATTAAGGCCTACCTCTCTGTGGACTTCCTGAGACTCTGTGACGCCAAGGTGAGAGAGGGGGGAACATGAGTGAGGTGAGTGTGGTGGGGTTGCAAAAGAACGGGAAGAAGAAGGAGAAGAAGAAATGGCATGGGGGGGTGGGAGTTGCCAAAATGCACTTTAAAGGAAAGCTTTGACATTTTAAGTTTTGGTTTCATTTTTTTTCTCACATTATCACTTACTTATGAGTAAAGGAAGGAAACATGGGGTTTCTTTAAAAAAAAAATTTTTATCATGACCTGTGCACATCACATACCAGTAACAGCATGGTTATTTAGAAATTGATAGCAGTGACAAATCAGTATTTACAGTGGTAGAGGATACATTTTACACTCATAAACTCTTGAGAGTTATTAACCCAAACAGTACATAACAATCCTCCAGCTCTATTGTCACACTGAGCCTTCTTTCATTTTTATCCACAGGGCTGAATGGGGGAAGTCTGGATGTGAACACAGTTTAAACAACTGTGGGGTTAATATATAACATCTGTGAGGTGTTAGCTGTCAGCTTCCCTTACTGTATCCTGTAGACCCAGGATACAGAAATTAAACACACTGGGGTTACAGTGACAAGTACTGTTAAAGAGGGATTTCCTGCAGGTATAAAAAAAATGTGAGAAAATAATTGGTCTTACCAGTTTCTAATATTTTCCTTATCTGTGACACCCACTATCACATCTTATGACAATATCTTATTTACCTTAATAGCAGGCACTAAGGAGCTCAAGAAGTCTGCATGCAGGACTAAAGGACTCAGTTATGGAGAAAGGGAGAGAAATCAGGAGGGAGAGAGATAGAGAGATGCATGGCAGCAATTGGAGAATTAGATTAGATAGATGCATGGAGCAGTAATTTGCAAAATTACCCCCCGTATTCACAAGCGTCTTTCATCTGCTGCCGTTGAATGAGTTTCCTGCAATTATCCCTAATAATGGCTTTTTTCCTCTCCTGTGCCTTTTGTTTGCCGCTTCACACAAGTGTGCTTGTTCTGTCGCTCCCCAGGTCTGGATTGAGGCAGCGACACAGATCTGTTTCTCGCTGGGAGTGGGGTTTGGTGTGCTAATTGCCTTTTCCAGCTACAACAAATTCAGCAACAACTGTTACAGGTAAAGACACACAGGCAGAGGCAGGACGGAGGACAGGGAGTGGCTTCTACAGACACACACACACATAACATAAGCAGGTGAATTACAATAACCCTTGAAGCTCCTTGAAACACGCTACGTCTTTGACACCATGCTGTGCACCAGACAGCCGTAACACCAATCAAAACTGTCACACTCTTTGAAAATCATCAGCATCGCACAGGAGGCTTTTATCTCCTTCTTCTTCTTCTTTCTTTTTTTTTTGCCTTTTTTTTTTTTGCCTTTTTTTAAAAATGTTTTTGATTACTGACACATGACACCATACATTTTGAGGATTCCTCTCTGGGCTCATTTTATTGTAGGACACTGACAAGAAAAGCATTAATTTAGTCCAGCTCTCTTCTTGGTGACATTTAGAAAGACTCTGTCCTTATTTGACACCTGGCAACTGATTTATTGGTTAATTTCCCATATTTACTTAATCGTTTTTACAGTTACGAGAGGCTATATCCTATTCCAGAAGAAGGCAGAATGACAGGTTGCTGGTCTGTCACATAACAGAGAAGACATTGACCAGTTGACTGACATAATAATCCATAAAATCAATCAAGTCTCTCTGACATACTCTTTAATTGACTGGCTGCTCAATAATGTTGATATTGACAAATGAAGTGTTGAATTTTTTTACATGCTCTTATTTAATCTTATTCAATTTTGTTAATCCAGAGACGCCATCATCACCAGCTCCATCAACTCTTTAACCAGTTTCTTCTCCGGCTTTGTGGTCTTCTCCTTCCTCGGTTACATGTCCCATAAACACAACGTGGCCCTGGACAAAGTTGCCAGAGATGGTATGGTGTTTGTAGATATTTGGACTGAGACACTATGGTGAAGTTAAGGCTTTGTCCTCAGCTTTCAAAGGTTAATGATGAGAAGCAATGTATTAGAGAAAGTATTTGCCATCTTACTTGTCTTTACTAAAGACAAAACAAAACATACGAAATGTTGCACAAAATTTTCCTTGAGATAATTTAGGTTGACTATCAGCCTACCCAACTTTTGTAGCTTCTCTGTACATGTCAGTAATTTTCTATGGGAAAGAAAAGAGTGGAAGGTTTATAATGTCATGTTGTTGATTTTGGGTAACCCACGTCAACCTACCTTTGGCATCATTCCACTATCAGTGCTATTAAATGACACTGCAGACAGGTCACAGTGGAGCAGTCAATGCCAGAAGAGTAGAATCAGTGTTATGTGCATTCTCTAATTACTCTAAGAGTCAGCGATATTTCAGATGGGCTATTTTGGGTTGCCAGCACTGTGATCAATGAAGAAAATCCACAGTGAACTCAATAACTGGATTTAAATGCTGCCAGTTCTGTTAGTGGACCTGAGTCTCTCATGTTATACATCTTATCACATCACATCTTCCCCTGACTTCTTCTTTTTTTAGTTGTTTTGTTGTTTGTTTTAATGTTAGGTCCTTCAAATGCTGCTCTGTGTCTGTGCGCCTGTGTGCCTGTGTTTTGTGCAGTTTTCTGCTTGAATCTTCTTTCTTGCTCTTTAGGTGCTGGCTTGGTGTTTGTTATTTACCCAGAAGCCATTGCAACATTACCTGGGTCATCAGTGTGGGCGGTTATCTTCTTCATCATGTTGTTGACACTGGGCATTGACAGTGCTGTGAGTATGTGCACACACACACACAGAGAGACTCACATACACACCTGTTTTTTTCCATTAGAGAACATGAACTTTTTCCATATTTGTGACATGTGCTGCTTCAGATTGATTATGACGTTATGTCTTTGTTATGCTATATCTCATGGGTTTGTACTATTTTAGTTTGTGACCTGTAATGTTGGATGATTCCTCTCAGACAATCTTTGGGCAGAATGTGAAACAAACTGTTTTCATTTTGTTGTTGTTTAGTCTTAGAGTCACAGTTGAGCTGTTATGCAATAAAAAAAAATGGGCCATCTATATTGACTTAGCAGCTCAGTTGCCACTGATTTTGTGTTTTCTTCTAACTCTTTCTCTTTTGCTGTAGATGGGTGGGATGGAGTCAGTGATCACGGGGCTGATTGATGAATTCAAATTCCTCCACAAGCACAGAGAGCTGTTCACCCTCTTCATTGTTGTGGCCACCTTTCTCATATCCCTCTTTTGTGTCACGAACGTAAGTATCATACTGGTCTGTCAGTTGTTGCATTTTTCTGTTGTTTGTGTTATTGTTGATATCCATCTATTCACTGTGATTACAAAGTTGAGACTTGATATGTACATTTTATCAGTTCCACAAACTCTGACTGGTACATTGTCCTACTAATCAAAGGCGGACAAATATGTTCAAACGCAACAAACCGAATAATCACTTTTTTGTTTCTCTGTTCTCACTGTAACCTGCATGATAAAAGTTTATATAATAGAAAACTTATTATACATTCATTCTTTTCTCTCTCTCTCTCTCTCTCTTGCCAGGGTGGGATGTATGTGTTTACTCTGCTGGATCACTTTGCAGCAGGAACATCGATTCTCTTTGGAGTGCTTATTGAAGCCATTGGCATCGCATGGTTCTATGGTGAGAAAGATGGACAGGAGGAAAGAGGAAGGAAAAACAGATGATTCACGTTTTCATGGCCAGCAAAGCTGATGCTATATTAGGGGTTTGATGAGAAATCTGTTCTGTATAGATGTTCTGTGCCTCAATGCTACTTATTTCTATTAGACACAAGGATACCGCAGCTAGAAGGTCTATTCCCAATAATAGTTTTGGCCTCTTCAGTCTCTGACCAGGTCTCTGTGCATGTATTGTTAAGGTACAAAGATATACTGTAGCCGTGGTGCTCTTAAGAACTCAGTGAGGTGAAATGGCCTGAGTTTTGACCACTGTCAATGTTATGTATGTGTTCATTCAGCACTGGTGAGACACTACATAAAGAAAACATTGCAGCTGGGGAACATACTCTTCCCATTTATCACAGACAGGAGTCAGCTGTCTAATAGCTAAATTGTCGATTATTGTGGGTGGCAAGAAGGGGGTGAAGTCGAAGTCAGTTTCTCTCCAGATGTCCAGATTCTTCTGAGACTGTATTTTATACCCATTTACCATCATCTCCATAGTGCTGTATGTTTTCAGGTTAGGTTCCTCTGACACTCTGTATCTCTGTATGTTATTGTTGGTGATTTTTTTGTGTCCTGTACCTGAACTCTATCAGCACAACATGGAAGATATCCACATGTAGCCTTTACAGGCTTAATAGATAACCCTTGTTAATGTTACACAGATTGCTGACCCATGATGGTCACTAAGACAACTAACACATCACTATAGTGTTATCTGTTTGGATTTCCTCAGTGGTTGTAGATTTCTGTAAGCCTCTCCAAGTCTGTGCATTTTTGTAAAGTCATTTTGTAAACTCAAGACCAACTGCTTCACTGATGGATTTTTATCTTTGCATTTATTTTCCCCTTTTTCACCACCAGCAAAATTAAAAAAAAAAAGATGTTTCATAGAGTGTGAAAACCTGACCCCCATTTTGAAAAATCAGCAGGCACAAAATATAATAAAAACAATTTAAAAGGTCAGCGAAAACAGTTGACCTGAACTTCCATATTGAGTTTCTTGTCTCAGGTCTCCTGAACCTGACTGTGGAGAGATCCATAAAGGGCTAAATACTAACCAGGCCCCAGGCGGTTGGGCATCAGCATATTGCCCCACTTTGGTGGGTCCCGACCTTGGCAAGCCACATAAATCAAGCCTAAGGCTTCACTGGGCCTTTTTCCTCTTCCTCTTAACTACTGACAGGAACCCTTGACCCCTGGCCACTGTGGTCTTTCGTTCTGCTGTCGACTACATAAGTACGTTTGGCTGTGCTGAATACCTGGTCGTCAGTCTGGATATATTCCTCTGCAGTGAGAGATGCCTCCCAGGCACAAGAAAAAAATGTAGAGCCAGTTTTATGAGAGAAGGCAAATCGTGATATGGTAAAAAAAAAAAAAAAATGGTTTCAGAAGGCTATTGCAGTTGGCTCTGCAGAGTGACTTCAGTTTCTGCAAATGTTAAGTACTTGATATTTTCTATTGGAAACATACAAAGCAGAAGAGGTGACTAATGTATCCCAAACCTACTGTGGATATTTCCATGTGTTTCAGGAGTGGATCGCTTCAGTGATGACATTGAGGAGATGATTGGCCAGCGACCAGGCAGGTACTGGAGGCTGTGCTGGAAGTTTGTCAGCCCCTGCTTCCTCCTGGTGAGTCCAACTTTTTGAAACCTAACAAGGGAAAATTTACAGAAGGATTAATGAGACTGAATTGAAACTGTGGGTTTAACACATACTTCCGATATGCATAGTAACCTTTGACTCCAAACTACCTTTCTACTGAAGTCATAGCTGCCATGTGACATGCATGTCAAGTATACTTTTTTTTTTCCTGACAACTACTTCCTGCTCTTCCTGAGCATTCATCAGGTGCTCCCAGGTTACCTGTAGATATATGTGTATATATGTGTATATGATATGATGTAGATATATATCTCTCTCTTGTATGCCCTGAGATCTCCTGTTGCCTAGTTGTTCCTAGTACACATACAAAGCTATAACTGCTGAAAAAAATAACACGTCACATTCTCACCCAATGTCTGAACTACAATACTATGAACTGTAGCTCTCAGCATACAAAAAGGAAAACATTTCTTGTCCACAATAGACAGGATCAGGAAAAATCCCCAATTTGAGGGAAGAAGGGGATTTGAGATAAGAAGCTTTGTCCTCTGGTCCACAACCACCAGTCTACGTCTGATTCAGATGTTTGTTGTTTAAGCTTATTAATACAAGCATCTTTGCATTCTCTTTCCTTGAATGGCAAAAGTGTGTGATGCATTGATCATGGGAATTAATAAACAAACACATGGCTTGGCATCCGGGCACTCTCTCCACCCCTTGCTATGTGGATCATTTTGATGGCTTGACAACAGCGGCTTAATTTGCTTTCCCTTTGAACCAATGTTTGTTCAGGTCTTTTGTATTCCTAACATTTTCCTCCTGTAGTTTATGGTGGTGGTGAGTTTTGCCACGTTCAACCCCCCAAACTACGGCTCCTACATGTTTCCTCCGTGGGCGAACATGGTGGGGTGGTGTCTGGCCATTTCCTCAATGACCATGGTGCCTCTCTATGCCATTTACAAACTCTGCACACTGCCTGGAAAGTTTTGCGATGTAAGTATGAGCTCCGTCCTCTTGGCCAAAATAAGAAATGTGTATGAAATATGTCATATAAATGTATGTCTTTCATCTTTACTTTGCTTTGTCATGATGGAGCCCTTTCATTAAAGATCACATACAGCGTTCTGCTAGAGCAGAGGCTCTAATTGCTCCTCTTCTTCTCTGTTGTGACAGAGACTGGCTTATGCCATCACCCCAGAGACAGAGCATCATTTGGTAGACAACGGTGAAGTTCGGCAGTTCACTGTAAGTGTTGACTTTATTTTGATTTATTATGATCGTGCGTATGTCTGCATGTTCTGTACAAATATACATATTTATATTCCTCTGATTAGTAACTCATTTCAATTAAATTTAACCTTTATCACTCAGTACAGTAAAGTAGCAACTGTGTTTTATTTCATGGGCATATTTCAATCTTCCCTCCACAGCTGCATCACTGGTTGGTTGTCTGAGAGCTACACAGAGAGAGAGAGAGAGAGAGAGAGAGAGGTAGAGAGAGTGAAAGAGTGAGAAAATGAGAGTACATTGGGTGGATGACTGCATGCACAGCAAAGGCTTGAAGAGCTAAGAGGAAGAAAGAAATAGCCATGTAAATCGATCACGATGATAGCTGTGGTGGTGGGGGCAGTTTAAAAGAGCCAACAAAAAAAAAAAAAAAACCCATAGAAAATATAGTGTTCTTTAATTTCAGCAGTGGATGTGTGAAGCTGTGCATTGACGCTCTCCACCATTGTGTTGACACTGGTGAATGGGATTCAGTCAAACAGGTCATGTGGTGTTTCAGCCTGCTTCTTCCATAGATACAATGAGTCATCTTGAAGAAATACCATGTAACTTTTAGCCTGTTGACTATCTTCACTTTGCACTTAGATATTCTATTATCCATTCAGAACAAGGAGCAGTGAAAGCCACAGGTGAAAGGATGCAGAATGGTTTACTTTACATTGTGTCCAGTGCACAGTAACACAAAATGAAAGGGTAAAGTTTGAAATTCCATGGCATTTCTTTGGGGTAAAATGTAGATTAGAATTTTGTTAATATACTTGGGATGTAGATGTTAAGGTGCTACACACAACAGTAGGCACATTTTTCTTTTTCTAAATGCATTGTTTTTGGAAATAAGCATTTTTTAAAATAAGCATTTTTCTGTTTGATTGGTTTCTTTTTTTTTCATTTTGATAAGCTAATGGCATTCGCAGTAAGTAGCTTTTTATTTTTTATTATTTTCATATTGTTATTCTGGATTAAAACTTCAATAATGTAGCAGTAACGAATGCCACAGGTTTTACTGAATCCCAGTCCATTTCTTGTTTGTGTAATTTATTTCTTATTTACTTGCTCTTTTTAAAGACTGTTATGATGTTATGTCACAGATTTCTGTAGGCTTTGAAAAAAAAAAACAATTACCTTTGTTTACAATACAATAATTCACAGGAAGGAACGGCTGCTACATCAATAGACCAAAATAACGTGATTTGAATAAGTTAAAACTGTGTCTGAAGAAACATTACCTGTGCTTTCTCTCTGAGCTGGTTACATTTTTTTTTCAGAAACATAAATATGACTCATCAGTTACAGATCAATAGAACTGATTGTCTGAAAATAAAAGTCACTTCCTCTTTTTGTGTTCCTGCTTTTAGTTATGTTAGATGGACAAGCAGAAACACAATCTGACACAATCCATTGTTGGTTTATTGTAACACTGTCCTTTTAAATGATAATTATGTGAGTTCTAAACAATACTAGAGCTGAACCTTTCTGTCGTTGATATGGTTTAAAATTCCTCATGAAATTTCTTAGCTGCATATAATCAGAGTTAAGTAGTTTTAAACAGCTGCCCCAGAGCCATATCAACCTAAAATGTGAACAAAGTTCCAAATAATTATCACTGACACAGTGGGAAAAAAAACGGCACCATCAGCCACACTGCTGATTAAAACTCAGAAATTCCGACATCGCTTCCTCACGTGAGTATATTTTGCCAAGGCTTTTTTTTTTTTTTTTTTTTTTTTTTTTTACATCGGTAGACCCCTTGTTTGTTAACTTAATTGTTCCAGGTTCCCCATTATAACAAATTATTGCAAATGCAAATTCTCTTTTCATTTTTATCAAATTGGAGATTTGTCGGCATTTATTCCCTCAAAGTTTCAGGTGGTGATTAGGAAGCCAGAGAGCATAAAGCTTTAATTTTACCGTTTACAGAATCTTATTCAGTATTTCAAGACTGTTTAAAAAGCTGCTTTTTATTGAACTGCAAATCAATAGTGTGTAATGTAATATATAAAGTACTTTAAGTTCTGTGTAAGTAAATGTAATGTAGAGGGGCTTGTATTGTATTGTATTGTATGATATTT
>JBBMJY010000025.1:15604803-15619066 GCA_037833715.1 Toxotes lorentzi | reverse complement strand
CAAAGAATTTGGAAGAATTAAAAACAGTAATTCAAGAAGAATGGGAGAAGATTACCCCTCAACAGTGTGAAAGGCTCATGGAGAACATGCCAGCCAGGATTAAAGAGCTACTGCCTGCTAATGGCAGGAGTTCTAAATATTAATTTTGTTATGTGGGGGGTTAATTTATTTATTTATTTTTTGTTCCGTTTTGAATACATTCTTTGCTATTTGTTAACTTTAATCAAGACCATCAAGAATTTAGTTTTGCTATTTTTCTTTTCTTGATAACAATAAATAAAAGAAATCATTTGTTTTGTTTGTGTCTGTCTGATGCAGCCACACCTTGTGAAATAAAAAGAAGATTTTTCTGCAAATATTTCATGATAATATTTGAGATTGTGTAAAATTTTAAGGGCGTCCGAAAACTTTTTTCCACCACTGTATAATAACTCCCTAGAGACTGATTCATGCTCTGCTTTGCTTGTTTCCTGGGTTGGACTGGTTACCAGCTGTGTGATTTATGCTAGTCTCAGTGCTTTGTAGCACACATAAAAGGCAAATAATAAAAATAGAAATGCAATTGTATTTTTTAATAAGTAGCATTTTAGGGAATTTTGATTATTTGAGTTATCATGTGAATTAAAATGCATTTGAATGTTTTATGATATGTGTTATTTGTACAGATTTTAGCCAGAGACATGGGGCTTCAACTCAGTAACAAGAGCCTGGCCTCATGCATGGTTACTGATATACCTCTGACTATGTCCAACACCTTGTTTTATCAAGCAAGCTTTTCTGAATTCTACTTCAGGCCTTCACACCTCTGTTACCAGGGTGCACTTACAGACCCCAGAGGACTTTTAATATGCCTCCTCCCTTATCTCTTTCTCTCACAGGATCCAAATCTCAGTCTTAGAGTCACAGTGGGTTACCAGGTGTTGTGGGACAGGGCCTGCAGAGCTCACTCTTTGCAGCCTCACAACCTCAAAGGATTACAGAGGGATCATTCTTTTGCTGTCACAGAGATGAGAGACAGATTCTTTCAGTGGTTATAATACCTCGTACTCTTTGGCTTCAGGGGTAAAAGCTTTTGATGTCACACAAGACTGTTTTTCCTTGTACTGTTAACTGAAATATATCACAGCAAAAGAGAGGGAAAAAAATACCAAAACAATTTAAAAAGTGGATGGATTTAAAAAAAAAAATGTGCATAAGAATATTCATAATACTGTCCAACAATACACACAGTGCTTCATCTAAGTGCTGCCACCTTTCGTGGCTCTGATTCTCAAAGCACTTGTGGCCCTAGAGGATGTACAGTATTAGCCCTGTTGACTGGCCTGAAATGGGCATCTATATTTAGGAGCTGGGGTTAGCTTAAATGTTGTCCTTACCAACTGGAATATCAATAGTGACACCATCTGTTAGCATTGGTCCCTAAAGCAAAAGTCCCCAAAGTTTGCACAGGTCTGTTTTTCTTAGCGTCCACTGGGAAACAAGAGCTGTCCTTAAATCCCAGCTGGGCACACTGGTCTGCTAACAAACTTATAAAGCCTTCATGGGTTCATGACATATTACTTGTTTTTTTTCCTACCCTGCTTTTCTAGGCCAAACCGCTGCCACAGAATCGAATTATTGTGCCAGCTCGATTCCTGAAACCCATCAAGGAGCCATGTACAATATTGTAAGTTTAAATTCTCCTATTTCACTTTACCCATTTTACCTCAGTCCTAACCTATTAACTTTGCCAGCAGAGTTTTTAGATACTGTATATTTACGCCCATGTAACTTCCATTGTATTTGACTGTGTACCTAAGTGTCTGCTGATCCCTGATATCACAGGGAGACATTTGAACTCAGAGAGATAATCTTCACCATGGACAACAGTCAGCGTCACTGGCACTTTAATAATTTTAATAATGTGTATTTTCTTCACTTAGTGTGGTAGCAAATGGAGATGTCTTAAACCCCGCAGTACGGGTGTTGATCCATCAGAGAATGCTGGGCCAGTTTGACAGAATACTGGAGATGATCACAGAGAAGATGGGTTTGAGAGTCCTGGGAGGTGTTCGAAGGTAACATTTCAAAAAGTGCACACACTGAACATATGGACCTTTTTTTTTTTTTTCTTCCTATATTATCATATCATGTCTGTCTCTACTTGTTAACAGAATAAATCAAGAACAAAACATGACAGAAGCTTCAGACTCACACCACATGTTCTTCCATTATAGCAGATGATCTCATTAGATTTTCCAGCACCTTGCTGCATACATTAGCATATAAATGAAAAAAAAAAAAAGATTTTTTTTCCTCAAAGTGTTTCAAGTCAGTTATATTAAAATAGACCTTTTTTGAATAACATTGTCTTTGCACTTGTTGTATGTGACACATACACACAGAGTGGATCACGTTACTTAATAAATCACCACATGGTGATTATGGGAGGACATTCAGCAACTTGAGTCCATCTTGTTTTGATGATCTGGTACAAACACATGATGAAAACTGTGTGGCTTTTGACTCTGTGTGTGTGTGTTCTAGTCTCTATACCTATGAAGGCCACCAGGTGACTGATGGGAATCAGCTGGAGAGCGGTCAGCTTTATGTGGCTCTGGGAAGAGAAAAGTTTAAGAAGCTGCCCTACAGCGACCTACTCTTCACCAAACCAAGAGGGGCAAAGAGGGTCAACGGGTATGCACCGTTATCTTAGAAAAGATAAAGGTTCTGGTCATTTTTCTGAATTATACAGAAAGGCAAGATTTTATAGATAATTGTTGATTATTCTTTTTTTCTTCATCCTCCTCCATATGAGGCTACCAAATGAAAAATAGTGCCATTATAAGAGATGCCTTTATAACTCTGGAATTTCCTATTTCTTCCCATGATTACAGTATGTGCACTCACACCTATCTTACAATACAGACACGAAAACCTTGAAGTTGCACAAGAGGATTTTGTTCTTGTGTCTTTTTATGTACTGGCTAAACTCATACTTTATATTGAGCCAGGTATGTTCAGTTATTAATTTAACACAGTAAAAACAATGCTGACCATACACATTGTCAGTATCCATCAGTATTTAGAGTATTGAGTTCCTCATCGAGGGTTGTGAAAATTTAAAAATGGAATACTATGGCTACCAGAGATGGTTCTTGGAGACCGTTCAGTTTGTGTTTGTCTGTGTTCCATTTTGGCAACTAATTACTCCTCCAGGGCTAATATCTAATTTCAAATCTCCTGAAAGCTGCATCTCTTTTCTCCACATATTATTTTCAAGATGAATAATTTGCACATGAATAAAAGTCCTAGTGCATATCTATTGTATTTTTTTTATGATGAATGAGCAAAAAACAAAAAACAAAAGCATCTATAGTGTTTACCATTTTTCATGCACATCTTGAACACAAAGATATGTTTTTCAGATCTGAAAATCTTAAATATAACTTGTTTAATAGGCTTTTTCATATTGCAGGTATTTGGTAGATAGAGCATTGCTGATTAGTCAAATATTACAGTGTTCAAATCTCACAATTAACATTCCACCCTCCAATTTTTCATTTTCAGAGCAACTTTAGTTGTACTGGGGTTTAAAGCATTACGTGGCTAATTTCAGGTGCATGTGTTCATGAATTACTGTGGTAAGATATGCACCTAATATCATGTATTTATGTAAATTACATCTTTTTGTCTGTTTCGTCGACAGAATGAAAGCTTACTCTCTTCCACCCATCTACAGATTCTCCAAGCAAAATGGAAATGTAAGAATGGCATGCCTGTTGCATGAATTATTTAGATTATTTATGTTTGAATTAGATGTCGTACAAAGCTTTGAAGTGGAGCAAAGAAAAGTGTTCACCACAGGATTTTCTTTTCCAGCAGCAGCACTGTTGTGCTGTGGTGCAGGAATAGCTTAAAATGACCTTAGAATCGTTATAGATAGGCTGTGTGTTGTGAGCTTTGAAGGGCTCTGAAGGCCCAGATAGTTGTAGTGATACATGCGAAGAGTGAAATGCCTCAATGCAGAAAGTTAGTTACACTATTTTATTGAACATAAATAAAAATAGATAATACAGATTTAATGAGCCAGTGTTTCGGATTCAACTGAAAATTCAGATGTAATTTGACTAACATGAGTGTACAGGGTAAAATTTTACCAGTTTGCTGTAGGTGTGTGCGTCTTTGAAGTTGGCATCTCAAGTCCAACATTGCCAGCAGCTCTATCGTTGTACTGCCTATTCACCTTCTGAATGTTTCCAAACTAACAACCAGCCATGTAAATGAAAGCATTACAACCTTAAATAGTGTTACAAACGCACTAAACTCCTGTGTGATAAAGTTTAGTTTTAAAGAGTGCAGGCAGTGACTGAATGACTGACTGATACTCTGTACCCTTGGGACCTAGCGTAGCTGTGTGGGCTCGCTGCAGAAACTGTTCACTACTACAAACTTATACAAACTGTACAAACTTGACTCGGCTGATGATGATAGCTCGTCTCATACTCACTCTCAGACTCAGTGCCCTCAACACTTCCAGTTCATGCAGAATTGCTGCGTGTACACAGAGGAATACTGAAGAGGCCGCTATGAAGCTGCAGGGCACACAGGATTTGTTTATGTACCAAAGTCACACAGTAGATTCAGTGCTTGTTGGCCTGATTTCCTGCAGACTCTGAGGAGACTCACTTCTGCAGTTTGGTTAAGTTACACAACGTTTAGTGCCCGTTAGTGTTAATAATTGTTTTGTTTTGCTGTGAAAATACACAAGTAGCATCAAACACACACACATATCAACACATTTATCACAGTGAGTTAAGCCAAAACCCTTTCTGATTTCAGAATTTATCAGCTTCATGTAGGGTGCTGCTTAATATTTTGGAAGAATAATGAAGCATATTGTTTTCCTTCCACTCGATATGGGTATATCACATTAGTGTGTCCTGCACTCTGTGGCCTGAAAGGTGCACAATAACCAATACTGAAAAACTCAAAACACTTGGAATGCTCAATGCATTTAGAGGTCAGCGCCCCATATATACCAAAGGAAAATACACATCCCCGAACCACCACCATGTCACCATGTACATAGCTTCATATACAACACATCTGTTGTATAACCTTCTTGAATATACACAAAATAGTTAAATAGTAAAGTGTTTTTTTTTTGTATCATTTAGATCTTTTAAGTTAATGAGAAAAAAATATATATATCTAAAAGAAAGATAAAAGAAATTATAAAATAAAAGATAGAAATACAGTTGTCCTGATATTTTGCACATTTACTTCTTATTTCCATACTGTATAAACCTTTATTACTGGTCATGGTTTTCACAAGATTCTCATCATCTGACTAGGCTTCCACTCCCCCCCCCCAGAGTAAGTCTATGGTTCGGTGCAGTGATAGTGGAGATGGAGACTCCAAGGCCTCCCCTCCAGGCCACAACGGAAACAACAAGGAGCACCTGTCCTCCATCGTCAGAGAAATCTCTCAGGCAAGACTCATCTCCCTCAGGAAGAAGAGGAGCGGACAAAGAATGACCCTCGGCACCTCTGACAACGGTAACATAGGAGCAAATAGAATGATATGAAAAGGTGTGAATACCTCGTAGTTGGGGCTCAGCAGAACCATATCAAAAATCAGAACATATTATATTTATGTTCTATAATAATAATAGTAATAGTCATAATAATGAACTTCTTGCAGATCTTTGCAATCACCCCACAGAAGGATGTGATAGATGTGATATGATGACATTTTAAAAAGGGGATGCTAAGGTAAAAAGGGATTAAAAAAATAAATGTTTATCAGTGACACCGTAAGCTCCAAATTGTCACAGGCTGTAGTGCTGCAGCTGCCACCGAGTATTCACTATGTCATCCCCTTGACAGTTTTCTGTTAGTGACTGTCTATATGCTTTATACTGAACCTGTGTGTGCAAGTGGGAGAGAGCTCATATGTAGGTGTATCCGTGATAAATTGAATACCCAAGTGGGTGTATGCATACAACTGCGATTGCATGTGCATGTGCAATTCAGGAGATGAGTGCCTGGCTTTAAAGATATCCCCTCTCATACACTTCTCACGACAATGTGACACTGACACAGTAATTGCTACCTGGCCTTTAAATGTCTCTATGTCTGCATTGTCTTCTCCCATAAATAATGACATGACACAACTATAACATGTGGCACGAACAGGGAGGGCTCTGTATCCTACAGTTAGGATTATAATGTACAGAGACATATGATGTAATGCATGGTTTTTGAAATCTTACGTAACCTGCTGCGCTCTTGAATGCCCACATAGTGGCACTGTTGCTCTGCAAGAAATGTAGCAAGAAAAATTGAAAGTAGGTCTAGTATGATGACATTAACCGCTATTACAAGAAACACATTATGTCATCCTCTGGTCTTATGATCAGTCTGTTATAATGACCTGCAGAAACTCTCTACCTCCAGTTAGACTTCACTTTCATGCTTATTGGCAGCTGGCTTACCATTCTAAGATGTTTGTTGCTCTGGGAGCCTAACATATTCTTTTTTTTTTTTTTTTTTTTCCCCATGAATGGCATATGCACTGTAGACAAAAACAATAGGACGGGGAGCTGAAAGCATTTTTTTTTCTCATTTGTTGAATGAAAATTTTACAGGAAAGGGGATTTAGACTTTCCGCAGACTGCTGCTGACCTTATTGTAACTCCTACTGCGGTATGAACCACATTACGTCATCTCGTGGCTCATGATAGATGTTGCCTGTTTTCTCCTCTGGCAGGAGGGTTGACAGCAGAAGCCCAAAGGAGCGTGGAGAATTGTGTCTGTGGTTCAGGGGAGCTGGCATTTTGCATCAAAAGAGAGGAATAAGGAATGTGTGTGTGTTTTTTTGTTTTGTTTTTTTTATCTGTGTGTGCATTTGAAATCTGTAATGGGACTGTCAAACTCCTCTGTACATCAGATTGTGTGGCATGTCATATTACACACAGAAAACCATGTTGCATTATTGGTCCCCTTGGGTGACATTGACCAAAGATTAAATTAACAGACAGACAGCTCAGAAAACAAGATCGGGCATTAGGCTTGATCGTTTGAATGACTTAGAGAGCATATCACATTATCATGCACCCCTCCACTGTTTGACCTATAAAGTCTTTTGTTAAATGGTGTTATGTTTACAGGAAATGGTATTTTTTCTAATTTGTTTGGCTGAGTAGCTACACACAGTGGATGTAATGCAGTCTCTAAATGGCAGTTACTCGGTGTCTGTCCATGGTGCTGAACAGACTTTATGAAAGACAGGTTGAGGTTTCCCAAAGGCATCTTTACTCTTTTTGTTCATTGCCTTTTCCAAAGAAAATCAGTGCTAAAATATTATTCGTCCATTTTGGCTTCGCAAAAGCAAACACGAGCTTAAATCATTGGCTTACCACAAACAAATTATCTCTATACCCGTTAGCATTCCTAGAGCAGGTAGGTTTAGTGTTGTGGTCTTATTTGTCCAGTTTAGCTCCTCAGTCGGAACATAGTGTTCGTATCACCCCTGTTTAGTGATTCACAGCCACGCAGAGGTGTTTTTGGTGTTATTTTCCCCTCAGGGAAATCCTGCCCTGGATGAGTATGAGGTAAACACATCCCACTCTGCTGCCAAAAGGAACACAGCCAAAAAGTTGGCTGACTGGCAGAGGCTGTGGAAAGAACGCAGTATGAAACCCACACTTCAGATCTCTGGTGTGCTGGAACATTGGAACGAAAACAAAAGATTATTATAAAGGTGTCATGTCATTATAAATGTATTTGTGAGAGAGGGATGGAGGGGGGGAAGGGATAGAGAGATGTACAGAGAGAGAGAGAAGAAAAAAAGACAAGTGAGACAGAGTTACCCCGTAACTTGAGATTCGCCCTCTGTTCTGTGTTGAGTCTGTTGTGACAGGGAGGTTAGTTTGTGTGTGTGTGTGTGTGTGTGTGTGTGTGTGTGTGTGTGTGTGTGTGTGTGTGTGTGTGTGTGTGTGTGTGTGTCAGTACGCCAGTCCCCATTATTCAATGTCTATCAGCTGCAGGGAGCCAGTCTGAGGATGACTACAGGAGTTTCTGTCTGGTGTATTGTAAAGCTTCTGACTTTTCTGCTTCATTAGAGTGAACACAGGGGTGAGTGACAGCAAAGACGAGGGAGAGGCGGTGTGACGAGTCATGCAGGAAAGGTCACAGAATGAATTTGAACTTACTATAACAAAGACATTTGGCTTAAAAGACTTAACCAACAAGACACATCGCCTGTCGCACGCTTCACCCAACAGTGTTATACTTTACAGTAGCTCTTTTAAATTGGGTTAAATTATCGGTGCAGTTTGGCCAGCGTTAGCTTTTTCTTTCATAAGCACATTCTTGTTTGAAGCCAATTAGCAGTTGTTGCTAACCTCAAAATAGAAACAGGTTGTTTATCAGTGTTTCTTTTTCTTAAAGGGCCTTTGTGATCAGTTCAGTTCAATAGCTCCCTTGAGAAGAGAGGAGAGGGGAAAGAAAGAGAGCAGCAGGAATGGGAAAATGGAAGAAGAATAAAAGATAGGAGAAGGAGGAAACAATGTGTCTGGACAGGTGAGGGGAGATGGGAGGCAGAGAGAAGGGGTGATAAAGGAGAAGGTTAAAGAAGACAATAAAAGGTTGATGAAGGGAGGAGAACATTATGAAGAAGCAGAAGAGAAGAATAAAGTGCCTAGGTGGAATCAAATTGTGAATATGATTAATAGACTGATATGGTGAAGTACAAACGTTGGGTGTAAAGAAAGGCACAAAGAGATACTGAAGGGTAGAAGGATGGGTGGGGTTTGGATAATTGCCTTTCATTTGGATAATCTCTTCATTTTGAGTCATCAAAGCAGAATTTTACTTGTCTTTGCCCCTCGCTGGGACCAAATTGCTGCTCTGAAAATCAAAAAAAGAGCCTTGCAGTTCAAGAAGGAAGGACAGACAGAAAGGTATGGACAAGGAGAGAGAGAGGGGTGTCCGCTGACAGTGAGGGGAGTGCGTCTACTGATTATCTGGACTCTTACATGGGCTGTAAATGTCTCTGTGCATGCATTAATTAATTACGATTAACGCTATCGTAGGCTTCTTGATTTACACTGTTATGTGTGTGTTCTTTTCAGCTGTGTCTTGAACATGATCAATATGTGTCAAAACAGGCAAACTGTCCTCCTTTGGATAATGGAGAGCATTCAACCAAGAATTTCAGTGCTGCTTTGGAAAATAACACAAGTTTGTTCCATGGAAGAAACTTGATGCTATAGGATTTTTTTTTTTTCTTGCAGCCTCAGCAGCCCGAAACCCAGTCACACAACTAACAATGACTGCTTCACACAGTCTAAAAGCAGTACCTGTTAATAGTCAGTTTTAGCATTGAAACCTCAAGGGCGCCCACCTCATGTTTTGAATTGCCTGTTACTTCCTTTTGATGCACTAGGCCCCCTCTTTGAATGCACTGTAGCCGAAGTCAATTGAATTTGTGACACATGACGGATCCACATTATGTCTGTTGCCATTATATTTCTCAAAGGGACTTTGATTTGAAGTCAGGAAAGTTTTAAGTTGAAGTATTTTTCAAAAAAAGAATTTCAAAATTCAAAATGAACACTTTCTTGGTATTATTTACAAGCTGGATGTGAAAGAAATGAAGACTGTTGCATGTGTGAGCGTGTGAGTATGCGTGTATCTGTTAATGTGTGTCTTTGCACATGCACAAGCCATCCAGCCAGATCCACCTTCCGCCTCTGGTGTCATAAAATGTGATGCTGCCTTGGGGAATTAGCCCTGTTAGCATATGTTTCTATAATGCCTGTCAGCATGAAATAGGGTTCAAAACAGCCTTGGGAGGCAGGAGACATGTACACAAAGAGACTGTGTGTCTTAAATCGTGTGCCTGTGCCAGAAAAAGAGGCTAAGCAGCGAAGGATGAGAGATGGCAACATTTAAAGGAAGTTGTTTTTTTTTTCCCTTGCCAAGTTCGTAGAAAGTGTTTCTAAAGTATTTATGTGTGCGTTATGTGCGTGCCTGTGTTTTCGTGCACATGCTTCGTACGTTTCAGGCATCATGCCCATCCTTCTCTATCCCTCCTTCATTCTTCCTCTCCTTTCATCTCCCCCCTTTTCACCACAGCAGAAAAAGGTTCTTCATGACCCTTTGATGCAGGATTACTGGATTAAAGAACAGGGTAGCTGTGCTAATCTGTCACATTAATCTGTTAACAAGAGTTTCAGCTGTGACATACAAAGTAAAAGGTTAGGGTAACGTGTGACACTTTCAATGACACAAATTTTCTTAATGGCTGTCGCTTCTAATCTGGCCTGCTTTGCACGTTTTTAGGACGTTTTTTGAGGTTGAGCCGGAAGACGTGCATCTGAAGTAGTTGTGATAGGAGCATCAGCATCTGCAGGGTTTTGTATCAGCCCGAGACACTGAAACCACTTTGACATACAGCCTAAGTGGCATGAGTAAATATCTGACACTTGTGTAGATCTTAGGAGGGCATCTGAAGTTGCCGTGTTGCCACAGCAGAACGCTCTGTTTTCATCACATAATGCACTCACACATACTCATTCTCAAATGTTGTATATTTCTATAATTTTCCAATTTTTAGTCCAGATATACTGTAGGGGTCAAGGAGAACATGAAAACATTTTTTCGAAGGATCATCACAAATCAGCAAAATGCAGAATTTAGATCAATGAAAATGATATCACAGAGGCCTGCACAGAACTTGAATTATAACACAAACATATTGTCTTCAACCTTGTTTAAATGATCAAATACCCAATCATCTCCAATGATACTGAACTTATTGATTAGTAAGACTTTAGAACATAAAATAGCTGCATATGGCTGCATATTAGAGCATGCAGTCGTGTGTGTGTGTTTGTGTGTGCTGAGAGGAAAGAAAAATCCAATTTTAATATCTGTTCATATTACACTGATTAGATAGGAGACATTTGGGAAAATAAAACCTTCATATAATGGAGATACTGCATGGTAAGGTTTCAGGCAAAAGTGAGAGCGAACAAACTCCATGAATTATTAAAATATTTAACTGAAGCCATGACCTTTATAAATATTACTGGGCCTGTCTGACTGCAACATTGTTAAGCAGAGCTTTCCTCTGATTTAATGTCAAAGCTATTTAAGCACAGGGCTGCACATAAGAGGCATTTTCTACATTAGTGAAAAGGTTCACTCTAGAGCTAACGTACGGTGCTTTTTCATATCTCTGAAATAAACGTTAATGTAAAGGATGTCACACACCAGAAGTGCTAAATGTTATTGAGAATGTGCCCACAGACACTATAAGATCACTGTATTTGTTTTTCAGTGCATTCAAGATGATTGAGCTTGTAAAAGGACACTCAGTGCACGCCCATAAAGTTGGGGGACTCAGGAGAGACAGGTTTAAAAAGAATAGAGTTCAAAATCAAAAACAGCAGAGGCTGAGATATCATGACTTTCAGTCCATAGTATCGGTTCAGCTCCAGAAAGGCTGGATCCTACATTACCCATAATGCAACTGTAGCATCTGTCATTAAAAAAGCTTCCTTTTTCCAACTGTTTTACAGACTAAATACTGTTATTTGTGACAAGTAAACCGAACTTAATGTGTAAACTCTATGGCACACTCCGTTAATGGAACTGTTCTGAGTTTTGAGTCATGAATGTAGTGTTTGCAAAGCATTGGCATAACAAATATGATCTGCTGGATATGCTTGGCTGTGATAGGGTGGATTATTGATATTTTTTACACTCTTATGTTTGTGTGATGTTAGGGAATGAATGAGAACGAGTTGGTATGTTCTATGTTGGTTGGTTGTAGGTATGTTTACAAGGAAAATCACCTTAACTCCAGCTCTACTGATTCTGTTGATACATTCCCTCTATTCTCTCTTCTCTGCCTTATAAAACTATGAATTAGTTGAAAGTATATCGTGTGCATGAGAGAGACAGAGGCAGATGGACAAGCAAAGTGTCCAGTCATCAGATTTCATACTGAGCAGCTGGACTGGTTTCTCTGTGTCACATCACTATAAATTCAATACCAACTGGGCCTCTCTCATGGTAGCTGGCCATAGAGTCATTAAATGTTTTAACAGGACCCTGGTCAGTGACTGGAGCACACTTGCTGAGTGGCAACATTTCATAATTACCATTCAGAGTTACTACCCATGTTGTTTTACACCCCACCATAACTCAGGCATGTGCTGACTGGGGTAAATCAGCTGGGTGAATGTAAGCAATATACCAGCGATACGCAGGGAGCGTTGTGTAGAGTGATTTAGGTACATTAAGTAGCGTGTCAAGGCTTGAGTGTTTATTTAACACTACAGAGCTTATCTGCTAAAAGTAGAATTGGCTTGTGGAGGCCATGTCAGTGATTTTTTCCAAGCTTTGGCTTATAAGCATAAATACACTGTGTATTAAAGCAGTGATTTGGATTTATTTAGAACTGCAACCAATGGTAAGTAGGGACTGATTATTCAGACGTGGTTTGGAAAGAACAAAGATTCTGCTCTTGAGCAGATTCTGGTCTTGAGCAGAATCTTTATAGCAGCAGCCAGAAAAAAAAAACTGTTGACCATAACATCCAAAACATTTCCAGGAATATGTCTTTTCAGAATGTATGTAAGGAAGATGTCAGCCCTTCAGAGGTAATGATGCCTAAGTATCCCATGGTGCATTTTGACAACAAAAAGGATGCATTAAAAACTGAGTATCCCATTAGGCTGCAGCGATAGAGGTTTGATTTTGTTCGGCATTCCTTTCCTTTTAAGGAATAAATTGGCAATTTTTTTTTCTGATGATTTCCTTACAAGTAGTTCAAACATCAACTGTTTTCCATCATTTGATGTTTTGTTTTTGAGATTTTCATCACACTTTCTCACTCATATGGGTTTGTAGTTGTGTCTCGACACTAGGGAAAGCTTTCTTCAGGTCAATAGCTTTTCCCAGAGGTGTAACAGCACTGAGAACATCTTCTAATCCCAGAAATATGACATATCAGCTTATACAGAAACTAGAAGAAATGATTTGCACAACATTAAAAAACAGCAGGTTTCTCCAACATAGTGACTTCACAGCCTTTAAAAGATTCATACATCCTCAGTGAACCGATACAACCTATACTGTAAGGCTTTTACACAGAAATGTTTCCTGGAGGAGTGGGAAAAGCTTTTAAACATGACGTCACAAGTCTTTGCAAGGCATGGCTGCACACTCCAGCCCTGCAGTGGCGGATACAAGAAAACACTGATGCACAGTGTCTCATTTGCCATTAGAAGCGCAGGTTCTTCACAAAAAGATACGATGATAAAATATACAGTGTGGTTCATTGTCCAACTCCCTGCTGAGTTTAAACTCTTTGATACAACTTCTGTAAACAAGAGATGATTGGTACCAATGCCTTATATCCTGCAGAAGAAATGGGAGGATGTACCTGTTTGCTTACACTGTGCCAGAACCAGGCTAAAAAAAAAAAATATTCTGTGGCAGTTTGTTGGCAGTGTAGCTCAGAATCAGGGTTCATTTTAGCAGAGGGAACCACAGGGGGTTGTCTCTTGCTGTGTTACATGTTGTTGTTTTATTAATTAAGTTGATACATATAATCCTTACATATTTCATGGAATAGTATTTACATCATGTTACCTGGTGTAAATTGCACACTGGATTCCCCCGGTGCATTAGGGTTCCTAGAAGTGAATGAGCACATCAAATGGAAACCCAGATCAAAGAAATGCTGCACCATGCTACTGTATGTATGTATCTGAGGTGTGGAGACAGAGATCACAAAGGTCCTGTTTTTTGTTTTATAAGGCAGACCCCTAAAAGTAAAATCCTGCAGAGAAGAGGCAGACTGTGTTTGCGAGTGTGTATATCTGTGTAGAGAGAGAGATATTCCGTTTCACTTGTTGAGGAGTGGGAGGTTATTGTAGTTTACAATCTGCTATCACTTCATCTTCAGTTGGGTTTTATTGCATTTCTCTGGAACACCAGTCATTTATAACTTTACCTTTCATAAGAGTGGCAACGAGAGCCATTTATGTGAGTAATTATACCCGCTTACAGTTGCATCCTTGTTTTACCTCACGCTGATGGATGAGATGTAGCATTACCTCTGAAATGTGGCTGTGCTCTGTCTGTGTTTGTGTGCCAATAGTGCACGAGTAAAAGGGTGTGTGTGTGTGTGTGTGTGTGTGTGTGTGTGTGTGTGTGTGTGTGTGTGTGTGTGTGTGTGTGTTTTGGGGGTTGGTGGCTG
>JBBMJY010000025.1:15590982-15604703 GCA_037833715.1 Toxotes lorentzi | reverse complement strand
CTCTGAAATGTGGCTGTGCTCTTTCTGTGTTTGTGTGTAAATAGGGCGCGAGTGAGAGGGTGTGTGTGTGTGTGTGTGTGTGTGTGTGTGTGTGTGTGTGTGTGTGTGTGTGTGTGTGTGTGATTTTTTGTCCGATTATGACAGAGACAGACACTTTTTAGTCACACTTGCACACACATACAGAGAGCCATACACAACCAGTCGCAATGCCAGAACCCAAATCTACTGGATTTAAGGAAGAGCAATAAGGGGGCATTCTAAATATTGTGTTTAATTTGATTTTGCATTTTCATGAGTCTGTGCTTCATCCTCAAATCACGTTAAGATGTTTAGAGTCAGACTCACTCATCCACTGCTTACTGCTTACACCCAATCGTTCGGCCCTTGCTGTTAATGAATGCAGGCGATTTCCATAAAATATTCTTTAAAGAGGTCCGTTATTATTACCATAACGTTTCATCTCCTACCATAGCTAAACTTCAATCAGTTTTGCATTTGAAATGCATTAAATGTCTTCATAAACTCTTCTAATCTCTACCCAAGTCATTTTTCTTCTTTAACTGGTATGTGTAGAAAGGGAAACTAATATTAAAGACATTAATTACACTGTTCTTTTTTTTTCTCTTACTCTTTTGCCGCTTATTTCTGATTGGAAATTTCAGTCTCATCCAGTGTGTCAAAACAAGTGTGTAATTATGTTGTTTATCAGAGCGTATAGTTGTATTCCTCTTATGATGTTTAGGGTTAATTACTCCAAGGCCTTTGATGCACATGCTCACATGAAAACTGAAAATCCCCATATTAATTTTGCACTCCAACAAACCTGCCTTGCTGAGCTGATTGCTTCAATAGAAATGAGTGTGTAGCTGAGTTGCTATGATGTCTTCATTTAAACACCAGGATCCACAATATCCCTTTGCAGTTGTTTAGACCATAAATGATGACAGGTGTTTCCTCAGGGGGCCAGTGGAAGATATTCTCCATAGCGGAAACTAATCTCGTGGACTATTATTAAAGCTCATCATACTTCTTTTGTTTTTTCTTTTGTTTTTTCCATGTCTTTTTGTGCTACCATGCAACTAGTTTTAAGAACTTTACTTAGTCTGTCTTACACATTGTGTGTTGGACAGAATTTTTGCAGAAGCTTGCAACTTCTGTAATAATTTGGACACTAAAAAAGCTTCATCCAATCAAATCAGTAATTTCTCCAAATTAAATTAATTAAATTAAATTTATATTAAAAATTCAGGGTCCATTTCTCCCATCATGTGAATAGCCTAACACTGAAAAACACAGTTATGAATAAATATCAGCACAGGAATATCTTTTATACATCTGGTTTGTGTGTGGGTAAGTTAATGTCTGAGGCAGAACAGCCTCTGCCTTATAAAATATACCTGTGGTGATTATGAGGATGGTTCCTGCGGTGGTGATAGTAATAACGATGATGAATATAGTAGTGATCTAATTTGACATTCGTATTCTGTATCTTGTCACGACCTTGAACTTCCTTGCAGTGCTCTTTCCCCCCTCGGCTTGTAAAATGTTTACTGTCTCTCTCTCTGGCACACTTCCATTGTCTGGGGAAGTTGTTTACTTGGCTGTAAAAAAAAGTGATTGGCTCTTTTCCCTTTTACCAGCAGGTGTCACTCTTGTGCTGTGTTTGTTCAAGCCTGGAAACGCAGCTGCTGAGTAAAAGCTGTATAATTTCAACAAGTCACTTACTTGGAGGATGAATAAAAGCTTCCTTATTTATAGGAGAGGTTTTACGGATTTCTGAAATGATGTAATGGGCTCTGACTGAGGAATTCAGGTTTTAGACTCTTGAAAAGTAGTCAGCTCATAAAGGAATATTTAACTTGTTTAAATTGATGGAGAACGAAAAACAAACTGATGAGGATTTTACATAACAAGACAGGCCTTAAAATAATCAGCACATGGCCTGTTTATGATTATTTTTTCCTTATTTATAAAGACACACACAGTGCTGCAGTGTGCAGATCAAGATATTATTCATATCTTTGCTGCAATTGATATAACTTTATTACCTTTCTGTCTTATTTGGCCTAGAGAAGTCTACTTATGCCTGTGTGAGATAGAATGAATGTCTCAAATTTGCACTAGGATGACACCTATCACACAACTTCACCTTACAGTGCCCCTAACAAGCCTATTCAAGACACAATATCACACATTAGGATGAAACACATGGATTTCTACATGTGGTAATATCACACTAAAATGGGCTTTGAATTATTTTCTTTACTTTATAGACACAGCCAACTTCCTGTAAAATCAGTCTCACTCATTTCCTTAGCTCAGTGCGCCCAGTTAAAATGCCCCCCCCCCCCCCTTTTGTTCCCAGATGACCTGGAATCAAAGACTGATGATGGAAACGCTGACGACAAAATCCCTCAAGACCAGCCTGACGAAGAGGTATAAACGTACAGCACTGTACATAACAGACTATTGAAGGAACCAACAATGATATCTTTATAAAGAGATGTAGGTACGCGTTCAGAGTTTGCTTCTTTGCCACGTGTTGGTCTTTCTCTTGTGGTTTTCTTGGAATATGTTCAAACAGAAATGAGCCAAAACTTCTGTTTCAACTGTTAGTGCTTTAATGCTTTAAGACACAGAATGGATATTCATTTCACCCATGTGTAATGTGCATAATTAACTAATTAATTATATAATTACGTAATACCGTTTATGTAATTTCATATTAATTAATACCCATTGGTTGATACACCATGGGACATGGGAAGCTCAAATGCTTGTTTTTAGCTCCACTACTTGTTTATTGATTGATAAAAAGGTTCTTGAGAAAAATACATAATGCTCCACTTGATTTATAAGAGCTCATGACTTAATAACGCTGTCACTTCTCTTTCAGGAAAGTGTAGGTCACAGGGAGAAGTGCTTTAAACAATCCAATAAAAGTCTACCTGTTAAAATTTTTAGAGCTATAAATTGTTTCTGTTTTTTTTTTTGTTTTTTTTTTGATGAGGCTGCTGCTGAAAACACCACAGAAGAAGACACCTCCGCCAGCAAAGAAGATAAAGAGAAAAACCAGGAGACAGATGGTGAAAAAGAGGGAGTGGAAGAGGAGGAGGAAAATGAAAAACCAAGCAATGAAAAAGAAGGTGAAGCAACAGCAGTACCTGAGGACGCAGAGGGGGAGGTAAAAGAAGAAGTGAAGGAAGAGGTCACAAATGAGAGTAAGGAAGTTAAGAGTGAGGAGCAGGGGTCCAGCAGTTGCAACGATGATAAGAGCCAGAACAGTAAAGAGAAAGAGGATGGAAGCCATACATCTTCCGAGGGTGAAAGAAAAGAGGAGCAAGATAGAGACGGTGGAAAGGAGGAGAAAAGCAGTAAGGACCAAAATAATGATGTAGACACAGAGGAGGAGCAGAAAGAGACAGAAAACAGCAACGACCCAGGGAAGACTCAGTCCGATAACGAGACAAAAGACAGTGATAACGGCAGAAGTAACAGTAGCAACAGTAATCAGGAGGAAGATGTCGGCAAAACAAACGAGGGGGCTACAGGGGAAGAGGAAGGAAAGGTGAGTGGAGAGGTCAGTGGAGAAGATGATGAGGTGGAAAGTGAAGCAAAGCTGGACACAGAGGAGAAAAACTCAGCCAGTGACAAAGATAGCGCAGCAAATGGAGAGAAGGAGGATGGTGATGAAAAGAATTAAGATAACAGCAGGAAAGAGAAGGATTTGGGGGCCGAAAAAGAGAGAAAATGTCAAAGTTATTGCGTGAGCAGTGCTGAAAATAAGAAGCAGTACTTTACAACACAATGTAAAAACAACAAAGGTGGCAGAGGAAATGTATGGAAAGCAAAGCAGGATTTGACTGCAGTCAGAGATATTCACTAGATGGTCTTGTAGAAGAAGCTGAACTGAAAATAAAATGGTTCCATAAAGCAGCAAACAGAGCAGGATAAGAATAACGAATGGCTGACTGTTAAATGATGTCAGGTACAAAAACTTCAAACCTTTAGGTATGTGTTCAAAAGCTATTAATCATAACATTATCCGTGTCTGACAGAGACGAAACAAATAAAAACTATACTAATATATTTTGATTTTCCATTAAGGCACACTCTTGGGCTGCTTTATTGTTTCAGTACACATTGTAGTGAGTGATAGGGGAAACTGAAATGTAGTTGCAGTTAAATGTTTGAATTTAACAGGCATGATTCTGCTAGCTGCTTGTTTTGAATGATGGTTTTTCCTGTGTAAGGTATTTTGGACTAGTATTTGGACTACTACTCCCAAAGCAAGTGATATAAATGAGTTTTTCAAAGTGAGCACAATAAGCTAAATGTAACACTGTATGTGTCTGAATGTTGGAAAGTCTTCTTTGTAAAGCTGTTCCAAATCATAATCCTTTGTTATTTAGTCATTATGTCTCATGAATATTTGTTTATTTGTAGTTATCTTCTACCAAAACTTACAATAAAATAAATACAATAAAAATAAATAAAGAAGAAAATTACAGTCAAAAGATGCTTTATTGTAAAACACTTTACCGTCTGTCTTTATCACTGTCAGTTCATTGAGTCTATACATATTTGCCCTAAAATTATAAAAGTAAAATAATAAGCTCGAGAAAGTGTCAAATTAGACTGTGTGACATGGATGAAAGGTAAGAATTTGTGTTTGCTGCAGTGAAGGGAAAATATTTAATGCTTCTTTGGTAAGTGTTTATCATCATCATCATCATCACCATCATTATTATTATTATTATTATTATTATTATTATTTTGAAAACGTGTTTTCACTCACTATATACTTTTGCTCTAATTTTGGTCCTGTTTTACTAGTACTTGCATCCATTGCTTTTAGTAAAAGCACACAAATATTTTACAAAATTTTACAAAAACAAATATTATGTGTCAAAATGAAAAGTTGTGTCATGTTATGTTATGTTATGTTATGTTATGTTATGTTATGTTATGAAGCATTTTAATGTTTTACAGTTGTTAAGTTAAATTTACTGTACATTTTATATGCTCCTAGGTTTTCTTTTTAAAATGTTAACACAAAAAGTGACTAGTAATTATAACATCCCAAAACATGTAGTGGAGTTAAAAGTCTGCATAAAATGGAAATAGTCATGTATAGTACCTCAGACATTTAGTTTAGGCTAGTGCTTGAATAAATGTGAACCCACCTCTAATAGATATAAATATATAATCAGGTGTTATACAATGTTGTTGTGGATGTTACATGTGGCTAAAAAGGAGTTAGCAGTTTGCAACACAGGGACTTGTCATCAAGGAAAGGGAGGAGACGGTCTTCACCTCCTGTAGCCACAGACACTTAACAGGAGAACACGGTGTTAAGTAACATCACCATTTGTCAAACATTAGCACCAAATCCAGCACAGACAGCAACAGTGATGAATATCACAGTGCTGCTGAGCCACCTGATCCTTAGAGCTAAAGGCAAGTGCACATTAGACGTATACTAGATGATGCTGGAGTTAAAACATGTTGTAAGCAACATGTCTTATGTCAGTCAGAAGAACTCATCTCTTGTTTTCCCCTCAGCCAGTCTTTCCATGCATATCAGCAATTTGTTCAACTGCATAGAAGCATAAAAACTTGGGTGTGTGCTGACAATGTGTGCACAAAAACTTTTGTGAACAGCTTTTCGAAACCTCAGAATTTCATTCCAGATGAATGTTTACAAGGAAGATTTTCATCAGGAACTTTCACAGTAAAATTTGGCAGTACTTATTATACCAATCAGTGTGATAATAATTTTATAAACCATATGTTTTTAGGCCTTCAATCTTAATTTAAGGAACTTAGATGCAAAGGTTAGCAAGTAACAGTCCCGAGGCTTCAACAGCTGTAGGTGAAACAAGATTTAGAATGGGATGCAGCTCACAGCTCATGTTCATTCAGCCACTTGCCTCTCTGTTTTTCCATGAAACAAGGTTGTATAAAGCAACTATAAACTGCCTCCCGCAGGCAGGAAACTATAGTGTGAACTGCAATCTATTTCAGCGTCAGTGATGGCATCACCACACTCTCATCCCTGCAGCTGCTCAAATTGGGATTCATGCAGTCAATGTCTTTGTGAGTCACCATCCCACAAGTAAGGGAGAGCATGGATGAGAGAGAGGGTGAGAAAGAGGGAGAGAGCAGAGTGCAAGCGACACAGAGGAAGGCAGAGGAGGCGGGGGCAGGCACTGTGTGTGTGAGTCATACAGCCTGACTGGTCAGGGTGATGATCCTCAAGGTGCTATTTCTGGAGTTACCATCATTTCTGTCTTATCTCCTCCACAGGCCCCTTTCAGTGTGTGCGTGTGTGTGTGATTGTGCTAATAAGGCCCAGAATAGCACAGACACTCTTCTGCACTTCCCCTACCTAAATGGCTCTCCTGATTGATTACAAGCTCCTTCACAATGTAATGAAGGCTTAGTATGTTGGGAAACCACTGACAAGTTGAAATCTTTTATTAATGAAAACCAAATCCTATAATTACTCATTGTCTCTTTGTTTTCTCCATAAAGTAAAGGGGATATGCTGCTAAGCTTAAAAACAAAAAAGACCCCGCTATAACATGTACAGTTCATTGAACTAACATCTCAGATACTTAAAAATTTAATAAAAGATAAAAAGTGTTAGTTGTTTGGCAAAATTCAAAAGAGCAAAGAAATGATTTTACAAGGAAATCAAGGCCATTCTCTAAGAAAATACTAATTTGGGCCATTAAGCCTAATGGCCAATGTGACATTCTTATAGTATTATTTGCACGTATAGTCAATCATGAAGGTATTAAACTGACAGTATATGATGTGTATAGAACTTAAGTGGCGACAGCAAAATCGTTTGCTACTGATAGTTCAGTGAGTACGTTTTGATGTAAGGATACAGAAAATCTTCACACATTTTAAACTGCGGATAATTCAGTTTTATTGTGTTCTTTGAAAAATAGATATACTGTATATAGCCATTGATATACTGTAAGTTTGTTGTTTATCCAATCCAACCCTCAATAAGTACAGTATACTTTGTTATCTACTGGGAGAATCCACTGTTACAGGACACAGTTGAAGATAGAATCAGAGGTTGTGAGATCAAAAGTCAGGGGAGCAGAAAAATCTCCGTTATGGATTTTGGATTGTAATGAAGAAATCAAGTTTGGAAAGGATAATGAAAGGATAAAAATAACATTACAGTTCACAGCATGTAACTATAAGTCAGCACATTTATCCACCACTTACTAAAGTTCTGTTCACACTGGAGGGTTTGCTTGTAGCAGCTTGGCTTTTCTTCTTGTACTGTTGGTTCAGCAGTGGTTAAGTTCCGTTAAAATGTCTTGATTATTATATATTATATATTATATATTAGTGTGTTGTTCTTCATAGTCATGGCTACGTGTTTGTGTTGAATCTGAGACCAAATGTGTTGAAGTGACATTGCAGGATTTTTCAATATAAAAGAAGACAGAGGTTGTGAGACTGATATTAAAAAGGTCAACTTACACAGACATGACCAGCATAGCAATTCATTATTTTATACAATATGTATCCAGCGTTGTTTGCTGGATGGACTTGAAGAGAATAGATTGTTTGGAAGGACCTGCAGCATTGATGCACATTAGGAGGCATGGTGCTTGATGCCACTTGGACAGTAACTGACACTGGTAACGTTGTTCTAACCAAGTTGCTCTGTGCGTAACTTATTCAAAACTGGAAAAAAAGACAAAAGAAAATGGCATGGTGACAACATTTTAAAATATATTCATGATACATGTGGACAAAAAGTTTTATAAAGCAGCAAAACATGACCACTAACAGCTCATCGTGCTCGTAAGGTACAGTTACAGTGTGTGAGCTTGAGCTTCTGCCAAGCGTGTTTAAAATAATTAAAAAAAAAAAAAAATGGCTGTTTCTGAATTATTACACACTGTATGATGCCCAGCATCTGTGAACCATCGCAGACTGATAACAATGAGCGCCGTCAAACACGATGTAGCTGATCTCACTGGAGAGCTTGAATGTGCTCTCATCATCCCCCTGTTATGTAATGTATCTGTCGTGTTGTCTCTCTTCATGTGCCCTTGCACCACCTCCATTTTGACATGCAGCACCTGCACTTTTTTTTAACTACCTCATGGCTGGTAACTGGTAACATCTGGATTCAAAACGTTGCAATAATGTGCATGTGTCAAGAGATAGCGTGTGATAGGATGTGTTTACACACTTCCTTTTGTCACACGGTCACACGGAGAGAAGGAGATATATAAAGGATGAGCATAGGTAATGAAGCATTTAGGAAAACAACATTTTTCTTTTTTCAATGATAGAGGGCATGATGAATGCCTTATTTATCTTATTTAGAAAGTAAGCTGTTTGATTCAGTGACAGACTGTGCTGTTCTCTATATTCTGTCAGGTTCAATGTACCTTTCATCAGTCTGTCTGGTCTCGCCTATCGATCCTGTCTAAAGATTTAGTGAAGAAGACAAGGTCAGAGGCCTAACAGGGCAGAGGAAAATGTCAGTGTGAAATCTACCGTGAAGGTGAGTTTTAATCTGTTTGTGTCTAATTTGTTCTGATGATGTGTGAACTTCTTGCGAGATATCTTATAAGAATCCTCTTGGCTTGTTGTTGAATGTAAACAGTAGTTATAAAAAAGGATTCATAAGATAAAGCACGTGTATTGATGTCGTGTGGTTGTGATTGACAGTTTGGCTGCCAGTACAGGGCTGAACTGCTGAGCTGTATATGCATGTACACACAGTACACGCAAACTATTCTGTGCATACAAACACTCACCCTCTGATGTCCTTTTAGACACTAGGCAGAGATGATGGTTGTTGTGTTCGGTGCTTCTTTTGATCATTGCTGTGAATGGGCGCCCAGTCACCAATAACTTCAAACAGCTCTGCATCTGCTGCTCTAAACCCTCCAGCAGACGCACCATTTTTTTTTTCTTTTTCCCACAAAATGTGAATCCTCTCGACAGAAAAACGCTCTACGATGATGTGGTTCAGCAGCTTTGTTCTGTTGACTTGTTTCTGTGGTTTGTTTTCTGGATAGGGCTCAAGACCTGCATGTGCTTTGTTAGATTACTACGAATTTCATACATTTGATGTTCCAAAAAAAAAAAAAAAAGACTTAAACTTTGTTCAGCTATATTGCCTCTGCACCTATATAACCTTAAAATCCAACTTTAATATCAAACACGGCAAATAAATGCGAAGAACTAATATCATTGGTCATGAGATGACCTTTCATAAAAGAAAATGCACACGCGTGTGTACGCACTCACACACAGTCTGCTCTCCAATCAATCCTCAAACACGCTTCTTCACTTTATGCCTTCATCTGGACTTCTGTCAGGTTTCTGACTTTGTGGTCGCTGGTTGGATGTTCTGGACTTTGGAAAGTGTGACTGGCACCTTTCCCTCTCCGGGGGTGGGAGCTCTCATTATGGGGGTACCTATGAAAAAAGCAGTTCTTCTATGGGGGATAGTCTTTTAAACCAATATAAGCAAAAAAAAAAAACAACTTTCTTTTACTCCACGAGATGCTTTCCATCTCGTTGTACATGTAAAAAAAGATGTATAATGACAATAAAAGGCATTCTATTCTATTCTACCGTTTGGCAAATTTATTTTTAACATTTAATACATATTGCATTGCAATAAAGACAGATTAGAATGAAATCTTACCAACTGTTGCGTGCAGATCTGCCAACCTCTCCTTAAACTTCTGCTGCAGATACAATTCTTCTTTGGAGTAGCTTTTGGCAAAGGCAGACAGCAGGAGGCCCACGGCCATGGAAGTGCCTCCCACGCAGAACAGCACAGCACCAGTCAGCTTACAGACATCTAGGGCGCGGTTGAAACTGACAGCGTGGCTGCTCAAGAAAAAGACAATTGGTTTAGAGCATTAACTGGAAGTGTAACATCAATTTTTGTGCAACTGATAGCTGTGAACCTCAGAAAGTCTTAACTCTTTCAATGAGGCCTGTACAGTCTTTGAAAAGTTACTATAATTTTGTTCTAGCTTAGGTGGAAATAACAGCTTTCATTCAGTGTGTGATCAGTAACTTTTATGATAGCTGCACTTATTTGAAGCCTACAGTCTACTGTACATCCCACTAAAATACTACAATATATTCTTAATTGTGATCAAGTCATGGAGGCAATGAATGCATATACAGCACAGATTACAGCTGTTGTTAAATCAGTATACCATGTGAGAATATTAACGATTACATATATTTTCGTATATTTTAGTTGATTGTACTGTTCCCATACCTGTCAACAAAAAGGAGATCATCCTCGCCAAATGCCTCGATCCTGGCTGGAGTGGCATAACCCACCAAGACAACGATGAGGCCTGTTAACAAGATCAGGGTGCCGAACGCGAGACAGACCTGGAGGCAAAAAGAAGTTGAAGGATAGAAGAAAGACTGTGCTGTTTTGTATAGCAAATCCCACGTCTCGTTCTGATTACAGATCTTTGCTTGCGGCCTCTAACAACAGGTGAGACGTGGTTTTGTTTGAGACAATCTGAAGGTTAACCTCACCTTCCAGAGTAAAGAGCTCCACCTGCTAGGCGATCTCTGAATCTGAAAATCTTCATCACGTTCCCAGATGGAAGCTGTGCACTCCTCATAAAACTGGGTAAGGGATCAAAGAGAAGTTTTTATCACGTTTCAAATAGAGAAACTGAAACCCACAAAAGATCAAGATCTAAAACCTCAAGTTTCAAAAGCAAAGAGTCGAGCGATTACGATATGAGACTGTGAAGATGGAGGGTTTGTGATAGAGAACAGCTGATATTTGTAGAGGGATGTGAGTATACTGTATACTTGTGTGTGTCTGTGTTGTACCTGGTGTAGGTAGGAGCGGACTCCATACTGCTGGTAGTTCCCGGTGGCTTGAGCTTGCTCACCATGCTCTGACCCACAGATCTCTGAGCAGGAAGTCATCCTTCACATCTGTCTACCTGCTTCAGGACACACATGCATACATGCATGAATGCATGAATGACTGCATGCTTGCTTTGAGAAACCACCCACGCAGTTTGTAGACAAACTCTGCATAAACATGTACATACACATACACACATGCTGTACATTTAAATATTCATACACACAAGCATGTAGCCTCTCACAGTCCTAGAAAGTTATGTAACATGGTGCTGAAGGCAAGGGTGGCCCAGTACATTGAGATTAATGATGCATTCTCCTTGTCTGCTATTATGAAATAAGTCATGAAACATTACATCATTCCTCTTCAGATTCAATATTGTGTCGGCTGGATACAGAGTGCATGCACAGAATTAACCTTTTTTTTCTTTTCATATCATGTTCAGTGGAAAAATCATAATATCAAAACCCATTTTTGTGCTGTGCTTCACAAATTAGGCAATATATTTAGTATGTAGCAGTTTGTAAGCTTTAAGATGCTAATTGAGGACGTGCAACATGAGACAGACATGTAGGAATCAGCTTTGTTCTTTACAATCAGAGAACATATACAACAAGAAAAATAATTCTTTGATAATTTGTAGTTTATGTAAACATAAAACTGTCTCTCAATGAGTCAGTAACCTGAGGTAGAAACTCATTTACCCAGACTTATTGGTTTTTACAGGACTTCAGTGTTTGTATGAAGCTCATTCATGGAATATAGTTATCTATATATACATCATATGTTATACCCATTTCCATTTTTCTTTTTGTGTTTTTTTAAGTTAACTGTTGCATCCTTTAAAAGAAAAATGACAAGAAAACAATAATAATAATAATAATAATAATAACCTCAAGAAAACATCTGCTCTGGGAAATGCTGTTTACACACACTTGTAATTCCCTCAGTATCCATCTCAGTATCACAGATCCAGAGGCATTACACACCTCAGTGCCTCTACACAAACACACATAACTATGTTTCAAGTTGTTTATGGCACCTAGCACTAAATCTCAACTGCTGTTTCTGTTGCACCACAACAGAAACTGACAGGGGAACAGAAGTAGGAATAAAACATTGATCCTAGTGTTGGCAATATTTCTTGTAAATGCAAAAAGACGTACATCCCAGTAACACATCTACAGCAGCAATTCTGTGCTCTTTAGAGAACTGTTAGAAATGGACAAAAAAAAATCTGCCCTTGAAACAAAATTAGTGGCATAATAGGCTTTCTGGTTCTTCGTAGTAGATATGATATGATAAACCACAGGATACGATAAATCAACTAGATCCACTGTAGGGGGTGACGTGATGTTAAATAAAGTAGCAGTGGTTACACACCTCTCTATCTCGCCTCTTGTATCTGGAAGTACTTTCTGGTAAACTAATCAGTGAACTAGTTACGTAGTTGTATGTATGTGAATATTAAGTAGAGAGCAGACAGCATTAGCGCAGTGTTTAGTGTCACATGGGAAGAAATTTGAGGGACTTATACACAAAGAGCATCTTGAACCTCCAGACTGTATTGCCATTGATGTCATTACACAGTCTAGTGCAGTCAGTTTTTGTTTAAATAGCAAAAAATTAAAAGTTGTCCTCAAAAGGTTTTGCAATCTGTACAACATACAACACCCTCACTACTTAGACCCTCAAATTAGGATTGACCTATTTTTTGTTTTTTGTTTTTTTGTTTGTTTGTTTGTTTTTTTTTGGACTGACTGTCAGTCAGCACAGAGGTAAAATCATTTTTTTGAGTTAATGTGAAATCTAGAAATTTGCAGAAGAAAATTTTAACATCAGCGGGACGCAGCTAATGTGTCGTCACTGAATTCCACACCCCCTGTCTTTGCTGTCTGAATTTACTAATAGATGCTCAGACCATAAAGATGCTGAGATGAGGGGAGGGAGAATGTCTCATTTATGTAAATTGCTAAACATGAATTCACACAGTGTACTATGGAAAATGACATATTTTCAGTCAGACAACGTGTGACTGAGTGTGATGAGTGAAACGCTGCATTAAGATGGGGCACACCGTTCCCTGGTACATCATGTTAATCACATTACAGTTTAATTTGTACCTCAGAAGGACTCTCATGAACATCTGGCTCTGCCCAGATGATGTGAAGTCTCTCTGCACCCATGTCTGCATATACTCAATAAAGTTTAAATATTCATCATCTAGTCAAATAATCAAAAATGAAAATATATATTTTAATCCATATTTTTATTTAGCAATTTAACAGCAAGTTTTGGAAACAGCTTCATTTGGCCTTGGTTTGCACTGAATTAAATATGTGCCCTTGACCTTAATAGGCCCAGGATGTAAATGGTTAAACCTGACGTACACACAGGAATATTTCATGGACTGAATAAAAATAACTGCATTAGTGTATCAACTGTAGCTGAACTGAAGCGATACTAACAAAACCAGCTCGTTAAGGGCTCAAGGATTTACATTATGACTCCTGTAAGGTCATTTTCCTTTTTAACCAGGTGCATGTTTTTCTGCGCCCCCAAAACTAAACCTCTCAAAATCCAACAACCGAAGTGAAGCTCGACTTGATCTCGACCTAAATCAAACTAGGTTTTGATAAATATAACCGTAATACATCAACACCATCATCCCAAAAGCACATGTAAACGGTGAAAATGTGCAGTAACCCTGTCAGCCGCTGACCCGGGAACTGGCCGTGATGCTGAACGCCATTATTATCATCCAGCCCTCATCCCAGCAGGAAAACACAGACTTAACGTGTGACGC
>JBBMJY010000025.1:15526814-15577957 GCA_037833715.1 Toxotes lorentzi | reverse complement strand
CACACACACACACACATACACACACACACACACACACACACACACACACACACACACACACACACACACACACACAGAGTTGCATTTTTCTGAGAGCCTTAGAGGTAATTTATACTCTTTTTACCATTGCAATGAGATTATAACTGTGTCATTCGGTACTGGCTAAGCAGAGCCAGTGTAACTGGAAGCATGATGAAAAAGGACAACTGGGTCTTTTCTCACTCTCAAGCTCACACACACACACACACATGCACACACATACACACACATACACACCAGCCAGGCTGTTAAACTCATATCAGCAGAGGCTCACTGGATTAGCATATCTGGGTGAGATAAAGAAGCAGACGATGGTTACTTAACTTTGACTTAATGTCCCCCATCTGCCTCTTTCTATCTCTTGCTCCTGCTGTCTGGCTGTCTTTGTCATTTCTTCTTTCTGTATAACTGAATGGATTTTTATTCTTTCCAGTGCTCATTCTGTCTCAATTTATGACTAATTGTCTCAGTGTCTGTCTTTCTCTCTGTTTCTCTGTGTGTGCTGCTCTATTTCTCTCTCGCTCTCCCTCCAGCGCCCTCCTTCCCTGCTTTTGGCAGCTGATGATATCAATGAAAGCACGTTCGTATGACAATAAATTTCTTATCATATTGCATCCACCATGAGGTTGGGGATTATCTATTGGTGCATTAAACTGGTCTGTCTCTCAATGTACACCACTGTCACTGTAAATCAAGGACATCTACCAAAAAGTAAATTTACAAAGTACACCTGCAAAATGCACACCTGCACAAAATATTTGTAAAAACATAGGCACAACAAAGAACGCAATAGACGCATAAGATTAAACACACTACAAGCCACGCATGCAAATGCACAGACACATGAACAACACACACAGATACAGTGATAAACAAACAGTGATACCCCACGCTCAAGAAATGTCACGGGTATGTACATGAGATAGAGGACCATGACATTTTATTCCCGTTTTTGGAAATTTGGATTATCCAGATAAGGATGAGATGGAAAAACGTTGCATGGTGTCTACCCAGCATATCAGCATGGTTTAAATGGGATATTCCTCACTCCCCTAGTTTCCATGCATGTGTAAAATAGCAATTGCTTTTCTGAAGTTATATACAGGATGTTTTTCCCCCTAACATTGCAGTGTGGTTTTTACCACTTGTATATCAATGATGTACAAATAAACAGATTATAGAAACATGACAGTTTGCAATGAAATAAACACATTAATACCTTTACCATGGTACCCATCATCCTCACTATGCATTTATCCCGTATCCTGTGACCTCAACCTGTTCTTTGTTAAAAGTGGGACAAAATTGCACATTGGAAAAACTCTCAATGATATGCTTCCAGTCTTTCATCTTTAAAGGTGATATTTAGTTTACTGTAGCAGTGTTCACTGGTAGATCTATTAGAAATAGAAATTTCTTTAGTACAGTATTGAGTGGTTATTCATATTGGTTTGGGTACAAAAGGTATCAACTTTCACTGTGTTCGTGAATCCACATGCCCATTTTTATAATAGCTGGTCTGCGTGTCATTTGGAGTTAAGTTAAATTAGATTATGTCCGTCATAGCTTAATAAAATATTGATATTTGAAATTCTGAGTCAGAGTAGAGTTAACCTTCCCCGATTGTCTGATTTGAGCAGACTTTGTTCTGTATTTGAGCTGGACATCACCAATCACCAATGATAATGAAATCAGCCCACATTACATTCCACAGTTTCTCCTCTTGTCCTGTCTGAATAACAGTGACCCGTGGACATGAATGCTCCATTTGAATCAATTGCTGTTCAAAATGTCACAGCCATACATAATCATAAGACTGACACAGGAGCAATGGTTAAGAAAGCAACTACACTGCAACCTATGGATCTCTTTTTTTGGAGTAAGTTAGTGTTTTCATTTGTCAGAGCCTAATGGTGCTATTAGGCAGCTCATTGGCATTTGCTGCCCCACTGAATGAATTCATACATATGGCTGTTCATCCCAAAAGAGGACACACATATAGAGGCACCCACCCACACAGATGTACATAGACACACTTACAGTCAGTAATACATTTGGCTGTGTGTGTAGGCATAATGATAATCTATTCACTTCACTGTCACCTGTCAGTGTAATTGAGATTTGCTTGCTACTGACCACCCATACCGTCTGTCTGGCTGAGTCCCAAGGGTAAAGCAGAGATTGTGGATGCGACCAGATACAGTGATTCAAATAGATAGTTACTTATTAAGAAGGCTACACAGACATGTTCTGTATATGCATATAGGAATGTGTTTCCAGGCATAAATTAATGACTGTGGCTCTTGCAGTGATACAATAATTTTGCTGGATGCCTGCAGAGTAAAATATGCATGCATGATGCAAACATGATTACAACAATGTTGATGCACACAGACACACACACACACACACACACACACACACACACACACACACACACACACACCTACACACACACCTATGCACACACAGCAGAAACAATAATGACTAGTTATTTAATAATTCAGTTGGACGTCTGCACAGTGACACAAATATACATTGACATACTTTATGCAAATGCATAAAACAAATGCAAAAAACACTTTCATTCACTGCCACATGCACTCATACAGTATAAACATGGCAGCTTCCATGGCAACAAGGGGAAGTCATTGTTGGCAAGGTGAAATGATCGACAATAATTTCACCAATGATGTAATTCCCAGTGGAGTAAAGTAAATGGAAAAAATGGAAAGCATTGCATTAAGGGTACTTTGTGGTGAAACTCATTCTTTAAGTTGCTTTGCAATTATCTTTAAAAACAGACAAATATGCTTCAAAATAAATGTAGCTCCACCTGTCTTACCTACTATAACTGTGAAAACCTTTGTCTTGTCTTCTCTTGTCTTAACTTCCCTTACTTCCTTTCTTGGCCCTTCTCCTCTTCCTTCTCTCTAATTTCCTGATACCTATCTTTCTTGTCTCCATCTTCTCCATTTTTTCCTTTCCGTCTCACTCTTTCTCTCCCTCTTCTCTAATTTACCTCAATGACAGATCCCCCACCTGCCTCAGATAATAAGATACTCCCACTGGCCTGCGAGACTCATTCCCCCAGCATCCATCACTCCCAGAGTCACATTACTGCCCTTTACAAGCACCAAGATGTTTTTCTCCTTAATTGTAGCCCTATACATACCTCACCCCCCAGTAATAATAAATGGTCTTGTCCTCCATTATGGCCATTAGGGAACTCACACTGAGAGTAGCATGCCGCCCACAGTGAGGAGGGCTTGGGTGATGTAGCCAAGGAGAGGAAGAATGTCCCTGCAATCTGGAAACACATGTTAACACATTCAGTGTCTTGACTAGGAGGCTGCCGCAGAGATGGTCTTACTCTCTCTGAGTTCCTCTCTTGCTCTGTCTCTTTCTTGCTGTTCCAGACAAACACACAAGTAAATAGAAACACCAGGTCAGACAGCAGAAGAGCAAAGGAAGGACTGAGGCTCCAGGGATCGAGCAGCATTGTGTGCTTGCAACCAGATGTCTCAGACAGCGAGCCAATTTCTATCCATGAAAATATCAGTACCCACTTGGGCCAGAAGATGGCAGTATGTTCCCATTATATTGCAAACACCATGCTTTGTACAGTACTCACAGAAAGGCACAAAAACATTCAAGATTAGATGCACAGTAGGGCTTGAATGAAAAGGTAGAGGTTGAATGACTGATTGTCTAAAACGCTTTTTCACTGTTCTGGCATTTATATGGTGCTGGCACTCTGACTGAAATGTCAGAACAATTAACCAATTACAGAAAATCTAATGCCGGATTCTAGACCGAGCTTTGTTTTTGTATAACTTATACACTTGGCAAATATTAAGTCAACAATTAAAAATGTAATTTGAAAAGCTGAAAACACACAGCATGGTGCCTTTTTGGTTTTTGCTTGCTATGGTGTACACTTTACAAGCATTAAGTGTCATTGCTGGTTGTTGCTTTTTTTGTTTGTTTGTTTTTTTTAGGGGGGGGGGGGTACTCTTGAACATGTGGCTGATTGAAATTTATGAATGAAGTCACTACAAGTAGAGTAGTAACAGTAGATGTCTGCGGCGTCTTCGTTCTCCTGCTGAAAGCAAACTCTGCTGTTGTGGTGCTGAAAACCGGTGATGTCATCCTCTCCTGTGAAGAGCAAACAGGTGCTGGCTGGCTAGAGTGTGATGTCTCTGCAGATCATGTTGCACTTGCTGTTTATCGATAATGCTTTTGCCCAAGGTGTCTTTACCTGTGGAGGCAGTAACTATCCATAATTTTGCTGATCAATGCATCAGTAGCCTGGAGGAACCAAATCTCCTATCCAGCAGTTTTGATGATGATTCTTAGTGTTATTCTGTGTTGTGTTAATAACCCTGGAACCACTACATCAATATTTTGAAATGTCCTGTATTAATTATATATTATATATATATATATATATAATTAGTGAAACACACACAACTTGGTGTTGTGTCCTTGTCCCCTTTTCTCTTTAACAGCACCCCCAGTTTCTTTATAGATTGATTTCATGTGTTACACTGAGACATTTCATCTCTTTTTCAGCAGTCTGCTGTCATGTCTGTCGCTATATGTGCCTGATACCAACAGGCCAATTTACAGATGGCGACACGAGAAACGGACAAGGAAATCATTACAGACAGATTCATAAATATCGGCTGCTCTGTTTCTTTTAATGGTCAGGAGTCAGAAGTTTAAGGTATGGGAGTCCTGGAGCTAAAAGACTCAAGGATAGATCAATGTCAGTCGTCAGGGGGAATGAAAGCCAGTCTGGTGGAAAAAGAAGGAAAGAAGGAAGGAGCTTCAGGCACTGAAAAGTCATATCATAGAGTCGTCAGGGTGGGCTGTGGTGGTTTCAAATCATGAATTCTTTAATGTACTAAGTCCAAATGGTCCCCTGTGCCCCCGCAGTGCCTTGCCTGGCAGTCTGAAAATAATTGAGGACTTGAGCTAGTGCAAAGGGAGGGGTGAGTAAAGAGCGGGAGTGAGGATGCGGGACAGAGAGAAGAGGAAGAGGGAGAATGAGAGAATAAATAAATGACAGATGGAGACTCTGCTCTTTACAAAAATTACCTTACCTCTACACTTACACAACTCTCTTGTGACTCAGGGGCTGTCATTTGTTCGGTCCTCCTGCCCCTGTATCACTCACACTGATGATGGAGGTCTGGTGGAAGGTGGAAGGTAATCTAGTGGCATTTCAGGGAATGGACCTCAGAGGAATACTTCTTTCATCTGAGGTCATTAATCGCAACGTCCAATCACGCCGCTCGTAGATCAATAGCGCAGTCCTGTGCTAAAAATGAAGGCATGAAAAGTGATGCTGAAGTATAAAACATGTGGTATATGTTCCCCATCAGCAAGTTTACAGCTGGCAGGGTCAGTGAGTTGGAGCTGTGTGGCCTTTCAGATGATCATGAAGGAGCTGATCTAGAGGTTTGGTTGCTTAGGCTGTGATTAAGGACTCGAAACTGCTTGCATGTGAACTTTGGATAAGCCTGTTTTGGAAATGTATTTTTTGTGAGTGTTTCATTTTTACTTGTAATTTACAGCTGCTTCGGAGGATCAGATTTAGGAAGGTATGCCCCAAAAAATAGTGTAATGCCATTTTTGTAATAATGAAAACTGCTGCAGGGCTGCTGCAGTAAAACCCAGATTCTAAAACCAAGGTTAAAAACATTGCTCTGGGCAACAATCCTCGATCAGCGCTGTTTGGGAACCTTGATAATTGCCTTTCCTGGTTTCTCAGTTCAGTGAGTACTGGCCACTAACTCTCTTAGCTGGTTGGGTGTTCATTAGAAGTCCTCATTCAGTAGTTAGAAGGGATATGAGTTTTCAGCCAGCCCATTAAAGGCCAAATGTCACCAATTTAACTGTGTTCAAGGCTCATAAAAGAAGTCATGCATGCTATTGATGTTCAGTACCTTTCCATTCTTCATAACGAGCTGCCTGCACAGAACTGTAGTGTGTAGAATGGATATCTCTGACTTTAAATGGACAGATAATGAGCATGACTATTCCATTACAGCTGTATGTCTGTCTGCTATAGATGGAAAATTATTTTAACCCCTGTTTGTCAGATTTGCTGTCTCTGAGGTTGTAAGGATATTCAACCAATTTATGTTTTTGAAAGTGTAACTTTATACCTCTACATTTTTCTGTGTTTATTGATTCGATTGTTTATAACAGGTGGCATCTCCTCCTCTCCACCTTTCTGTCTCTACATTCACAGCATGTATTGGTGATTCACCATGTTATTAGCTCCTTGTTATCTACATTACAGTAATAAATTTCAAGTCTGTGGTAAGTTCTGTGAAATGCTCAGTCTACAGCCATGTTAGTGGCTCTGTGCTTTGAGTTAACCTTGCTAATGTTAAGCTGGTTGAATGGTAGAATTCAACTTTTGGTGACAACAAATGTCTCTACAAACTTTCTTGGCAATCCATCAGATGTTGAGATATTTCCATGTGGACTAAAGCGTTGGACTGACCAGCCAACCAACATTTTCATGCCTGCCATTAGCATGTCTAAAAATGTTAGCTAGCAGCATAAAAAACAAAACAAAAAAAACAAGCTTTTTTTGAGGGGGGTGGGGGTGGGGGGGTGCAAGTCTCTGCTGCAACAGTGTAGAGGATACTGCAACAACATCAACCCAAATATACTTATTCCCTGTGTTCAGCATGAGGGGACAAATAACCCACATCAGCAAGCCTCTCAACATAGCCACAAGGGGAGAAAGAAAGAAAGGGATTGGGTTATTCCAAAGATGAATGTGCCTCGCAGCTTTTGGGCACACAACACAAAACCAGCGAAAGGGAACATCGGCATCATTTGATGAGGCATTCCAAATGTCTCGGGGGGACTGAATTGCCAAGGGCTAAATGACAAATATATGTTGTTGGTGGTAGAGAGTGATTCTGCTGGCTGCCCTAAGGTGCTCTGTGGCTGCCAGCACTATTCCATTTGTCCTTGAAGATGTTGGCTGAAAATGTTGTCATCTGCTTGGGTTGTCTTTTGTGCCTAGTTTGTGTGTGTACAGTTACCTACTCTAAATCTCTCTTCTCTTGGACTTGTAAGTCTCACTTCTTTTACTAAGAGACTGTCTGTCTCCATCTGTGCTCGTCCCTGTCTTTCCCTCTTTGTTTTCTGCAAAGGGTACTTCTAGTCTTACATTACATTGCCAAGTGCGTATGTGAAATGCACAGGTAGAAAAGGAGATACACACTTCTGTATGAGACTGTACAGTAGTCCTCAAATGCAAACAAATCCTTGTAGCTAAGGATTTAAATCTGCTTGTGTGTGCTGCAGTCATAGAATAGAATTTATACATATATATATAGTCGAAGGCCATACTATAAACTTCAGGAAAGTCTTCAGGTCAAGTGTGCTAGAGAAATTAAATGAAACTCTTACAAAACAGTTGCAGCATAACGTAATACAGCCTACACACATAAAATCTAAAATTTTCATAAACGTCACCTTTTCTACTATGCAAGACATTATTTCCATTTCAGAGTTTTATAATTCTAAAAGGCTCTCACTTACAAAATACATGGAAATGAATAATTCTACGTGGGAAGACTTACGTACGCCTTCCTTTTTTTTTTTTCTTACCTATACGCTTGAATTATTGATATAAGTCTCAGAGAATTTCTTCCCCATGCAAAACCTGGATTATCTATGCATACGCCTAAAGACAAAACAACATTGTAAAAACCTCCATCAAAGAGTGAGAGCAAGAGAGATGGAGTTTGAATATTTACAGTCAGTTAATGACATTTCCATTCTGTGGGCTTGTCAGAAATAACAAAGCCCTGCATTTACCCTCTGCATCTGCTTAAGTCTCTTTTCCTCCTCCCTGTGCCCCAAGTGGCTCAGAAATCCTACTTTATAGCGAAGAGGTGTCAGAATTTTAAACAGGCCCCGTCTTTATCCCCTGCTTCCCCGAGCTCTTTCCCTTTAATTCCTGGCAGACTAGGCCACGGTCGCCTTTTAACCCTCACCTGCTCCTCTGCTAGAATAATGTTGGCTTCTCTCTCTATTCTGTGGGGGAGGAGGGGAGAGGTGGGGTGGGGAGATGATGGAGAGAGAGGCAAGGGGGGGAGGTACGAGGGAGAAGAGAGTGTTCCAGACCGAAAAGAGAGATAGGGTTAAGATGGGTGGGAAAGGGTGGGAGGTGTGTGTGTGTGTGTGTTGAGGTGGGGAGTATCTAACGGAGACAGCAAGTTAAAAAAAAAAAAAAAAAGAAAGAAAAATGGAAAATACTGGCAGAGGTAGAGACAGGAGGCATGGACAGACAGCAAAGGCTGGTGTTACATTATTTTCTGGAGGGACGCTGACTGGCCATTTATCACGCCTTACTGTGAAAAGAAAAGGAGGGAGAAGGATGGTGGAGGGTTTTTTCCATCTCTTGTCAGACAAACCTGATGACAAAGCACTATCCACACGCCAGGTAACTTCCCCATTGTGAAACTGGAACAACTTTATACAAAGCCAAAATAAGGGGGGGGGGGGTGATTGGCCTACATTTTGGGAGAAATACACGTGTTCCTTTGTCCTCATAATAGTAGGTACATTTTGTTTGCATGAGGAAGTGATCCGAATGTGGATTGTGTAAGGAATATTTACCATCTAAATGACAATTCATGAAAGATTTTGTTTAATTATTTACACACTTGACAAAATGTACACTCTAAATCACACATAATAATTCACAGACATGTTCATAGAGCAAATCATGTCAAGATTTGTTCTGATCTTGACATGTGTTGAGGGGAAATAGTACTAATAGAAATGTAAATATTATTATGCAGTACCTGAGACATAAAAAAAAAAAATCTATGACATTAAAACTTCACCTTGTCCAGAACTTGCTTGGCACTAAAAGGAATAAACTGGCAGAAGTTTCAAAATGAATTGTCTATAAATGATATTCTGCTGTATGAGTAATTGCCTGCAATTCACTCCCCTTTGAGTCAATCTCATGTGTGAAGTCAACGCTGTTAATTAGACCTGTTTTTATGTTCAGGGAACCAGCTGAGCCTGCCTCTTTCTCTTTCTCTCCCTCTCTCGATCTCTTTCTCTCTCTAGTATTTGTACTTAATTACTGAGGGACTGCTGTCTGCACCAGCGAGGCATAACAAAGAGATGTAATGCCATTAGCAAGCACAGAAAAAGGAGAGAAATTTAATCATTTCACTTATTCTCTAGAGAGCAGAGTGGTTAAGATACACTTTGTAACTAGCTGTGATATTTGTGTCTAGTATTCAGATTGGTCATTACATTACTGGAAATTCTTTAGTCTGATATATGTACCTTATGTATTAAAAGTGTAGAGTTGCTATAAGCAAATGCGTAAAACACTAACACTGCTTTAAATCATTATTTTCTTATTGGTTTGAACATAATAAATCACAGAAAACCTATCTTTTAATGACATATTAATGATGATACACAGGTCGGTCTGTTATAAGCATGTAAACAAGTGCTCTACAGCAGTAAATAACATTGGTGGCAGAACTTTAATATAACATGTTGTTTGAAAGGAAGGTGTGTCCAAGCAGACAACGTACTCATTGGTGCATCACTAAACAGTATATGATGTTGAAAAAAGGATGTGATTGGTTTGACCAGTGTTTAAGATACGTGACAGTATCTAGCAGTGAAGAAAGGCTCTGCTTTCTGATGTTAAGTACGATTACTATAAGTGAAAGTAATGTTTTAATTATAATGATGTAAGTGAAATGTGCAGTAGAAAGATTGACATAAGGCACACAATGACACCTACTGGGTGTTGAAAATTGGATTCACACCACAGTGGTTAGTTCCATTTGTTGTTCAAAGAGCAGTGAGCGATTGTGCAGATATTGAGTGGCAAGATAAAGTGCACACACACGCACCCTCCGTGCACACACGCACACTCACACATACACATGGTGCGAGAGGAAGTTTTACAGGTTTTGACACTTTTGATTGCATTTCACACCACAGAAATCCACAGGACATGTAACGTGGAAATTATCCATTGATTACAGGCCCCTGTCGCAGGTTTTTATATGTGGTGAATTGAATCAGCCATAGCTTTGCTAAGCTCTGCAATACCTGCGGTTATGAAAGAGACTTCATAATTTAATGCAACCATAACAGCTTGAACAGCAAAAGCAAAGGCAATCATGTAGTTTGAACTCATATGTCTGGTTGGCTGTATTCCCCATGGTCCGTTGCAATAGCTTGATTTTCCTGATTACAGTAATTGCATTGATTTATAAAATCATAGTTTTCTTTATTACATCTAGGGAGCTTTTATGTGATTTAAGAACAAAAATTGGACTGGACATGTGTCATTATTACACATTACACAACAGTGTGATCTGTGATCTAGGATTTAAACTGCAAATGGCAGCTTATGTATATATATTTTTTTTCTTAATGTCTATGTAAACTTCAGATCACTATTTCATGCAGGTTCTTTAATCTGTGTTATTTCTCAATCAAAAAAAGTTTATGTCTATTTATAATATCTGTGCAGATATCACAAAATACATACCAATGCCTGTTATAAATTGTGACAGTTCAGCATTTTGTTTGTATGTTCATATTGTATGTAATGTCCATAACAGAGACTGTGATTGAGCTCACCACTGGCTTTTGGTTTTGCGGTTGGATTCACTACTTTTTCTGGAGTTGTTCAGGGTGAGAGGCATTGAGCATGTGGTGAGGATACTCACAAGGCCCCAGCTGACCTCTCAGTGTTGGAGTTTGTCCAATGTGAGAAGGTCACCTCATTCCTAATGCGTGTTGCGGGGGTCTTAGGAAACACTCCACCTCTGGACTCTATACAGTAATTCTACATTTAGCTTTCAGTGCTCACATGAGCATGAATGATGGAAAAGAACATGCTCAGCTTTGATATAGCACCTCTGTCTGAAGTATGATTGTCCATCATGAATGAACCACAATGGAATTTTCGACTAACATTCTGATCAAGTGGCTGATGAGCACACAGAGTAAAACTAAACATGCAGTGAGGTGTTGGACTATCAGTGGGTGTTGGACTGGGTCAGTGGTTATACACCTGTTGGTGATTTTTATGAACAGGACAAAGACTTTGGAAGTGTCCTAGTTCAGTCTCTGAGAAACGTACAACTGCTTTTTGCAGGTGTCATAGCTCTGCTGCCTTTGTCTTTCTTCAACTCTATAGTTTGGGTAGTGATCCAGAAAATACATTAATCACACATGCAAATGTTCAAAATGCAGGGTGACTGGGTTCACCTTCCAGGAAAGAGAGGATTATCACGACCAGGGCAAGGACTTGGACCCAAACGCACGACTCTAGACAAAAGTCAAAAGTAATAATTTTATTCTAACAAAGTAGCAACCTAGGATCATCCATAAAGGGGAAAAAGACAAAAAAACAAAAATACAAAACATGAACACAAAATCCTTCTTAGCGAGGAGAAAGACTGAACAAGGAGCAAAAACCAAACAAGAAACAAAGTAACAAACAAATACAGAACCTGACTAGGGATAACAAGATGAGAGGCGAAAGACATGAGCCAAGGGCAAGAGACAAAAGGACAAGATGAGAGACAAGACAAACTGACCCTGAACAAAGGTAGATGCAGATAATATATACACCAGGCAATGTGGAACAGGTGGAAACAATCAGGGCGGGGCAGACAATCGCAAATGGAGGGAAACAAGACAAAGACAGGAAGGAGAAGAAGACTGATAAGGTCCCAATGTCCACAAAAGAGTTCATAACATAAAAGTGTTCAGAAAACAACCCCCTTAGGGGCTAGTCATGACAAGGATGAGGAGTTCAGTTCAAAGTAGACCTAGGGCCTCCTGTCACTGAAAGAGGCAAGCTGAAGCATCTGATTAGGCATTTGATCAATATACCTTCCTAACACACTCTGTGGAGGTATTTCAAACCATTCCAACCCTTAAGGAAACCCCAGGGCAGAGCCAGAAAACACTAGAGAAAACCTCAGAATTCCTTAGGAAGAGCTGAAAGGTTGTGTAAGGCTCTGAGACACATACTGTACCATTAAAATCATGAAGACCCTATTTTAATCCAATGGTAGACCCACTTCACGTATTTAACAGTACTCTCTACTATTAGTGGTCAAATCATCATTACTATTACTTCATGGATTCAAATAGCTCAGGAGTTTGACTGATGATTTGCTATTAACATGATGGAAAACAAAATGTGACGTTAGAGATTTATTTATTCACACAATGAAACACATATGCACACACATGAGTGCTGGTGGACAATCATACAAGTATTTCAGCACTATATAGTCATAACATCAAAATATGTCTTGACTTTAATATGCCCAAACCTTTTGATTGATGGCTCTGACTTAAATAAAAGCTATTTCAATTTCCATTTCAATTTCTGCAAGCTATATTGAAAGTAGGGATTCCTTTGATTTGACTCAGAAAGTGTTTAAGGCAAATTCCATTAGTCTCTATGTCCCATATAAAGTGAGGGTCCTACCATGCATGACTGCATTTTGCACTTTCAAATGTGTGACAGATTTCCATTCATCAAATGCTAAAACAGTTCAACCTGCCATGGGCAACAAAGGATCTCATGGATCAACCTGACCACACCTTTTCATAGAGACTTCAGAGTGTGCCTTATGAATTGTTTGCATACATGAATGTTAAAGTAGATTCTTAAGGATATTATTGCTATAAACATTAAAACAGGGAGGAGAATTTTCATAATCTGTAAATGCTGGTGCTGGAGGAACACCACCCACATGTAAGTTGTGGAATGAGACATCAACCCTCAAATTAAAATAATGTTTGATTAGTAATGAATATTGCCTCTTAATTTACTCAAAAATAGCTGGAATCATTAACTCAGAATATAAGGCTGTTTCTGACTAATATCTTTTCATTGGCACAATTACGACTTGTGACTGTAAAATTTGTTTCATTTTAATTCATGAAAAGTATCAGATATTAGGGATAAATTATGATTCCATTGTGATTAGAGACCTTCCACATTAATCGGAAACACCAGCTATTTAATTTGTGCAGTGTTATTAAAGATCTTTCAAATCTCATGGGTTTTGCCAGTACTCACCAGCTAATTTCACAATGTCTTCCAAATGTTGAAATGATGTCTGTATACATTTATATACTCCTTTAAGAAAATCACGAAAGCTTGAATTATCAGTAGTAGAAGTAACTGACAATGTAATCGCTGTAGTGCAGTTGATTCTGGTTGAGGCAGTTGCTTTCCTGTTTTGATTGAGGCCCTCCCTTATTCTTTCACTCAGTCCTCCTTCAAGAAATAGAGCCTGGGGACAGATAGAATAAACACATGGAGGAAAACACATAGACTTAGCCAATTTCCTCAGTAATCGTCCAGTTTCTCCACCACTCCACAGCCATTATCATTTCCTATCAAAAATAAGTGGCACATGCTATATTAAGGTAAACCCTTTAAATTTGCTTCTTAAATATATTACTTGCTCCCTGTTAGCCATCACTCTACAGCCTCTTCTGAAATATGACAGTAAAGATCACATGATATAGTGGGTCATGGTCAGTGCCTCACACTGGTGGATGGCTGGGTGCTGTTTACGATATAGCATATACTGAAACACCTCATTTTTCATTTCATAGGCATGAGTAAGGGTGACTTTTCACTCTAAACTACTAACGGGTGTTTTCATTACCTAGATTGCATGATAATTACAGCAAGAATGAATGACTCCGTAAGAGCATTAAATCATACCCATGAAATATGTCCTTGGTAATCCATGTATTATAATAATATTGCAATTAAGAGCCATGGTGTTCTTTTCAGTGTTGTTGTGGTAAAGTTTGTGGGAAAATTTGCTTCAAATGTACCAACAAGCCATTAAGGAAACTCAAAGACACAACACAAAATATCCACTCCACCTACCCAAGTTTAATGCAGAATAAAGAACTTGTTTTGTTGGTGTGAGATCATTGGCCACCAATGACAACCAGACAGACCTGAAGAATTTCCTTTGCCGTATGAGCATGAAGTGGAGTGTATCGCTTGCAGTATGTTAAGCAATCAGGTGCATTTAGGTCCACCTGCACTAAAACTGCACAGAATTACAGGAAACAGTTTCCCTGCTTACTTTAATGATCCTCTGTCTGAGTTTGCTTGTGTGTGTGCGCACATGTGTGTGTGCACGTGTGTGTGTCCACTTCCATGGCCACATGTCAGATTTAACTGCATTTCAATTCAACCATACAATAAGTTCTGACAGTAAAGGCTGCAGTACAGTGCGGTATATTTTGGAACAGCTTTGACATGGCTGTGTTTCCACTGTATCTGTCCTTCCAGTTGAGTTACGACCCTGATGGAACAAGAGTTCTTTGTAAGGAGTTGTCACAGAAAGTGAGTGATGGTGTTTGGGCAAAACGCACTCGTGCTTTACACATGAGAGCACACACTTACACATGACTGTGTGCATGTTGTGTGTACAGATGTTAGTCTTTGTCAGACTCTACATCCCAGCTTAATCTGATTTTATTAGCAGGCCCATAAAGAGCATTATTACATATTATAATGGCACAAATGGCAACTGAGCCAAACAGTGACACATTTAGAACTGCGGTGTATTTGTTGTCGATTGTTGCAAAATTGTAAAATTTTTAAACACAACTTCAAACCAGTCTAAAAGCTTTTTTACAATCAATATTGGTATACTAGTGAAAAGGAGCATGATTTTAGCTGTGGACCTTAACTCATGATAAATGTAACTCTCATTCCAACAGAGGTAAGCTGAAGTTGTATCGTAACCACAAAATCCATATGGTCCTGTGCATCAATATTGTGTGAAATGGTAGAATCATTATATATTTATAGAAAAGTGATGCATACTGCTGTGTACAGTGTAGTGGTACAGTCATGAGGAAAAACACATAAAACAACCACAGCTATGTATAGCCAATTTACTTACAGATTTATTAAAAATGAAACTTCAAAAAAACCTCACTCTGCTCATTCAGATTACTAGCCTATGGCCCTGTAAAGAGCCAGAGTGTGTAGGATGGAGTGACGGTAAAAGGCATCCTTAGGAGGGTATCTTAAGGTCATCACCATCCCTTGCAGCTCACTGGAGCCATAAGTTGATAAATTCAGAGGGGCATTTGCCCTTCAAGCCGCACAATTTGCTAGCGGCCCTGCCTCTGTTAGGCCTGCCCTAATCTAATGCCAACTGTCTGCCTGTGAAGAAAAATGGAAAAATTGTTTGTGAAAAATGAGCGTCAAATCCTTTCCTCCGCCCCCCAGCCCCTAATCAGAAATACGGTCAGCAGCAGCATTTATTGGGCCTGGGAGAATTTCTTATGTTCGGCCCTCTAAGGAGAAGTAAATGCAGGCAATTATAGATGAAGTGATTTAACATGCCAACGTTCCTTTTCTACATAAGTGTCTCATTGTAAAGAGCAGGCTAAGGGGCTAGAGCATGCTAAGCACCCTATAGCACTGCTCCTGTTATGGCTGTGGCCATAGCAATAATTTTTGACAATGTCTTTAAATGGAATGTGACAAAGGAAATTTTTATTCTCTACCATATTTCTTGAGTGGTATGGAAATGACTAGTGGATAGGCTGAAAATATGAACAGCTCTAGTTTCAGCTGAAAAAAAAACCCTTTGCAACTGCTTGCATTTGCCAGCAGACTCCATCTGTCCTCAGCTGTGTGGGCTTCAAAATTTGTACTTAAAAGAATCTAATTAATATAATATTTAGCCAAAAGAATCTAGACAGCATATTAAAGTTAGTCTCTCTCTTGCTGCGGTCATAATTATCTTTTAATTTCTAGTAAAAGCTATTTGATTTAGCCTACTGTTTGAGTGCTTATCCTGCGCATGTATGAGTGAATATTGACTAATGTGTGCTGTGTTGTTTTTTCTTCAAGAGCGAAGTCTCACAGCATGGCAGAAGCCTTGCCTCATGTCAGCTTTGGACATGCTTCACACAAACACACATGCAGACACACAGTTGCAGACAGACCAACACACTCTCTCTCACACACACACAAACACCCCTACACCATAACCTAACACCCCCATAAGCGCCTCTTCTGCATGCCTCTGCCATAACTAACTGGATTAGTCAGCCACAATCGATTTGGCACATGCTATCAAAACCAAACAGCCAATCTCCTCTCCCCCGTCCATCTCAGCACCCCGCTCTTCCTTCCCCTTTTTCCCCACCCCTCATCCCCTCCTGTCTTTTGCTCCATGCCTGCCTTCCTTTCCCTTTCCTCGCTCCATCTGTCCTCCCCTCCTCTCCCTCCATCCCTCCTTTCTTAGTTCACTAGCACTATTTCTCTACCTCCTCATCCCTCATTTCCCTCCTTGCCCTGCCCCGTCCTTTCCTCTTTTGTCCCAACACAAGCTATCAGTCCAAGCAGCCATGCTCTTCTTTTTTAATCCTCCTTTCACTTCTTGATTTCCTCCTCTCCTTTCCTTTCCTTTCCTTTCCTTTCCTCAGCACTTCCTATCCTCCTGTCTCCTTAAACTCATGCCATGCCTTTACCTGTTTTAGCATTTTCACACATCAGTGCATCCTTACTTCCTTTTCTCCCCCCCTCTTCTAACCACTGTCCTCTCACACCCATCCTCTCCTGTCTCCTACCTTTTTAAAAACTTTTCCTCCCTCCCTCTCTTCCCTCATCTGTCCTTCACCATGACTTCTCTTCCTGTTCTCCATCCTTCCATGCCAGTGCGCTACTGCTCCTCTCCTCCTCACCACACATTCATCCATCCTTTCTTTCACTTCACCAGCCAAATCACTCTCTAACAGATGCCGCACTCATTCAGTTGGTCTCCCAAGTGTATGGGTGTGTGTCTGAATGAGTGTCTGTTGTGTCTGCGAAATTATGCATGTGTGTGCGAGGGAGCACGTGTGGGCATGTGTGCATGTGTGTGTCTCAGTGGAACAGGCCTGGCCAAGGCTAATTGCTGCCTCCTACCTGGTGGTGACAGGCCTAATCAAGGATGATGAGCTCACTGCTGGTCTCTCTCTCTCTTTCTCTCTCACTTACTCGCTCTTTCTCTCTCCCCTCTTTTGGCAGAAAAATAGATAGACAGCCTCCAGTCCCCCATTATGGGTTGTTTTTGGAGAGGAGAGGAGGATGGGAGGATGATGGCAGGGGGGAGGAGAGCAGGAGGGAGAAAGAAGGACAAGGCTTTTCATTTCAGCTCTCTCCTCTTAAGGGGACAGCATGGGAGCAAAAATTGGCCAGAGTGCTTGAGGGGTTGAGGTACACAGGTTGCAGCACAATGGGCCTATTCACCTCAACTCAAATAGTGAAGAGGCCAAAATGATTGGATGAATGAATAAATGAATGAATAAATTTTGTTTCGGGGTGTTTTGGGGACAAGGTGAGGCAATGGGATGAGAGGGGGTGTATATGCATGTGTGTGCATGGGTGTGTGTGTGAAAGACAGAGACGTACTGTGCATCACTGGCTTGAAGGGTATGGCTATCCAACAACTGCCTCTTGTGGTCCAGAACTGCTTGAGATTTGAATTAGAATAATGGCATTTGGCCTCAACAGCACCATAACAAATGTGTGTGTGTGTGTGTGTGTGTCTGTCTGTGTGTGTGTGTGTGTGTGTTTGTGAGCCCATGTAAGTAGATGTGTGAAGCTGATTGCAAAGTACCTAGTACTGTATATGTGTGGATGATGTTATAGCTCAGAATAACCCCACAAATAACACAATTTCCAGGCGTGCATGGAGTCACACAGTCTCTCTTTTTCCCTCTCACCCTCTCTGTAAAACATTCATCCACACAGTTGCACACTCGTGTCTGCATCTAAAATGTTGCTTTATTGATTCTGGTAGGATGTTTCTGCTTTCACTGCATCCTTGGCCTTCTCTGTAAGTGTCAGAGGTCAAGATCAGGTGCAGAACTGGTCGGGATAAAATGATGAACTTGACGTTGTTTGAGAAACCATCTCTGGAAACATCCTGATGCCCAATGAAGACAAGTCTGGACATTAGGGGGAAGAAAAAAAAGATGAAATAAAATTAAATGAATACATTAAGACCCAAAAGTGTGAATTTCTTTTTTATTCAATTGTATGTTGTTAATTTTTTTTTAATTTACTCCATTTGACACTGCATTTAATGATTACATATGTGTTTATCTTCACAAGAATGTTGTTTTTTTATCTACTGTAAATTCCTGTGGGGCAGTGATGATTTGCATTGCACTGAGTCTTTTCTGTGATCCTCCAATTCATGTTGTCCATTGTGACACAAATCTACTGAGACTTGAATGAGTCTTTCCAAAATCCTGGCCATCCTGCCATTCTGCCATTCTCAAAGCTTAGAACAACAACGACTGCGTATGCTTATCCATGAAATTAGATCACAAATCATTTAACAACTAATCAAAGATGGGGGATTTTTCACCTTGACAGCACATCTAGTCATTTTTAGACTCATATTTGATCTTGTTTCACTCAGTCAGTTCTGTCCCTTCTCTCTGTCAGGGCTATATTTGAACAAGACCAAACAAGAGTCATTATTATTATTAAATCATTTCCTAGGGATTCATGTCCAAGCACACATCAGGGATTTCTGTGAATACTTTTCAGAGGAGTGTTAAAGAAAGCAGTTATAAAAAGCATTTAATTTTTTCCCCCCCCAAAAGGTAGATCTCTGTAAAATCAGGAGATGTATCATTAAAAAGAAGCATTAACCATAGATCTCTCAAAATCCTGACAATTTCCTGCACCCAACAAATTCAGATTCAGGTTCTTCATTAATTTATCCAATATCTCATTCCCAACATCAAAACCTGGAAAAAATCCATTCCAATTTTTACACATGTTTTGAGAGTAAGATGTTTAGACCTTTAAAATGATAGCCATCAAAGCCTGTAGACCTTAAAGAAGTGGAGGCCTCCTGGTGCAAAGGAGAGTTTCATCATGATGAATTTGGCTGGAAGCTCTTCATCCAAGTATATCTGTCATGTGTGTGGTGTTCTTTCTCTCTCTCTTTCCCTTTTCCTCCCCGTCTGCTTTTTATCTGTTGATCTCTCCTTCTCATATGCTGCTTTTCTGTCTTTCCTCCCTTCCCTTTAGCTTTTTGGTGCTTTTGCTATCTTTTTCTATGCCATTCCTTCTCTCACCATCTCGTTCTCTTTCCCCCTCTCTCTCAGACCACTGTCCATTTTTTAACATATCTCTTGCTCTCCGGGGTTTGTTAAGTATAGGCAGGATTCACATGGATGGCTATCTGTAAGTGTAGGCCACCCCTGCGTATTGAGGTATTATCTGGCCTCTTTGAATCACAGGTAATGGGTGACTGAATAGATCTCTGTAGAGTGATTTGGTGGAAACCTTTAATTTATATTCCTAGACTATGTCAGTTGGAGGAATATTACTCGTTCCGTGTGTTTAGGTGGTGTAGGGAAAAAGAACGAATGTGGTATATGGTGAGAATACATAAAGTGGAATTTAAATGAAGTGCCTGCAGAGATTTGCCACAGTCATGACGTGGTTGATATTGTTTAGATGCCTCAAAATCACAGCCTTGAAGCCTCATTGCTTATTCTATTACGTAAGTATGTTTTTACTCTTTTTATCAGTTTAGGTGCCATTCAGTAGACCGTGGGCCCCAGTGTTGGTGAAAATGTTCATAGTAAATAGACTTGGTATAAAAAGGTCATCTGAAAGCCACGCCCACTTCCTAATCCGCGCAAACAGGGCGCTGTTTTCTCCTGGAAAAACCGTGGTAAGTTTCTCTTTATCACCTGTTAAAACCATTTTGACATTTCATCTCAAGCGGGATTTTAAACTATCTTCATGCTGTTGTTCAACATACACTCCAACTGGATTTATGTGTTAAAATACCGAATTACAAATACAAACGTGACCAACGGCTAGCTTACATGTGCCAGAAACATTAAGCTAATTTAGGCTAATTAGCTAATGTCAAAGCAGATAATGTCGGCAAGAGGTAAGCTTAACGTCGTCAAAGGGGATGGGTGGATTTCTTACGTTAATGATAAATTTCAGTAAAATAGCAAGGACTGTATGTGTGGTGAGTTGACTTAACTATCCAACATTAGCCAACACGGTTAACTATTTAACATTAGTTAACCCTGGCTAACATTACATTTGCCTGCGCAGGTAGCCCTGCAAAGATTATGGTGAGTTTCACCACATACACACGCAGGGAAGTCAGCCGACGGCACAGAGGTTATTAAAGCTAGTAATTTTAATAATTTATACACAGTGTGTCATGCTTTATAACTACTGCCACTACTCCTGTTTTCTGCTTTACTGTAAACATTAAAGCTAAGGGTGTGTATTCATGCTCAATGGTGTAGCCTGATGAAGAGAGACAGAAAAATAAACCACATTATGTACATAAAACAAAAGAAGTTACTTTTATTTCATGAGGACATGACTGATGCCATGTTTCAACTGCAGGTGGTCTTCCTCAGGTAAAAGTGATGCTGTGAATACACCTGTATTTAATAGGCCATTAATGATGAAACATTATTTCCTGATTAGCCCAAATTAGACATCTGATATGAGTCATTTTCAGAAAGATAAGAGACTGTTTTGGCCACTGCTCTTTTCATCGTGTGTCTTCATCTTGACTGGTACTGAAATTATCTAAGCTTAAGGATGCTGTAACATATTGACACTCACATTGACAGTTTCCTTTGGGGATTTTGATTTTTTTTGTTTTGTTTTAGGTGTATTCACTGTCTGTTATTCCAGTCACTTATTTCATTTTTAGTGAATATTGGCTTGTTTTCTCCTCTGTCATTTCACAGCTGGTTGAATCTGCTCTGACCAAGAAACCTGGTGGAGACCATATTGCTGAGGAATACAACTGGATGCAAGGTGTGACTGACTCCTCATGGCAACAGATGGTTAACATCCTCGCTGCACACATGAATGAAACACATGGGTAATTCAGATGTCTTCTTTTTCAAGGAGAACTTTTCTTCCATGCTTGTGGGGAAAGCATCAGTATTTATTAAGTGTCATTCTTTGAACTCTGAGTGTTTTGAAACTCGTTGTATGTATTGAAGTTAATAGTCTTCACTCCTGCTTTTGACAGGATAGCACCGTCACGGTGTATGATGTATGCTTGAGGCATAGTTGAGATGTTCCCTTACCTGATGGATCCATATTGTAAAAATGACAGTGTAAGCCTTTTTAAGTGTTCTTGTTATTAGACAGCTGAGAGAAAATTATTTTTACTAAAGGCCGTACTGAAGAAATAAAGAAGCGCAGGCTTGTCTGTAATGTTCCATAACTGAAATCCATTCTGATATAAAAAATATTTCACTTTAAATTGGTTAAAGTGACACATACTGTTAGACACGCCATAAATTCTTTCTTATATGGGATACCTGAGAAATTTGGGGAAAAAAAACCCCCTCAAATATTTGAGGTCTTGAACCAGAGAGATTTGAATCATTTTAATCTGTAATTTTCAGCATTTAACTTTTTACTCGTTCTTTTGTCCTCAGGGTGGATAAAGCATCCAGGAACATGTTGATGCCATCAACAGCACCACCACACCATCAACCCTACCTACTTGCTGTGGGGATGAAGAGGAGCCCCATCTGAGGAGCACCATCTTCACCGTTCTGGACAATCAAGTCATATCATGTAAGTGAACCATTTTTCTATAATATCAAAAGCTGATATTGTGGACAGTGATGATGTTGCAGATAATGCTTGGTCACAAGATTTTGAAGAAGCATCCAGTAGCTCATAAATCCTGCCAATATGTGGCAAGAGTACTAGTTATGTGTGCTTCAGGGTGTCCGCGGGGTTTTAAAAAGTATTAAAAGGTGATAAATCAAAATTGCCAAATTTAAGGCCATTAAAAGTGTTTAATGTGGTTCAGAGGTATTTTTTTTTTAAAAATGGGTATTTGTTTTTCAGACGATGAGGTGTCCTATTCTGATTGAAATTCTATTTGCTAAAGTTCGCGTTAGTTCGTTTAAATGTGGGCTTTAGCATATCTGGGCACATAATCAAAGATCCTCATCTTTACATACAAAGTCTCAACTGTGTATGTTTGATGCTGACGTCATATTCAGTGGTCGTTCGACATGTCAAATACTTTGCGCGCGCAGCTCACCTGGATAGCCAACTGGCTGTATTATGTTTTTGATTAGTTTAGGCATGGGTGGAAGACCCAGCGTTTAAGGACCGGCTCAGGCCTGTAGTAGGAATAACTGGCAGGCTTATTGTTCGGTTTGTAAACATCAGTGTGAACTGGATGGGAGCTAACGCACTTCGGTCACATATGCAATCCACTGAACATAAAAATGGAATGTGCAGTCGGCAAGAGTAGTTAACTCTAAAATTCTTAACTTTCTGTGCTGCACCACCACCACCGCAAACTAGTGCCACGGTACAAGCCAGCGTTACGCCTGACTTCCGGGTGACTATGGGCGTCACACCAACACTGCGCGCGGAGGCTCTGAACTAAACACTGCAGGGCAAAAGCAGCAAGTGCAGGATATACAGTATCTACAGTATGTATAAGTTACAGTGAACAACATCGGTGAGTCTCTAAATCTATTCTGTTGTGTATAGTGTTGTATATGTCAAAATCTATGTCAGTGTTAATAAGGTCGCTGATTAACACTTGCAACTCAGTGTCGTGATGGTTTTTTTTAAAATCCGAAGGTAGTAAAAAAGGTATTAAAAGGTATTAAATTTAACTTGCTGTATATTTTGCAATTTTAAGTGTACCATGATTTTTAGGAACAGTGTTTTTTCCTTTTCATCTCTTTAACTGAAGGGGAGGTTTACGGAAAATCAACAAGGTGTTGGGTAAGAACAACACACAAGGAAATTATGTTTAACACTGGTGGGAGTCAGTTAAAAATCAACACTATGTTGGGAGTAACTTCTTAATCAATACTGAGTGTTAAGTATGTTAAAGACTCATGAAGAGTAAACAGTTAAATCTGATTAACACTTAAGTTCTTAGTCAAATGTAAATAACACTGTGGGTGTCATTTCCCTCATAGTTTAAAACTTGATTAACACTTCTCAGTGTAGTGTAGTGTTAAATATTAACTGTTGACTCTGAAAATTCAAATGTAATTTTACACTGTAGATTAGGACCATATGTTCACTGATGTAGTGTTACATTAACGCTGCCAATTTTACTGTGTAGATACAGCACTATATGCCATTATTTTCTGTCCCTTTCTTCTTGTTGTTCTGTAGTCATTTTTACTGTTTTAATTATATGATTAATGCCCCTCCAATGGAAGTGAATCATTTTTAGACCTAGAAGCACAACGAAGTAATGTTTATGACCTAAACAAATATATGACTGTGTCTGTAATAAAAATTCATAATTTCCCCAGTGCAAGATATTAGAGACTCATTCGCTTGGAATCGTAATTTCTGGTTTGCGTATGAATGATGCGACTGTGCCATGAAGCTGGCCTATAGAGCATCAGATAATTTAGGAGAGACCAAGCAAGAATAGTGAAAAGATGGCTTCATCTTTAATATGCAAACATGCTAATTAGTAAAATAACTTAAAACAACTTTTTTCTCATGCTAAATTAGTGTTATGCTCAATGGCCATTTTTCCCTAGTGACTGGTATGAAACCACACTTTGTTTTAACTGTCTCAGTGTAATGGTGGTGAGCTGAACATTGGAACATTTTTTCAGTGTCATTTGTGTCTATAAACCTCTAGCAAAAGGTTTGGGTAAAGTCAAGTGTCTTTTCGTATGATACTAGAATTAAAAGAGAAGGATGGGTCAAGCATTTGAAAGTCGCTGACTCTGCCAAGGGCAGACAAGCAAACAATCTCATTTTCTCGGTCAAGCCACCATAACCAGAACTTTACTGCAGCACGATATCTTATATTAGAAACAACAAACAATTAAACGAACAAAAGAAAAAATTACCTACCAAAATTACTTTAATCCAGCTGAAGTCTGACTTTATGAATTCAGATTGTAGATTTCTCTGGCAGCTTGCAGTGACACCACAGGGATGTCAGTTCAGCACAAATGTGGACATCAGTTCACATATGCAGATGCATTCATCTGCAGATTGGCTGTGACACACTTACCTGCCAAATCTCTGCAGCTTTCAGCAAAAATGCAGCAGCAGTTTTAGATGCAGATGTGGTTTGTACGTTTGTTCCCATGGTCAATAGAGCTTTCCATTACTGTGAATCAGCAGACATAAGGGAAAAGTATACAATGCCGTTTTACCACAAATCTCCCATAGGGCACAGATTTACTTCTCTCTGGATGAAGGTGCTTTTTCCACACAGAAAAACACAATCATAAGACTATCAGAGGGAGAGGAAGGGGAAAGGTAAATTGGTCCAAATAGGAATTTAAAGTGCACTCTATTCCCATACATTTCACTGAGCTATTCTTGATGTGTGTAAAGTTGATGGTTGAAGACACTGACCGCAATGAAACACACATTCATAGGAGTACTGGGTCTCCTCAAATATTACATTATGGAACACTCCAGTGATAATAAAACTTTCCTTTTTGCTCTCCCAGCAATAACAGAATCTAAACTGCACCGCACATGAAAGACCACAGCAGCGTCAGGTCCATCAAACCTAATTGATTCTGCTATGTCTTCATTTCCAAGGAAAAACGTGTTGGGCCGGTGAGAATGATAGAGGGCTTGATTTATGAAGCGCAGAGCAGAGAGATGTGGGTGTTGCAGGTTTAGAAAATTTCATCTTGGATCAAGCCCCAGCACTGTGGAGATAAAAGCAAAAAAGCAGCGGTTTTGTACTTAAATGGATTATGTTTATGGCTTGTGTCTCACAAACCACCGTGTGTGGGAGTGTGTGAGCGTGCATGTGTGTGCGTGTCACTGTAGCTTTTCATATACAGAGCTTAAATCAGTGGCCTGTGATAAAGTAACCTTGAAAGACTATCAAAAAGAGACACTAATGATTTACAGAGCTGTCTACCAAACCATCAGCAACACACTGACTTCTTTCCACCACTGGAGTGTATGTTTGTGTTTGCATGTATACGTATTTGTTTGGCTTTACTCACATACGTATGTGTATGTGGATGCATGTGTCTGCGGGTGAGTGTTATGCATTTGCATGAAGGTTTGCATGCAGACATCATTTACCACAATAAGAAAAGAAAATGAATGAACTTAGAAATGAATGAAGTGTTGTCTACACAGATATTGTTTAGCCTCTGGCTAAAAGCTGGGACCTCAGCTGTGAGACCAAGAAAAAACACTAATAGAGCAATTAATGGATGGGAAATGGAATTGCCAACCTCAGTTAATGTTTCATGCGGCGATATAGTTAAAGTTAATAACAAAGTTAACAACAATAACTCATTTCCACATGTGAAAGGTTTAAAATACTGTATAGTATACTTAGCAGTTAATGGTCATGAGTAATGTTTTGAGGAAAAATTACATTATATTTCCTAATAAAAATCGATAAAGAGTATGGCAAAGGTGATATTTGATGTTAAATCCATATGACAAGGTGATGCTTGAAAGAGACTAATAAAATGTAGGAAGTAAAAAGGGCCTGTAGTTTAGGATCATGGATTCCAACTGAGAACTTCCAGACTATCTTACAGTAAGTACTGCTACCGACCCCCCTCCCACCTCTGATATACTGCGTCTGGCTGTGCTTTGTATAACGGAGACCAGTAAAGCCTAAAGTACAGACAGCTAGTCTTTTTCAAGTCAGCATTATGCCATAGGAATCCTGCACCTGCTTTCAAGTCCTCTTCCTCTGTCCTCTCTGCTGGGCTCAGTCTGTGTGTGTAGTGTCCGGCTGGGGGATGTGATAACTCAGCCTAAGCCCAGTCAAACCAGCTTAATTCTGCCTGTGTCAGAGTAAAGCTTAAGAATCGCCCATTTTATGGTCCAAAAAAAAAAAAAAAAAAAAGAGAATGTTCATTTGGCTTCCAGCAGTGAGGTGGGGCATCATCTAAGGCAGGAGATTCTCTCTTACTCCCTTTTCCTTGCTTTCATTATAAATATGCCATGCTATTGGTCTTGTTCTTTAGTTTGGTTTATTTCCTTGCAGAAGTTCTTTCTCTCTCTCTGGTTTCAAACTTTCTTACTTTTTTATTTTTCTTTCTTTCTTCCTGTCTCTCTGTCTAGTATGGACTGGCAGACATTAAATAAGGGATAAAGCTTTGGCTGGCCTTTGCCCGCAGCTCCCAGCCTTGTGAATCCTGTCTGCCCATCAAATAATAGTAAAATGAATTCCTCAGCATTTGATTTAGTCATGTCAAAAGGCCAATGAAATGAACCTCTGTGACACCAAATCCCTCTGTGCCAGGAAATTGGAACTAAATTTATTTAATATTAACAGGAGCTTTCATATTGCTTCCCCACGTCCCCAATCCTCTTTTTTGTTCACTTTGCAGTGTTCTGCTTTGTAGAATCAGAGGACATGTTCCTTTTTTGATAGGGCTTGAATCTTTATCCCTTTTAAACTCTAGTTTGACCCCTTCCACCTCATTATGGGGTGGATGTGGGAGGTTCTAGAGAGTATGCAATTTGAAGATCATGTTTACAATGTACTGTATCTGCATTACATCAGTTCCATCTCATGTTTTATTGGCAAATACTGAATATGTTCTTGGTCATTGTCTGCCATTTGTTCCACACCATGCAGCTTCCAAAGACATGGATATAGTGGAACAATGAAAAATGGAAAATGGTACGTCAACTAATCACATCCAATACCTTTGAGAAAACATTTTTCACTTTCCCACCGTAATCTAGGGTAAGATTGTACTGAATAAAGATTTGTAATACTCACAGTTAGGAACTGATAACTTTGGAAAGTTATCATGGCAGCAACAATTATGTCTTTTGTCAGGATGATCATGAGGTCAACAGTAAAAAATATGGCCTTAATTCTGCCTGTGTCAGAGTAAAGCATAATGAATGTACACACACACTCATGGATTGGCCAACTGGCCAAGGCAGCAACCAGATGATGTTTCCTTCTAGCAAAAGTTGAGACTGGTTCAGCGTTTTTTGCTGAACAATTCTGTTTTTTTTTTTTTTTTGATGAAGGCCCGTCACCCCTTTCGTGTGATTCCATTTGAGCCATTCTTTAGCTGTGAACAATGACTCAAAGTAGTGTTTAACAAGAATTTATAGAATTAGACATAAAATAATTGCAGTGAAAATACAAATAGGCACTGAAAATGTATTACAAAATGAACATGTAAAAAATAATAAATGGAAAAAATAAATGCAAAACTACTTGTGTGTTTGTGTGTGTCAGAGTGGGCCTTGCAAACATAGGCATCACATTTGCAGCATCTCAGGCTTGTTTTGTTGTGGGCACAGAGCTCACAGCGCTTCCTTTTCTGCCCATGTCCTTGTTGGGGGAGAGCAGCCAGGGCAGCGGCTGGGGCTGGGGGGGTTGACATGTCCAGCACAACACGCATGCCCTGGTTTTTTTCGGCCCTTCCAGTACTGGAATGTATGCCTGCATAATCCAGGCATAGCTGCTCCTGGCTTCACATGCTGCCCAGATCTTTATTCCATATTTCCCTGGTTTGCTTGGAATGTACACCTTGAAGGAACAGCGACCTCTGAAATGAACCAGGCGCTCATCAACTGTCACCTCAGGGCCTGGATTGTACATAAGTGGTAGGCGCTCCACCCACCTGTCCCAAATGTTCCTGATGGCAGCCAGTTTGTAATTTCGCCAGGGGACGGGTTGTGTATCTCTGTTATCAAATGGAATAATTCTTGAAAGGACATGACACTGCTAAAAAAGAGTTGGAAGCTGGACTTGATGTCATCCACACGAGATGTCGCATACCGTGTTGGCCCTGGCGTCATTATTATGATGTTTTTCACTCTCGCTCTACTTCATCTGTCCTGGGGGGATGAAGACCAGAGCAAGTGTCCACTCTTGGACTGGAATGTCTCCTCAGGTGCCTGCTCTTCAGGTGCCTCTCCCTCTCCATCTGTTGACTGGATCAAAATATGTGTTGTCTTCCACTTCCGAGACATCCTCCTCTATCTCTGGTTCAATTTCAGTGCCCTCTTCATCATGTCAAAGTGGTTCATGTGGGAGGATCGGCACCCGCAAAAGACATTGTTCAGTCTGAAATGTGTGTGTGAGTGAGTGAGTGAGTGAGTTGGGGTGGTGTGTATGGGGATGTTTTCTGTCTGAAGGATAAATATAGTCTGGATACCCATTCATTTCCTATGGTGGTCACGTTTGACCAGGAACACCACAGGTGTAACAAAGTTGATTAAAACACTCAAAATTCAATGAAAAAGGTGATCATCACTTTTATATGTTCAAGTGCATAGTGCGGAGGATATCATAAGGCCTTGAGGCAATCAGATGTAAAACACAATATTTATGAGTGTTTTAAGTTGTAAATCGGTCAGATTTGACCCGAACACGACAGGAAGGTTAAAGCAATTTCAATGTTAGTTATGGGAGACAAAATCAACAATCTTACATTAGCTTTTGCTGAAAATCATTCTAATTTTCAGCAAAAGCTAATATTAGGTCTTTTCAGTTTTAGTGAAATAAGTTAAATGGGTATGTTTCAAAGTTACAGGCTTTTTAGAACAAATTTCCCATTCGTGTCACCATTGTCCAATGAAGAAAAAAGAGTAGAAATTTCATACTGAAAGGCTTTTGCCTAAGTCAGTTAATAAACATGGGGTGAGACTGGCATGATAATTTGTAAATAAATAAAACATACATGAAATACAGTACATGGATAACAGCCAAACTCTTTGTCAAAGCTACTATTCTCTGAAATTAATGAATGCATGTTTGACTACAGGGCATGTTTCTCTAACCTCACCATTTTCCATAGAATCACATCTACAGCAAACTGAGCAGTGAACACAGGCCCTAACTGTCAAGAACAGAAGCAAGTAGAGTTGAAATATCAAGCGCTTGTTATTGGACCCTGTGTTCATTAGTGTCTACACTGATTGAATTATCTCAGACTACATTGTTGTTCAATAATAAGCTTATTAGCATGGAAACCACAGCACTGGAAGGCCAAGCAATCAGACCAACAATTAGCCATCAGCATAAAGACAGTGAGATTGGGAGCAAGCAGCAATGGCAGCTTGTGACAATAGTGGTCAACTCATTTCCATTACAGTCAATTAGTGCTTGGCCTAATTTGATCAAAAGGAAAAGAAATCATTAAACAATGATGCACTGTGAATAACAACAGCATCTGTTTGAATTTGTTCATGCTGCAGCAATTGAAGAAATAGGTAACACTTGGTTGATTGAGCATTTGGAGTTGTTATTTATAGCTGTCCTGAGAATCCTCAGATTTTCAATCTAAAATGCAAAAGATTTGAATCATGACAGTATTTCATTCTCATGATATCCACATAATTATTTTTGTCTACATGTTCACATAATGTGTATGCATGTTCTTAGGTTTATAGATCAGCAAATTTTGTGTTCAGATGTTGATCTGACATTTATTTTGTGTTGTGCATTTCACCTATGGCCACATACAGATTATCACTTATTCTGGGTAACATGCAAATAGAAAATGTATATTCTGTTGCTGTATTTGTGGGTTTGGTGTCCATACACAGTGTAATATCCCCAAGTTTTGATTAAACTTTGACTTCATTTTGAGTAAATCTAGATAGCGAAATGTCTGTCTGTGGGAATTGCCCTCCCAGAGCCTTGTCAATGAGCCAGATCAAAGACACAGACATGGTGTGTTTTTTCTTATGTCTGTGCACTTTTCTTGAAGTGTAAATCAGACTGTAAGCCATCTTCCTGCTGTAAGCCCCCAGCCTGATCATAACTGAAATGCCAATTATTTTCTCATTGCTATAAAGTCTCATCATGAAAATCTCTCACACATCCTCACACCTAATGAGGATGAGTCATTCTGTATTGGTTAAAGGACCAGTGAAGATTGCACAGAGATAATCACATCTTTCTGAGGCTAATTTCTGTGAGCCTGCCAGGTCGGCATTTAGTTTTTCATAATGTTTTTTGTGTAGTGAAACTGCAACAAAAGGACTTGTAACCTGCACATTACTGAAGATTTTTATAACAAGTGTAGAAGAAGCACAGAAAGAAAAGTAGAGGCATGCATAACAATCCCAAAAGGCTATCTCAAAACAAAAACTCTGCCACATGACAGTGCCTAGGTTACAAAGCTTTGTACAGTACATCACAGTTTTTCGAAGGCATCTTCCAAATTGCACAATACACTTTTCCAGAGTAGTTCATCTTACAGTTTGCCTTTTATTAAACTCACATGAGGGCTCATGCAAATGTGTTACGCTTGGAGGTACAGCCAGCACATATCCCAATCTCCTGATGATTGTGAGGGATGCGTGACGACGCGCATTACAAATTTCACAGCCAAGGCATTTACTTTGCCCAGGGTAGAGGAAATCAATAGAGAAGCAGATACTGTTGAGAGAGCGAGCAAGGCAAGTTTCTGCATCTTCTCTCAGACTTTTTACATGGTTTCCATACATCTGCAAGTGACAGGATCACCATTCCAGGAAAAGAAAATGGGATGCAGCAGTACTAACACACAAACTGCTTTAAATATTTAAACTATCAAGCAATCGAAAAGATCACACCCCCATTTAAAGCTGTAGTTTTTCACATGATTTGATTCATTCTAATAGAAACACTGTGATTAGTGTGGAATTTGCTCATGTGGAAGTAATTCTGGACAATTTTTTTCATGGTGAGTTCTGCTTGACCCATTAATTTGTGCTATTGACCAGTGTCTTGATAGTTCTGACCTTTTGAAGGGCTGGAAAACTGGAGAGTCCGAAATGGAGGAAGCTATGTTTGCTATGTTGCTGCATTCACCTTTTTACAGCTTCCTCTGTAGAGAGTATCAACTGTTCCATAACTGTGAGAACTTACTGTGCCATTAGTGACGAAGTTGAGCTCATCAGTGTGCTAAATGACCGTTGTCCAGGGATCTGTTAATGCTTGAATTATAAGCAGTTAGTTCATGTTTTGATACTCTGTGTAGTGGATTTAGGATGCTGTGTTAAAACTGAAATTGAAAGTCACATTTGACTCCGTGTGATTGAGTGTCCCCTTGGTGCGGCTGCTGCCTGTCCTTCAAGTACTACTCTCACTAAATCTTGTATACTTCTAATACCTTGTTCACAACTACAAGTTCTAGCAGCGCAGCTCTCTTGCTTTCTGTTCCTATCGGTTTGTGAACAGGCAGACCCACCAGATGTTCTTGCCAGCAACATCTATCAGCAGCTTGTATGAAGGTTTCAAAGCGGGCAGGATTATGAGAATAACAATGGAAGGACCATGTGGGTTGTGTACACCAGAGATTACCAATGCTCCAAGCACCTTTACACATCAATATGAACATGCTGCAAAGTTATTAAACAGGCTATTTGTTGGTTATTCAAAACACCTGGAGATTTGCATCACACAAACCACACTGTGTGTACAGAACAGCATCTGAAGGTGCGGTCAGAGCAGAAAGGGTATGGTGAAATTTACTTGCAACTCCTTGGTGTATATTTTGACCTTCATTTAATCGTAAATTTCTCCTGAGATTAAAACCCTTCTTCGACAGTCTTCTTTCCAGGAGGGACTAGAATTGCTGTGTTTGTGATTGGCCAGCTGCTGTTAGTATTTCACAATGTCATGATTGAGGGCTATGCTGATGAAAATAGTTGACTAGCTGGCCATTTGACAGTTTATCGTCTATATCATCTATCCATCTACCCCAGCTGTCAAAGATTTGTTGGATATTGGCAAGTTTTGTTTTTTCTTAGATCAGAAGTCAGCCACACTGAACGCTGTGCTAGGTGAATAAAGTAAATCTATTTACAGCAGGATGTTAACTTGGCCTCTGCTTCAATCAAAATTCATATAGAAACAAAAATACAAATAGACAGAAACATGCAATCACGCACAGTAATGTAAACAAGCAATCTTCCCCTTATAACTTAAAAAGCCTGTCACATCTTAAAAAGATATGCACCAGAAACACACAGCACATTTCAACAAGCTCTCTCACAGAAGAGATGAGTGGGGGCAGTGTGTGGAGTCATCCAAGGGCCAGTGCAGGGATTGATTGTCTATTGGGCGGAGGATTACAGATTCCTGTGTTCATCCTCCTACAGTCCACTTGGGTTTGTTCTTCCATGGCTAGATTATGGAGCTAAGTCTGAATGCATCCTGTATCAACAGTATCCCTGTGTTAAGAGCACCCAAATGACACCTCAGCAGAAGATGTGATTGGGTTAGCAGCACACATGGAGGGACGCACACACAAACGCTCACACACAGCACAAAATCAAAAGTGCACAGATTGACACTTTTTGTAAAAACATTAATGTGTAGGCTATGCACACATACACACACACACATATTCACACAGCCTGTAAGCGGCTTAAGAAGAGGTGTATTGACTAAAAATCCTTTTACACACATGCACATACACACACACATTTGTATATACTGGGAATGAACATAAGATGAAAACTATTTGTGATATTGTTAAGAATATTGAACTTCAGTTAAACATCATTCTGCTATAATTGCTTAATGGGAAAAGACAACATAAAACATAATTATGAGACATGGCCATGTTTGCCCTGTTCTTTTTTTTTTTCTCCTCTTGTCCTAATGTGTTAAAAAAAATTGAATAAAAACAAAGTGAAGCAGCAAAAGAACACTGCCAGCAATTCAAGTATGATTCTCAAGAGCCCCACTGCCCAAGATATGGCCCAGGACGTTTGAGCTCTGCTCCAAATTAGCAAATCTCCATAGTTTAGGCTACAATTCAAAACAGCAACACTCATAAAACATAGTTCTAATTGCTCTGTCCCATTAGATAGTACGTCCCCAATGCACTGTGTTGTCCCCTATTAAATGCTAATATCATTCAAAGAAGTTTGCAATAATGTATCTCTCATTAAGGCTAAAACAGGCCACAATAACAAGAGGGAGAGGAGCAATTAACTTGGACACACCTCCCCTATAGATTTGAGGCTCATGCCAAATGGCCTTAACTAGAGAGCAGAGGAAAAGAAAGATACCTCCCAATTTATTAAAAAATGCTATGTCCATTAATGGCCCAGAGACTGATTTGCATAATTTAGCACTCCCGTCCCATTAGCAAGCATTATTTTCCTAGGATTTCTTTACGCCCTGGGTTTTACCCATGGCACAGACTATAAATCTATGATCAATTTGACATCCCTCTGTAGGCACCACTCAGCGAGAGGACATTTAGCTTGTGTACAATATCACTGATAGCTTCAAATCCCTGTGGCATCTGAATGAAAGCCGAATAGCAGAATAGCAGTAAATACAAAATGGGTGGCTTTTCTTCGATGCATCCTTGTCTTCCCAAAAAACAGCCACTACAAACCATCCATGAATAGATTCACAGAATAGATAAAAAAAAAAAGTTTACGAAAATGTAAAAACTCTAGAGTGAAAAGTATGCAACAGAACAGTAATGTTACATTCTTAGAAAACATTCTTACAAAAGGTAAAACTGAGTAGAACCAAGGAGAAACATATAAAACATATATTTTGGAATTTCACTTTATCTGTTACCAAGCATCGTCCTTCTATGAAGTTGAATTGGGTCACAGTAAACATTGCAAACCCGCTCTATTTAATTTCTAGTTGGAATGTACTCGGAATAAAGCACTACCTTGTAATGTGTTAGTGTCTTTGAGCAATCTAAAGCTCTACACACTTAAGGATCAGTATGGGGTTCTGCTACTGTCTTATACTACTATACAGGATCTTCCAGGTAGAAAACGGAGGAACAAAGCTTGGATGTGCAGAGTCTTCAAGAGGCTCCTGTAAATACCACTGACTTGGACACAAAATGTGTACTGTACTTTTACCCTAACCCCCGGTATCCTGATACACAAAATTGTTTTGAGTTTCAACACATAAAGAGCTGCTGTGAAGTGAAATTCTGAATGGAGGACATAGATTTTGAACCCATAGCAATGTGAGATAAAGGAGAGTGTTCTCAAAGAAATCTTTGAGTGCCAGTAGCTATGACACAGCTAACCTCTGCGAAATCCTAACCTCTAACCCTCCATGCTTCCTTCGGTCAGTCTAACTCTAAAAAGTAAGAACTTTGCAGCCACCTCCTGCAGTGTCAAAAGGGAAGAGAAGAGAAGATTTCTTGGAGAGTGAAATACAGGCTCTTGTCTTCTCTTCTCCTCCCTTTCCTGTTTTATCTTTCCTATAAAGATCTGTCTGCAATGACTTACCACAGTAGTCCCAGGAAGAATGACCACACCATCTTAACAGACAAATAATTTAATAATATCCTCTGCCTCTACTCATTTGCTATGACATCATGGTGGAAATGAGGGCAGACAATGGACTGACTTCATAACTTTACATGTGTGCTATTTGTTTGACAGCCTGAGGGGGGCAGACAAGACCTGTGGAAGCAGCCGTACTATAAAAGAATCATTTCAGCACTTTTATGTTGGATGCAGGAGTAGTTTATTATAACACTCCTTTCTCTTCTGACTTAACAAGTAAATACAACAAAAAAAAAAGCCCACACATTCCATTCTCATCGATGTTTTGTGAAAACATTTGTTTTTGCCATCATGTTGTATAAGTTAGGGAGAAGTCCTTTTACTGAACATGCAAATATTAAGTGTTTAAAAAAATCAACATTATCATTGATATAGCTACTTCTATACATATATCTTTTCAAATTGTTCATATCCTTATTAATATTTTTCTTTTCATTATCTCCCTGTCTCTCATAATATCTCAATAAGTGCTGCCCAAACTCAAAAATTCAGTCTTGTTAATTAAAGGCTTAATTCTCCCTTATTTCCCCTTCCATCTTTCTTTGCCTTTTTCATAAGGAATCACAGTGAATCAGTCATCACAATTCATTAATCACCCAATCTTTTGTTCTCTCTTTCTCTATTTTAAGTCAATCACCGCATATGTATACATTGTGATTAAGGTTATCTTATTATTATTTTATATGTGTGTCTCATTCTCTTTCACAGTGTGACTCCTTGGGCTTTTAGCTACTCATGTCAGTCAGCGTGCTCTGTAAATGCCCGCGCTAACCCTCCTGTGTAATGCCTTTACCTTTATTCTCCTGTGCAAGGATTTAGAGTAGTAACTCCCTCCACTTCTTCAGCCCTAATGCCTCAACATCCATCATCCATCATCACCACCACACAAACACGTGTATTTTCTTTTTACCCTCATAATTATTGATCTGTCGTCTTTGTGTTAAATTATGAACCATATTAACCAATCAAATGTCAAAGACTGTAAGGAGATGTCATGTGATTTTCCTCAGTGGCCAATAGGCACCTGTGGTAGAATAACTGTGGCTTCCTGGTGCACCTGTGTAGACCTGTTAACCTTTTGTCTCTAAATGACTAAGTCACCATGTAAGCATTTGTGTGTGCTTGTGTATGTCAGTGAGTGTGTTTGTCTGTATGTGCATCCTGTGTGTGTACAAGCATGTGCACTGTGCATTTACCGTAAAACAAATGCATTTGTGTAGTGTGTGTGTGCGGGCATTTGTGTGTCACAGTGAAGCATAGATAGTATTTACACAATTGCTTCTTCTGCGTGTGTGTGTGTGTGTGTGTAAGAGCAATCTGTGAAATAACTTGGTTGTGTGTCCATGTGTGTCACAGTGGTGTCTACAGAGCACCTACTGACCTAACTACTAACCCCAGTCTTAATTAAAGTTATAGATAGAACACAAGATACAGAGAGATCAGCATGACAACAACCTCAAACCCTAAGGTGATAACAGTACGCAGAACATATGTATGTTCTGCGTACTGTTATCACCTTGTGTGTTGATGTGTAAGTTTCTGTTACTGTTGTGGAAACATACAGGCTCTGTAATTGTATAAAATGCCCTAGAAAAATATACAATAAGTCTTTCTGTATGAGAATAATACTTTTTTCTTTGTTGTGATAATACACAAAACAAATAAATGCAAACGTATCAGTTGTGGCATATTCCAGATCATAATCTACATGGCATACCTCACACTGATAAAACCTAAAAATATATTTTCTGAAAATAGTTTTTCAGTGTTTAAAATGCATCAGTATCATACATGAATATTCAGACCTTTTATCCAGTGCTTTGCAGCGTCACCACACTAATTATAGCTTTGTTTGTTTGTTTTTTTTTTCCTCTATGGCTCCACCAGCTTTACACAAATGGATTTTAGGCAGATTCTCCGATCCCTCCAAGCCAGTTCTTTCAAGCAGTGTCAGACTGGATGTTGAGCGTTTGTCAGCTGTTATCTTTAAGTCTCTTCAGACATTTTTACTGGGGTACAAGTCCAGGCATTTGCTGGGTCACTGAAGAACAGAGCATTGTGATAAGTCCTGTACTTCTCTTCCTGATTTTTTTTTGACAAGCTGAGGTAATGTGCTCCTTACAGACAGTTCGGTAGTTGGTTTTGCTCACTGTTCTATCCATCTTTGACCCATGCTCTAGTGCTTACATCCCCATGGCTTTATGTTGCCACCACCAGGCTTTGCTGAGCAGATGGTACAAAGCAAGTAATGAGCAGTACCGAGATGTTATCACAGCCTGGCATTCAGGCCAAAGACTTCAGTTTTGGTCTGATCTGTAGGTTTGGTCATTTTTATGGGTCACTTTGCAAACTTTAGGAACACTCTCATGTGCCTAGGAGTGTGCTACTACACCATAAAGGCCAGATTGATGAACTGTTACAGACTCTTGCTGCTTGAACGGAAGCTCTATACTCCAGAGCTCTGTTTTTTTTTTTTTTTTTTTAACACATACTGAGTCTAGACAGACCACCAGCTGTAGGAGTCACGTAAACTATGGGCCTGTACTGAAACACAGTATGGTACTGTACACAGTGTGTCTAAATCATTTCTAGCCAAGTGAACTTTGTCAGTGTATCAAGTATCCAGGTGTTTCAGAAGCCACCAAACACTGTATTAACATATTAACACAAATGATATGAAGCACATCTTCACATAAATGCTTTTCAAACCCACTACTGATGTAATAACCCACTTTCAATATCACAAAATATCTTATATTTTAATTAATACTATCATTAAAAGTATCATAGAGTAATTTAAATTGCATCTATAGGCTGCAGAAAAGTAATAATGAATAGCTATTAAAGATTTGGGCAATTCATTCTGTAACATATTATGTAATAATAAATGAGCATGGGGTACATTCTCTTTCCTACTGCACTTCAAGCTGCATGTACTGTGCCCAGGTTAGTAATCCTACATACTGGGTTTGAGAAGTGAGGAGAAGATGAGCAGGGAAGAAGTCAGGGGAAGTGTAAAGAGATGGCAGAGCTGCAACAAGGCCAGGCAGGTTGGGAGCTCCCAGCGAGTAGAGGGAAAGTGAGAAGCTGACCTGAGTAGAATGAAGGAATGGAGCAGCTGTGTGTGTTGCACGTTCACATGTTCGTGCATGAGTATGTGTGAAGATCAGGCCATGTATGAGCATCAAAGCAGAGTGCATGCATAAGTGTGCATGCATTAATGTGTTTATGTGTGAGTGTGTGTTACAGTAGTTTGCTTTTTGTGTGTGCGCGTGCGTGTGCTTGTGAGCAGCTGAAGCATTTTGATATTCCTATGTCTGTGTCTTCCGGCACTAAATCGGTTGGGGGTTCAGACCAGTCTCATGCTGGGTCCCTCCAAGCGCTCACACTGCTGTTCAGCATTCATTTGTCTCCTCTCCTCTCCTCTTCTGCTCTCCTCCTCCTCTCCTCCTCTCGCCTGTCCAGTATCTCTTACTCTCTCTACCCTCTACTGCCACGTGTCTGTCTCTCTGTTTACAGCCCATTCTTTTCCTCTTTATTTCTTCTGGTCTCTCTCTCTCCCTCTGCTCTCCTATCACACACTGTTTTCACCACATCCTTTCTTTTCATGTGAGGATAGTGGATGCTCATGAATTTATGGATTTCTGCATGGGGGGCTCTCTTTCGAGGGAGACCAAAAATGATTTCACAGCCCGCTGTGTGGAATATGGGCTTGTGGAGGAACAGGGTGGGAGCTCAAAGCACCAGACAACTGTTTTGTTCTGGTCCATTCTCTGCCACAGAGGGAGTGGTCCACCTGAAACAGAGCATAAATTGGCCTTTCTTATTGTAGAGGTGTGAGGAAAATACCGATGACCTTGTTTTCTTTTGTGATTCTTCTGTTGCATGAGTGTTTGTGGTATTGGATGGGGTGACTTGATTTCATACAGACTGGATTATATTAGAAAATGAAATCTATTATTTAATAGATTTCATTTAAACACAGTTCAGACAATTCAGTAAACAAGCATTGTAAATATATCAAATGAATGAGGCGGATAGATGCACATGCTTAAGTTGAAAAAAAAGAAACAAACTTGAAGCATGAAAATACAATCAAGGACAACGTTATTCACGGAATCCCAGTCAGCTGTTATTCAGCCAGTGTAGACGGTTGCATTGATTAAAAGTGAAGCATGTCCGATCCTTGAGAGGGATGACTGAAAAACGTGGCTGGAGCGTGCCCTGTGTTAGGGTTCAGTGGTGACACCCATTTGACATCACTCTGCTGGGCCCTCCAGCATCACACCCATAAAATCAGCCCTTCCACATATAAACCTCCTAGGAAGTGTTTTTGGAGATGACCGGAGATTATTACATGGATATTTTCACAGGAGGTAAAAAAATAATTGAAACAAATTGACTCCATGTTTTCATCCAACAGTTTAATGAATAGAGAAACAGGGTGGAAAAAGCCTGCAGCAAAGTTCCTTATTTTTGTATTCATGTAGCTGTATAAAGATGGATCTACCAATGTAGCTACAAACCTGCATTATCGAAACAATTACAGCAATGCCTATTATTTTTAGAGGTACGGCTATAACCGTGATGTATTATGTGATTGTCCTTCAAAATCTAATGGCATTAACAGCATGGAAGAACAAGTAATTTGATTTGTTCAATTCTCCCAGCAACAGGGAGCGAGATCTAGAGGGTTGGAGAGAAGGCGAGAGAGAAGTGGAGACCAGCATATGCAGGAAATGTAGGAAAAAGGAGTTTCATCCACCAAATGTAGAGAACAGTACAGTTACACATAAGTTATTTCAAAGAAATTGTTCAGTATTAACATGAAACCATAGATTTATCTTGTCGTCACTACCTGTACTGAGAGAAGTACAAGTAATTTCAGTCAATCAAACATTAATACAGAGCGTTAATATATAGTGTGGTGTTGGTTCACCTGTTCCCTTATGTTTGGCAGAAGAGATAGATCATTGCTGGCTGAGCTGTTACATAATACAGTGGCAAAAAAGTGTGCAAAGCCTTTGGAAATACCTGGTTTTCTTCATTAATTTGTCATAAAATATGATCTGATCTTCATTTAAGTCACAAACAAACACAATAATCTGCAACATTTATAATCTTTGTCTCTTTATTGAATACACATTAAATGGTGGAAAGAAGTAAGTGAATCCTTGGATTTAATATCTGGTCAAACATCCCTTGGCAGCATTAACCACAGACAAGCACCTCCAATTGCTGTGGATCAGACCAACACAATGCTCGGGAGGAATTTTGGACCAATCAGTAGAAGCTGAGTGATCCTTCCTCACAGAGCTGAAGCAGTTCTGTGAGGAAGAATCACTCAGCTTCTACTGAGCTTCAGTCGGTGACAGCCACCCTGACAGTATCCTGTAAGACACCTTGATAAATTTGGGTATTTATTTTCCCCATGATGATGGCGAGCTGTCCACGCCCAGACGCAGCAATCCATGATTTGCGTACGGTAGACTCATGAACAGAGATGTTAAGCAGCTTCATTGATTCCTTAAAGCCTTGGCTGTTACTCTGGGCTTCTTTTTTTACATCATTGATCATTCTGCTTTGTGCCTGTGGATTCATCTTGGCTGGGCACCCGCTTCTAGGGAGAGTAGCCACAGTACTGAATCACTTAGTTTATCAGACTGTGGACTGATGAATATCTGAACTCTTTGAAATTACTGTGTAACCCATTCCAGCTTTATGCAAATCAACATTCCTTGTAAGTCTTCGGAGATCTCTTTGTGAGGCATAGATCACGTCACCAGATGCTTCTCGTAAATAGCAAATTCAAAATTTTTGGTTCTTTTTGATTCAAAATAGTCAAAGTAGCTCTAGCCCACACCTCCAATCTGGTTTCATTGATTGCAGTCCAGGTTTGCAAACTCCTTACTCTAAAAAGCTTTTGTTTTTCATGGTTCATTTACTTTTTTCTTGCTAATGTAAGTTTGTGTCTGTAGCACACAAGGGTTATGTGGTGATTATATTCCTGCCAGTGCCTTCGTCATGGATGGGCTGTGAGCAGATGAAACATGAGTGATAGCGTTAGAGCAACACAAAGCATCCATAGCATATGCAATGTTCTCTCCAACAAAAACATACTTGTGGACATACAGTTCAGTGTTTTTATATCATATCTTTGCAGTTGTATCAGTTTTTGTTTTAATATTCTCGCTCTTACGCACTCTCACACACATCCATGAACACAACAGCTTTTATGCACAAAGCAAGCACATATGGAGAAGACAAAAATGCTGTGTTTCTCTTCTACAGATGATGTTACATTATATTCTTCTATGGCCATATAGGGTAGTGTACTGTATTTGGACGCCTTTGGACACTGTGATATGTTTTGTTCTCATATTTTGCCCACAACAGCATTTAATCTTGATTTTATCATTAAAGATGTTTAATTTCTAATTTCTGCTATATAGGTCTCCCACAAAAATGGTCAAATGCATTTATAATTCATTGTTAAACCATGAAGTACAGCTGACTTCTGAAAGACATTGTAATTTTGAATGTGGTCTCGGTGACTTGGTGAGGCAGAAGACTCTCTATCATCAAGTTTGTGGCAGTTTAATACAGCTACTCTGATACTGTATGACTGCTATTAAACGTCTACTCTTTTCTTCCCTTAAAAAGTTTTACAACTTTGGTCAATTTATAGGTGGTTTACATGCTGTAATATGTCAATGAAGAATAAAAGGCACAATGTTTAGATGTCCGTACTCCTTTAGATGTTCACATTCCATCTTACCTTAATAGGGTAGGATGTGATATGAACATTTATTAAGCAGACAAGACCGATAGAGATGAGCTTGTCGAAATGGAATGACTGAAACATACATAGATGACTCTTTGAAAGTGACTCTTTGAATAAAAAAAAAATAAATAAATAAAGGCATCTGTCTCAGCAGTGAATCCCTCTAGAATTTGGCTTGATTCAAGTGGTGAATTGTCACATCCCTACTTTCTTTTTTAATATAAAAACACTCACAGTTTCACTTGAATATATACAGGAACATTATATTTTGTTTACTGTATAAAAATAGGAAAACACATTGTATATCCTGAGACTTGTACTCACACATACACACAGGACTTGCTCTTTGTTCGGTTTTGTCCATATTTTTCATTTTGTGTTGCCCCCTACTTTAATATTCAGTATTACTCCAAGCCTTGGAGAATCCAGTGTTGTCTCCAAACCTTATATCTGCTTGCGGTAAGGTTGCATAATAGATACACAGTGAAACTGAAAGCATACCATCAACCACAAAATACATCATACAGGCAGGATTCCCATCTCTCCTGTTCTCTTAGTGGTATATATCCCTTGTCTTATCTGTTGGACTTGGGCAGCGTTGTATAATAAAACCATTATTGTTGAGTTGACATATAGCCCTGCACTGCTTCCATGAATCCTATGTGCCAACAGAGCTATGAGGATGTCAATTTAAGTGTCAGATTAGAACAAATTTTGGACAAACCACTGACTCAGCATTAATGATGAGGAAGTGGAGCGATGGGGTTAAAGGTTAAGGGTGTGCGAGGAAGAAAATCTGTGGTATAGACAGGCATAGGTTACTTTCACATAAACAGACATGTGCAGCTGTACCACTATATACCTACACACAGAAACACATAGACACTAAAGGACACCTTTAGCATATTAAGTATTCTTATATACAAGAAGACTTTAGAGTTTGGCTACAATGTCATACTGTGTTTTATAAAGATTAAGAACCACTCTCTTTGAAAGGCGAAGCAGAGATAACAAATTACTGGGGATGTCCCAATCGAGGTATTTGGCCCCCAGTCTGAATCATTTGATACTGGGCATCTGCCAATACTATGGCTGAGCTGATTACCCAAATGCCACAGCTGCCCAGTGCATACTCAAGCTACAACCTGAAACTGTGATGAGATAGAACTTGATTCATTCAGTATTTTTTTTTTTTTTTGTCCAGAAGAAGTCTCAGTATAGACAGTAAAAATAACTATGTACATACTGTGGTAACTGAATATGTGCAGTGTTGATTAAATATGTATCTGGCATGTTGAAATGACAGCTGTAGCTGAAGCTGAGAGGATACTACCTCAGTGTTCTGTACACTTTTCTTTGCCAGTAGGAAAGAGAAAGGCAACATGGAGAATCTGTGTACTTAAACAGTTAGGGTGTCAGAAGACTTGCTGCGGTGCCCCCTCATAATTTTTTTTACATTTGCATCTGCATCTAATGCCGAAAAGCCTGGCTGTCATAAAGGACAGCAGCTTTACAACACTAGCCAGTGGAGATGGACAAAACACAATATAGTAAAGAGAGGATCTGTAATTCATTGGGCCTATTTAAATTGATACCTATCTATTAAAATATGCTTGGTTCAGCTCTGATTCCAGTCCTTCGTGCAATCGATTGGGGACATCACTACAAATTACCGTTGTTTGTGATGTGCCCTTCATTACTGTCATGCAGCTCTACTGCTTCTGTTTCAACATCTTTCTTTTCTCTTTTCAGTGTGTCTCAGTATCCCCTGACTTGACACATATCTCTCAGATGAGCAGTCAATGAACTATTTCATGTGGGGAGAGTGGTGCCATCACTTTACTCTTCATAAGAGCCTCTGTCTTAATAGACACTTACAGTTACTCTATTTGTTTGTCCTTTGCTCTTGATGTTTGGCTTTACTTATTTCCCTTTCTTTCTCCCCTTCCCTTCCCTCCCCCCAGCATGCCTCCTCTAAACTCTCTGGGCTCGTGCTCCTCCAAGGTCTTCCTTTATGATATCTGTATTTCCATTTTTCCAGCTCTGACTCAGACTTGCAGCTCACAAATTGACCATAACCTTGATGAAGTCCAGGCCACATGCATGTCATAGAATGACCAAAACAACAATTCCAGTAACTCCCTCCAGACCAGCTGTCTGAGAGCAACATGCTTAAAACACTCTACAAGATTAACTGATGTTGATGTTTGGAAGGTAAGGTTATTTAGAGAAAGCTTTGTAATTTGATATTTGGTTACACAGAAAGGAGAGGGATGATGCTGAAGGAGTGTCTCTGCTTATTGCCTCAAGCTACAGCTGTGTGTAACAGAGAATAACACACAGTACCACACTTACAGTTACTGTGTCTGTTATAAACTATTAGGATCTACATTAAAATATGAAATAGTATTTTATTGCATTTATTTATTTTAAGAAAAAAATTTCATGAATATATATATATATATATATATAAACACTAAAAATGTTTGAATCATGAAATATCTGTCGTACAATGCAAAGTATAATCCCAGAGTAAAGAACATTAGATATTCCTCAAAAAACCTTTGTAATGTCTTTAGAAAGAGTATCAGTCCCATTTTAAGGAATATATCAGCTCTCCGCTCAGAAAGGCAGGAACATTTTTTTCATTATACAAGTAGCTTTTCATTTCCAAATAATCCATCATGTCTGTAGTCCATGAATATTGAACACAGTCTACTATCTTTATTCTGACACGGTGATTCATGCATTCAAACATTCAAAAGCGGTCCACGCCAGTCAATTCCTCAGCTTTTCTATTATATCAAAGAACGTCAAAAAGTGACTGAGAAAGGGAACGGATCAGTTACAGCCGAATAAATTCCGCCCAGATATACTTTTCTTATATAACATTTCACTCTTGTTTGATAGACACAAATCCCTGTAAAGGATAAATTATCCGTATATACCCTAAGGAGTCAAGAAAAGTTTCCTCTCTTTAACATAATCCCACATTTCTATCTGTCAGACATGCAGGAAAGTTTCCCTTAAATATTCGTTGTGGAAAATGAAGGAGCAAAAAGGCCAGACCTCTTAAAACGGAGAAGAAGTCGTTTTATAAGCTCATCCTCCTTGTCTTAGAAATGTTGCTTTGAACACACTTGCAAGAAATCGAAATCTACTTATTTTGTTTGTTTTAATGGTCAGTACATTTTGAAACAAGGCATTATAACAGGCATATTCACTGTTTGTCAGAACAGCACAATCTGTGAAATTAAGGTTGAATGAGTGAAAGGAGTGCCTCCACTTAGTGTGTTGCGCAGTTCTTACTTTCTACTGATCATCACAGCTTTATGCATATACTGTTACTGCAGTGAGTCCATTCAAAAGACTTGCTTCTCTGGATGATTTATATATGACCATTGGACTATGGATAAAGGATCTAAGAGAGATTTAAAGGATTTAAGAGAGATTCATTTTAGTTTCAAATTTAGGATTTGAAACTAAAATGCCTCACCATAATTATGTGAGGCTTATGGTTTGTATTATGCTGGAAATACTGTTAATAGGCAAGATATAGTTTTTTTTCTCCTAACAGTTGGAGTATCTATATGGTTCTGCAAATGTATATTTATTAAGTTTTGAGCTACACTCTCTGCAGCAGACCACTTTTTTCAATAGTAAAGCCGGGGGTCAGTGGCATTATGTCCGTCCATCCCATACTTTGTCTAGACTTAAATATCTCAACATATACCACACAATTTTGTATAGACATTCATGATTCCCTGAGGATGAATCCTAATGACTTTGGTGATTCTCTGAATGTTCCTCTAACAATATGCACCATGTTGTTGACATTTTTACTCTTTAGTGAAATACTTTGAATGGATTAACATGAAATTTGGTGCAATTGCCCATAGTGCCCGGAGGATGAATTTTAATATCTTTGGTGATCCTTTGACTTTTCCCCTAGCGCCATCATCAGGTTGACATTTCCGGTTCAGAATCTGGATGGTTTATCATGGAGTTTTTAACACACATTCACAGTCCCCTCTGTAGATTTGGAATCATGTAAATAAAATTCTTGCAAAACTCAACACTCCCATTACTTTTGCCCCTTCACTGCTCAGCCAGGACACAAGAATGATCTATGGCATTTGTATTTCAATAAAGACCCTTATGAGAGACATACTCTGATTTGTACTTGTGAGCTGCACAAAGGTAATTGAATCTGGACATTGCATAATTGGAGTAAATATATCTGAATCTCTGTATCCCTTGACTGGAGGTGAACTTGATCTCTCCATTCTCTGCATTCTGCAGCAAACTCATCAACTATTGGCTTACACTTAATTTTATCTTTAGCATAACAGCATGTGGTAATAGGTGATAATACAAAGACCGGGTACACATAATTTGAGCTGATAAGATAAGAGTTCACCGCAATTTGTGTCGAAGAGAGCATCCTACAAGAGCTCTGCAGAAGAAGCTACACAGCGAATGATTTATGCTTTCAATTTATGTATGAAAAAGATCGAAGTACAGTACTTTAGATGCAGTCAGATCCATTTAACAAGGTTGTTCACAGTTCTGTCAATACTGCGCTTACCTCTCAATATGCAAGATAAGCCCTCCTCCACAAAGGATCCAGAAATCTAATATACAGTACTGGCAAAATGTGAGAACAAACAGGAGACAAATGCACACACATAAACACACACATGTCGGGTTGAGAGGGATTTGAGGATTTGCTCATAGACTTGATGCACCTCATCATGACCTTATTGGTAAATAGGCCTTTCCAGGACCCTGAGCAAACTCAATAAAACTAGCCTCCAACTCCAAACCCACTGCACTCTGCAAGGTCCCCCGAGGAGCGCCGATACCGAAAGAAGGGAGAGAGGCAGAGAGAAAGAGAGAGAGCAAGAAACAGACACCAAGAAAGAAATGGAGAATCAGATGGGGGGGGGATAACAAGATATTGAGATTGAGAGAGACAGGGAGGGAGAGAATAAGACAGGAAAGAGAGAGATCAAAGACAAACAGTGAAGCAGCTGAGACAAGGAGAGAAACACTGAACGAGGGAGAGGGGAACCCGGTGGTGGAAAAGTAATTCAGCGCTGCAGGGAGAAGTTGTGTTCCGTTTCTGCTCTTGGCCTCACCAGCTGTAATGAGCCTCAGATTACAACTAGGCCCCGACCCTGACATGTGCAAAAGGCATTACTGCTCGGGCTGGCAAAGCTAGAGACTGCACTGAGAGAATCAGCTCATCATTAAAACATATTGCCCTCAGCCAGAATAATTGAAAATAGGAATAAGTACTGTAATTCCTGATGAGAGTTTTTCAGAAAGAAAAGAGAAAGACAGAGGCGGGCAGAGAGATGGGGAGCCTGTGAAGATTGTACATCTTTTACATCTATTGAGATTTTTTTTTTTTTTTGGAATGTTTGCTATTTACAGTAGATCAGTAGACTTTGTGAAAAATGAAGCACTGGTGTTGTATAGTTGGTGATGCTGAAAGAAATACAAGGAAACAATGAATTAATCTCAGTAATTTACACAGACCATGTAAATGAGAATTTTGACAGTTTGTGGGAGTCGGGTTAGGTTATTAGAATAATGAAAAAAGACTCATAACAATGTAGTTTTATAGCACTGATTACATGTGATGCATATAAATAAAAGATCTGTTGTGAAGGCTGTGCAGCTTCTACTTGATTACTATACTGTTTCCAGTAATACACTCCTATACTTTTTCCTGAAAAAGTAAAATAAAGTATTTGAACAGTATCATTTAACTTACATTTAAAAAATGTTGCACTTCTTTGTTAAATTAATGGGACTCCATTGGACAGTTGTAAAGTTGAAGATGTTTTGCCATTAAGGCTTTATTAGTTCTGTGCAGAGCCCCAGTATAATTCAGTATACAGTAGACAAACAAACCAACAAGTGAAACTATGATTTCACACTTCACATAACCTCTATGCGATCATATTCAAAAAAGGCCACATCAAATCCTAGAACATGGCTAGGGTTTGATGAGGTTTGATGTGCAAAATTGGGGATGTAGTCAAACTGGTAAACAACTGCTTTCAATGGAAAGTAGCTAAAGCCTGCTCAAAAAGCTGCAAAATGGTGTGAGATGGTGTAATACGCACACATACATTGTGTCGTATGTGCATTTTGTCTTGTGACCAGTTTCCTTCCAGTTTTCTTCTCTCCTATAAAATCCTGATTTTTATAACTGTGATGTTGTCTGACAGATCACGCAAACCCATAGGAACTGCAAAATTAGGAGTTGAAACTCTGTATTATGTGAAATGTTCCAAGCAATATAAAACAGCCCTTTATCTTGTATACTTATACTTCATATTCAGTATGTATGTATGTCATGTATCACACTTAAAAGAGCAAAACAAAATCCCAGGCCCAAGGAGCTGGTCGTTGAAAGTGAAAGGCCATGTATCTGCAATAGATTGTGAGAATGTGTCAGCAGCTGCACATTCCCACCCTACTGGAATCCAGGCTGTCATTTGGCCCTGCTATTTCACTGTGCAATGAACCACCAATGCTATGCCATCACACCACACTTCACCACCAGCGAGGATTTTCTCTCACATACACACTGAGTAGAATTCTCAAAAATGTGAAATGGAGCTAATGCACAAGGGAAATATAACACAATTTCAACAAGCACTGTAGCAAGACATTTGTGGAGCAGACAGAATACCAAAAACACCGTCCTCTTTTTCTGTGCATGTAGAAATCACTTCATGTAAGTCAAATCATATTGTATGTTCATACGTTCTTGTAAGGTGGTGAGAGTTTGCCTGTTAAATGAAGGGTGAATACATCCTGGGTATCGGCTCTCCTCTTCTTTCCGACTACACCCTACTCCAGCTGTTCTTCACCCCCCCATCCACCCCCCATCATTTCATCCATCCACATGGCATTGTGCCACTTCAGTGAACATCAGGGTGCACTGAGTTGTTTTGGCACTATCCCTCTTGCAAATTCACTTTAGTAGACAAAATTGAATGTGGGATTACTATCCTGTTGTGCAGTTCCATTTCAAAACCATGGATGTGCTGGTGTGCCCCCCCTTTTTTTTCTAGTTCAGTGTATAATACTGCAAACTTGGAATATACAGTTGCCTGTCACATATTTTTTGGGGCCAAAAATTTCAGCATGTTTCCAAATGCTACCAGTGTTATTCCACATAATGCTACCATCAAACTCTGATTAATATTATAATAACGCACTGCATTTAGTACATCTGTTTGTCAGCAGGTACTCTAGACCATATATCATAGTTATTGTTATAAAGCAGAGTAACCCAAAACCTGACATCTTACAGCATACTGTATATGTATGCATAGTCATCCAAACCAAACCATATCCAAAATAAATAAATAGGTGGTCAGCTGAAGCCACAATGTGGAAAATGTTCAGAGCACTCTTGCTTTTTGGTGTCTGTTTTATGGACAGGGCTACATGGTGGGTTCGCTTCCATACAATTTCTTGTTCAACTCTTGGGAATATCAAAGACCGTGAGTTCTATTTTTGCCTATGCTTGTGAGTCACTGCATTTGCATAATGTCAAATAACTGTATTAATTGGACTATTCCAGACTGATTCCCAGTGGCTGAACCTCAGTCATTCTTCCAAATTGGTGCCTTGTGGACATGACTGTTTTTTTTCCCGTGTGTTCGGTCTTCATTATTAGAAATCAGATGAAAAATGTATGAGAAAACCATGCCATTCCATTTAACAAAATAAATCAATTTCACAGTATATTTGTATGTTTCTAAAACTTCCATGCAAACTATGTGCCACTTACACTGTCACAATGGTCTGTAAAATTACCATCAATAAACTGCTTTTCCAGATCATCCCCTCTGGGTATAGATTAGTTATTTAGTAAATAATTTCTAAATAAGTATCTTGTATATATGACTGGTATTATATCATTTTTATTTATTATATGCCCAGTGTTTAATTCTGCATAGTAATAATAATTTAAGAAAAATCTATAATTTAAGAAAAATGAATGATTAATTGATTAATAATTTAAATATTAATTAAAAGAAAGTCAAAGTGACACAGTCCATGTATTGTGCAAGTTCTGTACTTTTGCCAAGAACATAAATAACAGTTGTTGTGATTTGAGCCAGGATATATACTGGTAAATATTTGATCGAAGAGCATTCTCATCTCACCACCAGCAATGCCACAAGTCAGAAAATCTAGGGAGTCACCTTTGTGATTTGATGCAATAGAAGTCAGAAAAATGTTGTAGCCACACACACACACACACACACACACACACACACACACACACACACACACACACACACACACACACACACACACAGACTCGCACACTTCCATTCTGCTCTCATGCTTGTTAAGATCCTATCTATCTTTTGAGAGAGAGGGTGAGAGCCCTTTAGCCATACTCAGAGGGCTCATTTCCATTCCAACACACACACATACTGCACATAACAACAAACACGCACACAAACGCACATACACTAGCACTGGGATTCCGCAAGCACCTGTAGATTGTAATGAGACATGGAGTTCTTTTTGACCTTGGAAGCACCAAAAGTGAAGTTTGTCAACCTCCAGGAAATGCTTGCTTGAGAAACAAGTGCGTGTGTGTGAGTGAATGTGTGTGTCCTGAAGTAATATGCTAGACTTTATCCCAATGTTCCATTGTGTGTGTGTGTGTTTGTATGAGACTGAGGCTGCATACTACATCGACCGAACACCTGCTGCTGCGGTAACTAGGATGTCAGTGTGCAGAGGAGAGCTTCATAAATATATATTAGAATCAGAGCTGATATTAAACTGGGGAATAACCCAGGGAATGATCTCACTTGGTCAGTTTGATCTGGTTTCATCCCTCCTCCTCCCTCACCCTTCTTCCTTATTTTTTTCCTTGTCTTTTTGCCCTCATCTATTAATGTATGTATCCATCCATCCATCCATCCATCCATCCATCCATCCATCCATCCATCCATCCATCCATCCATCCATCCATCCATCCGTCTTTCCACCCACCCTGGTCTTTGGACCTTTCTGGTGTGTGCTTTCAAAAGGCTGGTTGGACAGGAAATTAACACACGACATTATACAACATCGTTCGTATAGAAGTTGTGGGAATAGTTATAATAAATTGAGCTCATAAAAAAAAGTTTTGTTTTAATGATTTCAAATGTAAAGGAAAGACAATGTAAACCCAGGTTGGTGGGTTTTGGTTGAATTTAGATTCAGGTATAAATAAATAAAGCCTGAAGCACACTGCGGTACTTCTGATTAACTTCTATGACATTTAATAAAAGATAGCACAATAGATGCAATAAAGAAATTACATTCTTTTGGTTGAAATGGAAACCTGGTTTGTATTAAAGACAGTTCGAAGATGACAGTGAGTCATATTGTAATGCTGCCTGTTGTTAGTTGTTTTTAGGTCATTGTGTAATGTGTGACGAAATGTTACAGCTGGGAGACAAATATTGTCAGTGTTCTGGGACGAGTTTGATCCTGAGATGTGTATCAAATGTTTTGGTTGAATTCCTGCATTTTGGAAGTGAAATTAACTGACGGTGTGAGGTATGTGTTGGTAAAGAGAAGCTTGTGAGAACTGTAAGTGAAGTATTGAGAAATGTGTGTTATCAGTTGTAAAAAAAAAAAAAACAAACAAAAAAAATTGCAAGATAAGACACACACAGAATAATAATAAGAAAGAGAAAACAACTTGCTTTTTTATTGTTTGATACCATATGCCATAACCAAAGTTGTTTGTGTCTTTTTCCAGTGAGTTTCCAGTAACAAAATTACAGATTTTTATTAGACTGGGTCTCATGCTCTGCCAACTGGGCTTACCGGGCAGCTATCTATCTATCTATCTATCTATCTATCTATCTATCTATCTATCTATCTATCTATCTATCTATCTATCTATCT
>JBBMJY010000025.1:15515795-15525969 GCA_037833715.1 Toxotes lorentzi | reverse complement strand
AGATTACAGTTAGTGAACAGTTAGTGGATACTGTGTGCTCAGCAGATTACAGTTATGATGGGAAACAGAGCACAAAATAAAAAGCTGTCATGATTATAAGTATTTAATCCCAAGTAGTTGGGAGTGACTCTGCAGTGATGTGATGACCATGTAATGTAGGGTTTCAGAAATACCATTAAATTGGAATTGGCACATTTTAGTGAAGAATTGTGAAGATTTTACAGTTTTGAAACTGAACAATTAAACCCCACGGCCAGTGAACCTTTGCTTCGTGAACTTTAATAGCCCCTTGCCTCTGCTGACTTATAGTACCTTGAAATTACAGTATCTCTCCACAAATTCAAGAAAAGATGTATTCCAGTGAAAGACATGCCACTTTAAATGGTCTTCCACTCTGACATTTTATGGTACCTCTCAGCATTAATCTTTCTAATTTGATTTGTGACAGATTTTATTCGAGAGCACATTCCCTCCCTTAACTTATTCATTCACGTCTTTAAATCCCTCTGTGCTGAGCAGGGGCAGGATACTGTCAAATCAAGGTGCTATGAAAAGAAGTATATAAGCATGAAATGCACTGTGGTTCAATCTAAAAAAGGGCTTTTCATACTCTGGCATATGATACTGGAATTGGAAAAATACATTTTTAGAAATTTATAATGGGGTTTCTGTTCTATTCTGTTCTACGGTTGTTTACATGTGTTATCTCTATAAACAAGAAGAAAGAAAAGGAAAAAACTGCAGCTGATCACATTAAAAACATAAAATTATAGTTTAATGTGTAGTGTATCTTATTTTGCATGTACTAATCCTTAGGAAATTACATCTTCAGCAGAGGCACACATGACCACAAGCCCACAAATAAGATCTCTGCTATGAGGTGAAGTCATGTGTAAACCCTGAACATTAACTACTTAAAAAAGGAAACATAAAATACTGAGTGGACTGCATGCCTATAAACAGGAAACACCTTGTTGAAATTCCTGAAAGCCCCATAAATTAACATGCTGATATTAGAGAGTACCTGGATGGATCAGTGCTACATTACCTCATGCTTAAGACAATATATGGACTTGCAAACCTGATATATTGCTCATCCCAAGGGGGGATCCATCTTGCCTGACAGATAATGGAGCTAGTGAAAGACATAAAATCCTATCAGACTCCACCATTTGTCTATAATTAGAAAAATAATGAAACATACGAATGTGCACAATATTGAGGGCAGAAAATGTGGATGGGATTCTCATTGATGCTAGATATTTCGATATGAGCAGTGTAGTTTGCATCTGAAGGTACCTGTTTAAAATATTTTTTTAAACAAATATGTGGCATGTTTATGTATGTTAGTGTGTGCCCTTGTCTGTATCTGTGTCTGTGTATGTGATGTATGTATAAAGATGAGACCCTTTTCCATTAAACCTTCCAATTTGTTTTGAATTAAAAAAATAAAATAATAAAAACCGTTTGTAATGTAACATGAAAAAGTCTGCAACTGACCAAGTCTGACATGGTTGTTTAAATTATTATTGAACAGATTATATGCAGTTTTGACTAAAATATATCAAATATCTTGAAGCAGAAATGTAACTGCACTTGTTCATGAAAACCATAATCATTCACCCGTGTTTACCTGTGTGTACCAGAGAGTCAGCCAACTGACTCTGACCTTCTCTGTGATAACATAATATTCCTGCTCGGAAGATGAAAGGGTCAAGCTCAACAAAGTGTACATCAGCTAAAGAGGATTTTTCAATCTTATGGCAAAATGTCTCAATTTTCAAAAGCCAGACCTTGAACTTGGAAGGTGACAAACAGTTCCAGGCTTCAACCCATCACCTTAATTCAACCGCTGGTCATTAAAATTGCCAATTTATCAGATGTCTGTGTTATCAGAAGAACTTGCTCTTGGCAGTGGTGGAAAATTGAAGACTCGCTCTGGATTGGGTGGTTAGTATATGGCTTGAGGTGAATAATGTCTTCATAAAGCTTTTCCGGGGGACATCGAAAATATCAGATTTTAAGACAAAGTGAAAGCTGGGGCAAAAGCACTTCTTATCTGCTGATCAACTTAAATACTTACTCATACAACCTTTACAAAAAAAAAACAACAACAAAGAAAACCATATATATATATATATATATGGTCAAAATTCTGCTGTTCCAGCAACACTTTTACTTTAAATGTTTCAAATTTATTTTCTGACTAATTAAATTTGGTTTCGCAAGAATTTCCTCGCCTAAATGGTGTTACAGTAAAAACTGATGATTCCATGATGGAGATATTCTGAATATCTGCATAAAGAGACAGTTTCCTGCTGATGAGTATCTGTTTAAATGTAAATCATCTTGATGTGTTATGCAATACCAATAATAATTCCAGTAGATTTTGCGTTCAACATTTTGACTTTGATGTAGTTTTACAAAAACGGCTGTGATCATTTAATGGAGGAAGGAAATCACTACAATGCACAAGGGTTGTTTCTACTAAAATGAAATCCATAATGTTAAATATTCCTTGTCAGGGAGAACCAACGGGGTGAAACATGAAAAGAAAATAAGGGAAAGAAGAATGGGGGAAAAAAAATCACAACCTCGTAATATTTCAACCCAAATTCCTTGTGACATCAACACCCATGCTGACCTCCAGCACAATCTCTAACAGTCCACATGACATATATGAAACTGTTTTTTCACTTTGCAGTTTGAGGACAACTCAAAGTCAAACCTATAGCTCATTCCATGTGTGGGTGTCTCGATTCATTTTCTCTTGACTTCCAATTTAGAGAGGTAAAAAAAAAAAAAAAAGTAAACCCCATGGCAGTGACCTCTGCTGTAGGGCCATGAATAATGGGGACTATTAGTTGCAAGGCAGTGCATTCTGAGAAAAGTTGTCATTTCAGCCGCAGGGCTGTTTAATTTAGACACAGGATAGAAGGAGACATTTCGGAAAATGTTCTGCATATGTTAAAAAATATGTATGTGCTTTTATGTAGACCATGCTGCAGGTCACAAACATATATGTCACTTGCCCTGTCCCACAGGTGCACAGTGAATTTCACTTGCTATCATCATTGATATCATCTCCACCTCCATCCTACTCAAACATATACACCCTTATACAAAATAATGCAATGAAGTTTTTTGTTTCACAATAACAACACAGTTTGTTATAACAAGACCCAGTTCATCTTTTATGCCAGTTACAATGTCAACTGCTATTTTTATGTATTTGCTTTAACACCCAACAGTGCCTAAGCTGTGTGAATAAATGATTCACGGTTGCAAATCATTTTTAAAGCTCAGCAGCCATGACTTAGATGTTAATTTGAGGTCACAGTGGTTAAAGAGTGAATAAAAATAGTTGGTGTTCAATCCCGGACTGTCAAAGAACTGTTAACATTTGGTCTTAAGGTTTGTCAAAACAGCAAAAGCAACACACATTGATCAAAATGAAGAAAACAAAGGGTGGGATAAAAAAAAAAAAAAAAAAAAAATCTGTCAAGCTTCAAAGACTATATTCTTTCAGTTGAATTGGTCCTCCGATAATGATCCATTTAGCCGGTCTGGGAGATTGGCTGGCAAAGGCATGAGGAGGAAATTACTCACCCATCTCCAGCAGAGAAATGTTTATTTCCCAGCCCTGCCCTCAAATTATTTCAATCAAAACACAAATTAAGTGCAATTAACAGAGTACTAAAATGCTCCAAACCAACTGATATGGAATCATTAGGAGTCACCTCAACCACATCTTTTTCTTTCTCCCTCTCCTTCTCGGTGTCTCTTTCCCTCTTCATCAATGGGCCCTCACTTGGGGTAAACTTCACACTTCATTAATTAATTCATCACCTAAAAGCTGAGTATTGATTTTCAGTAATGGCTTTACAAATCTATTGGACACCTAGCTGCAGAAATAATTAAAAAGAATGCCTATTTGCAATAAATCATCTTTAAAAGGGTTAAAAGTCTCACAGGTCGTGAGGGAGGTAGGTTACAATATCAACAAACAGGCTGTAATGTCCCCCAGTCATTAAGGACACCAAAGGACAGCTTTTACTGTCCTGTGGCTTTTACTGATTGTTATTTTTTACCATAGTAACAACCAAAGTGAGCTTAATAGATGTCATGAAATACAGAGAAGGAAACTGAATCATTACAGAATAGAAACTTAAAAGTGATGTAATGTTGGAGGGTTATTGATTAAGTCAGTGCAAAATGAAAGAGACTAAAGGTTATGGAGAACATGCATTTTCAGCGAGTGATGATGGACAGCTTTGCCAGCATCATAATAGGGTGATTTATTCTACATTTGTTCTATGGGAATTTTCTCTGGCAAACCTCTACCATAAAAATTCTCAGATAAATGATGCTGAGTTACAGAAGACTGTTACTGAAAAGAATCTGATGAGTGGTACAGTGCAGAAAACAAGACAGTTATAAGGAATATATATCAGGATAATGAACATTGTGCTGGAGGGCTGATTCTTCATTCCCTTAATTCCCACCAGTGCATGCTGGGAGACCATGAGGCAATGCCAGCTTTTAGGCCACACACCTGGAGCCAGCTGGGCATGTTAGCTGAAGCTCAGCAGAGACCAGAAAGCTGCGGTCCTCAGTGTGTGGGGAACTGTGTGTGAAGAGACACATTCACAGGTCACTGAATTAGACTGACACTGACACTCAAGTCAACTACTTTATCCACACAACATTTGGGGACTACAGCTGTGTAAGGGTGCCTTAGGCTCAGACCCAAAGGGATGCAGTCTAATTTTTGTGCAACTATTATTCTGTTGATTTACTTATTGTCTGTTTCCTTTCTGTCCTTTTCATCATTGCATCTCTTATCTTTGTGTTTCTGTTTGTGGCACCTGTAAGGTTCCAAGAGTCGTTTCATTTAAAAGTTGATATACCGTGGGTACGGAATGTATTCAGACCCCCTTAAATTTTTCACTCTTTGTTATATTGCAGCCATTTGCTAAAATCATTTAAGTTCATTTCTTTCCTTTGATTGCAACCAGTTGTCATGTGCCTGCAGCTGAAAAACACCCCCACAGCATGATGCCGCCACCACCGTGCTTCACTGTTGGGACTGTATTGGACAGGTGATGAGCAGTGCCTGGTTTTCTCCACACATACCACTTAGAATTAAGGCCAAAAAGTTCTATCTTGGTCTCATCAGACCAGAGAATCTTAATTCTCACCATCTTGGAGTCCTTCAGGTGTTTTTTTAGCAAACTCCATACGGGCTTTCATCTCCCAACTGCATCTCTGGAGCTCAGCCACAGTGATCTTTGGGTTCTTCTTTACCTCTCTCACCAAGGCTCTTCTCCCCCGATTGCTCAGTTTGGCCAGACGGCCAGCTCTAGGAAGGGTTCTGGTCGTCCCAAACGTCTTCCATTTAAGGATTATGGAGGAACCTTAAGTGCAGCAGAATTTTTTTTGTAACCACAATTCAAGACAATTCAACAAGTCTCTGAGCTCTTCAGGCAGTTCCTTTGACCTCATGATTCTCATTTGCTCTGCCATGCACTGTAAGGTCTTAGACACATATAGACAGGTGTGTGACCTTCCTAATCAAGTTCCTAATCTGCTGGACTCCAGTGAAGGTGTAGTTAAATATATGAGGGTCACAGCAAAGGGTTTGAATACTTAAAGCCGTGTCATATTTCGGTTTTTCTTTTTTAATAAATCTGCAATAATTTCAACAATTTCATGTTTCTCTGTCAAGATGGGGTGCTGTGTGTACATTAATGAGGAACAAAAATGAACTTAAATGATTTTAGCAAATGGCTGCAATATAAGAGTGAAAAATTTAAGGGGGTCTGAATACTTTCCGTACCCACTATAAGTCGTGTGTACTGTACAATCCACATAGAAACATGCTGATTTTATCAATACGGAAAAGATGGTCAGTACCGTTGTTAAACTGATATATCATGTTTTTTATAGAAAATCAATACAGCTAAATGCCATTAGCAAAGTGACATTACTAGTGGCAGATCCCATGTGGTTTCCAAATGATTTGTGGCCATTTTTGTTCCTTCCATGGGGACATACATGAAAGGACTGAGATGAATGGTTTAATATAACTGGTTAAGTTTTGTAAGTCACTGGATATAATCAGTGTATCTGATACACAACACAACCAAAAGCTTTGTTCCAGGACAAAATGACAACAATGAAAACAGGTGTAGTGTGTGTGCAATTCCTCATCACACTAAAATCGCAATGGCTTTAGCCCCAGTAAGGTGAATTTGTCATTGAGAACATGTAAATGTATTCAGCGAGCACCTTATATCATAGTAATCACAGCCTATCTCCACTGGGGCAAGGCCTGTGATTTAAGACAGGAGACTCTGTTTTATAACACTCTTTAAATTTCTTGCTCTTGCTCACTCTCCCTCCCACCCCTTCCTCCCAATGCCCGTTAGCTCTCCATTCTCTGCTCTCTATCTCACTTTATCTCCTCTTTCTTTCTCTCTTGCACGCACATGCACAGACACACACACACACACACACTCATAGCAAAGGAGAACATAAATCTGGATAGTGTGCCAGACTGGGCTATGGACACCATAATTACAGAACATCAAATGAAAGAATTAGTGTCCCTTTTCTCATTGCCATGCAAGACTTGCAAGTCCTCTGCAATTTCTTGTCTTACCTCTGCTTTACACCTACACGTACAACACATACTCCCTAACCTTGCTGTCTCTCTCTCTCTCTCACACACACACTAACACATGAACGTAAAAAGCAATTTCATACTGCTGCAGACAAAAACCACTGTGCAAAAATATAGATAAGTATGCTTGCACACATACTGTATTGACATGGCACATGGGCTGACACCTGCAGGCGTGTATCTGTATGTTCAATCATAATCTATTCTGTAATCTCCAGAAATGTTTTGAACACATTGAAAAATACTATCTGGTATGGACACTGTGTATTCATTAAACTATATCTTTTCAAGGCTTGATAAGACTCATTATGTAACATAAGAATTAGCAATGTGAGAGCTGGCCTAACGTTACTATTTTTGATAGGACATAATCTCTTGAATGTATGGTTTAAATGGTGCCATACATTGGACTACATTGGCATAATTTCTCTTCTGGAACTTTTTTGAAACTTAACTGAAAAAGTGATTATGTTTCATGACTCTGTAATCCAAAAGACCAGTAAAACACCTTCACGTCAATAACTTAGTATTCTCCTTTAAGTTTCCTCCTAAAACCCACCTTAATGTTATGGCCTTTTTGAAATGTTGGTACTTGTTGTAGTTGTATAAATTGTTTTATCATTATTGTCACACAGTGACTTACTAGCGAAGCCACAGTCCCCCACAAACATAAGAATTTGAGTAAATTTACTGATAATGACCTTTTAACTAATGACCTACTCTTATATTCTAATGACTTCAAAGTTGACATAGCTCTGCAGTATTTCCACTGTTGGCATCACATGTTCACAATGTACAGTATAGCTGTGGTTACACTCATAGAGTATTTATTACAAAAACACCACCAAACTCCAACAGTAGTTATCCTGACCCGATAGGAGGTGGTGGTGGTTGTTCCTCTCTGTTGAAAATCAGAAATTGGAATGCATTGCTGTCACCTTTTTTTTTCTGCCTGTATTAAGATTGAAAGAGAATAGAGAAAACAGCACAAACCCTCTTATAAATGCTAAATATTAACTGTTAAAGAAAGGAAGGTGTGAGAGCATGCAGTGGGATCCGTCTTATGTAAAAAGCTAAATTTTTTCTTGTTATCATTCTTTTATGAGTAGTTAATTCAGTAGCCTTAAAGCTTTTTATTACAGTCATTTTCTCCTGGCTGCTATTTCAAAGAGAGGAGCGAAGGATAATGTTTTTGGAGGAGGAGTGTATTTTTTGGAAACTTAGTATGCAGTGTCAACAAGTATGGTTTTAATATAATCAAGGGGAAAATGAGAAGTATGATAGTGTTGGGACATGCTATCATTAGAAAACAAAATATCTTCTAATTTGCCCCCAGCTTCATCAGACTGAATAATTCAGTAAGATCACTGCAGTATTTTCTTGCTCTGTGTGTGTGCTCAGTGACATAGCAATGGCTCAGAGGTCTGTAAAGTTGTTAAGACTACAGAGATGCATTGATTCTTAGTGGTATAAAAAAGTGAAGGACAGGTCATGTATAAAGACATGGTTAAACTAAAGTTTTTGTTTTTGAAACCACCCCTAGAAGCCTCTTTAATCAGTTGAAAGGCTGTATGCTGTGTCTCTACAGCATAAAGATGGTGTTGAGTATTTTAGCCTTTGTCTATACCACAAAAAGATGAGAGAAAAATGTGCAGTCAACACAAAAAACACCAAATGTAAAACCAGTTATGCGACTTGATACATTGTCCTTGTCACACTGCTCTAAATCCTTTGTGTTATTTGAAATGCCCCAATCAGAGATCCAGTCCACATGCTATGACAGACAGGCACATGCCCTGGAATCTCCAATTCCCTGAGCTGAACTGCCCCAATCACAGACCCACTATGCAGACTCAGCGACAGGCGTACAATCCTACACCTGTGACAGTAATAAAAGGATCCCTCCCTTCTGCTTCCCTCTCACCTACCTTTTCTGTCAATTACCGCTCCACAGATAGATGGAAAACTGCACATCTCAGCAGTTTCAGAGCCACCACGACTCAAGTGTGTCCTAAGGTTTTGATTGCAAAATCATGTGAAAAGCTTGAGGTAGTGGCTTTTGAAGGTGGTTCCCTGTGGGATGTAAGGGCATACAAATGGCTGCCTTTAAGTCCTAACTGAACATAACAAGGCCCTGGAGTTAGAAAAGCCTTGGGAGAGCTTGACTGGAGATGAGGAAAAGAAGGAAAAGCATTTATGTTGGAAAAAAGTAAGACTAAAAATGGAATCTCACCAGCATAATATTTTTCAAGTGAACGAACTATTTATTTCACAAAAACAGCGTGTGACAGCTGCAAAAGAACTGATGTCGCCTAAAAAAAAGGCCATCGTATTCAAATGAGTAAATGTTTGCCTTAGTGAAGAAGCTTTAATGGGAAGAGAAAATACAGAGGATGATTTTAAAGGCTCAGTTTTATTGCATGGCTCTGTTCTTCTATTCCCAAACTCACAGAATGAACAGAATGAAATCAACTACAGTTAAAAATACTGTGCAAGAAATAATGCATAAATCTTGTTGTAAATATATTTACTTGGCTAACTCTACTTTGGCAAACAGGAGATCTATGATTGTAATCAGTCCTGTTATTTGCAATACAAGAAGAAAAATGATTTTGCTACCATGTGTACTGCACAGCAATGCTGTATGTATGAGCATTTCCCACTCCCATAAACAATGTTCCTAGTGCATTTCTGTACAGCATTGTAAATAACCATGACTTTATTGCCCACATAAAATATATTTCTGTTCCAGCATTGTCTCCGTGACTGTCCAAAAGGCTAACTTAAACTGAGGATTCATTGCCATGTCAATTACTTTGCTATTGTTGCGTTTATTCCTATTTACATTTTAGTAGTGGGTCTGTGTATTTAAACCTAATTGACATTGATTTCACAGAAAGAGGTTGAAGCCCTGCCCATAACACAGTCGTTTCCTCACTACTTGACAATCAATTACAGCTTTATGAACAGACCTATATGGTTAGCATCTATCGGCACAGCCCTCCATGACCACCACCACTATCACCACCCATGAAGTTCACTTTTGATTTAAAATCCATGGGTAGCTAGCCATGAAATCACCCCTTTTGTCATAATAACCTTTTTCAGTTTAGAAGCTTTTTTTTTTTTTACACATTACGACAGATAGAAATAACAAGAAATGTTTGTGATGTACCACTCTGGTTGGTTGGGGTTATAAATATTAAAGGAACCCCAACTGGTTTCCATTACCCTACTAGCTTAACTCCACCTAATACAGCAATCAGAGTTCTCAATTTTATATGATTCTGCTACAGGCTGTACCCAGCCCAGTTTGAACATATGTGACAGGAAAGACAATTACAGAACTAAACAAAAGCAATGTCCCAATTATTATATATTCAAACTTTTTTTTTTTTCCTGAGTTTTGCTCCTTAAAAAACAAGTTTTTCCTTTTGACTCCCCCCTCATTTCCAGCCCGAAAGAACCCCATCCTAACTTCCATCCAGA
>JBBMJY010000025.1:15504585-15515695 GCA_037833715.1 Toxotes lorentzi | reverse complement strand
TATATATATATATATATATATATATAATAAGCATATTTCTCATTTCTTTAAAAGTAGTGTCTAGGATTAGGTAAGATGTTCCTTTTGGGCAAGATTCATGTTCAGTATTTTACTGGCTCACCGATAGTTTCACTAAATCTAGTTTTTGTTCAGTTTTTTTTATAATGATCCTGAAATTTTAAAACCTTCTACAGCTACATTGTGGATCCTATGTGTTGTTTTATGCAGTGAAGATAGTTGCAACTTTAACCTTTCCACAAACCTCATCCATCAAATACAATGGGGCATCCCATTAACTTATTGATTATTCAAATACAAAATCCCACCTGGTAGATCCTTTGCCTTTCATGGCAGAAAGGGGTCAATGAACGAGAGCTGGACAGAAACGAACTCTAATGTGAATGTGAGTATCAGTTCAGATTTTTCTCACCAAGGGGATGACTGATGACTGTTTTTCTGCTCGACTGACACAGTGGGTTAAGACAAGGGGCTTTATGATGCATGGACATCCTTCGTTACTAATTAACCTTCATACCACACTAATTAATTAGATTCCAGCAAGGTCAAGCTTTCTAAATGGGACAATTAAGTGCCTTTCTCCTACAGTATTGCACAATAAAGAGCCCAACAAAGCCTAACAAAGAGACTGGATAGATGTCTGCACTTCACAGCAAAAACAGGGAAGTGTTTTGAAAGAATTCACTTACTAAGCAAAATGTTACACCTGTGATATTATTGTGAAGAATTTATATATGCATATGGGCAGGTTGCTGCCCTTGCATTGTTCTCCAATTTAGAAGGAACAACAAGTTTGTGTCAAGCTAAAGTGAGACCTTATGTTTTTGAGGTTATTTTCTAAAATAAAAAATGAAATTTAAAAGCCTTGTCTATCTAAGTAGTACCATGTGATGTGACAACAAAGACAAAATGCAAGGTTTAGTCATGTTATAACAGTAAATCCATTTTTGTCATATTTTGAAGGAGCAGAAGATGTGACAGTGACTATAGATGGATAGAGGTGAGAAGTTCAAAGAACAGATAATAAAAAGCAAAGAAAAACACTGTGGTCGGCACCAACACAAAGGATGGCTGTGCATGGCAAGAAAATATTCAAATGAAGCAAGGTAATGTGGCGATGTGAGCATGCTGTGGGCCTAAGAATGTTTTAACAACACATTAGAGATTTCACTAATGATAGTGGTAGTTGCAAAGCAGTGAACATTAACACACATTTTCATTTTCTTTGAAATGCCTAACAGATCTATTACAAAAAAAATGTCGTGAAAGAGGATGTGAGAATCAGGAAATTAAGTCTGCATGAGTACACACACACACACACACACACACATTTTCACTAGCAGGCGTAATGGACCAGTTGGACAGGACAGCTTGCTTATGTTCAGGAAAAACTTGTCAAATAATGACACAGGCGATGTTGAAGCACGCACATGCACACACTAACACATACATGCACACACACACACACCATATGCTTATGCACATGCATATATGTAAACAAATGAGTATACAGTATGTGTGTCTCTTTCACATTTGCATACATTGCACACACGTGCTGCACTCAGGCACAGGCAGTGGGGTAGGTATCATTTAAAAGACTATTCCCCCTGTACACTTGAGCCCATATCTGACTAACAGTGTGGAACCAGCCAAATGTGGCAGCCAACTGTTCCCCATCCTCAGGCTATCCCTGGACTTGGCCAGAGTACAACAAATTGTATCATTGTGCTGTGTGTGCGCGAGTGTGTCTGTGCTTCTCTGTGTGTGTACATTGTGGATGGGCTGCAGAGACAGGCATACAGCAGCGGTTTTGTGAGATAAAATAACTGTATAGAGCAGTACTGAATAATGCAGTGGACTTGAGATGTGCATGTGGGTTTAGAAAAATGACATGGATCCTACTCACTTCCTATGTTTAGGCTGTAGATCAATGTCAGGTCGCACTAACTGTGCAACCAAATTTACTAATTAATCAATCAGCTTAAAGTCAACACATAACAATTTTGATGAATAGTTCGGTAAATGTTAATTGTTTAGTAAATTTTCAAGCGAAAAACAAGAAAGTAAGCTCACAAACTAACAAAAACAGATATTTCCTGGTTCCACCTCAAATGTGAATGTTTGCTAGTTATCTCTTTTCCATACCTTTGTAAATGTGGGTCTTGCACTATTGGTTGTACAAAACATGCAATTTTAAAGGCATTATCTACAGCTTAAGAGAGGTTGGGAAAGTGATTTTTCATACATTTCTAGCATTTTATTCATGAATGTTGGCTGCAGCCTAAAATAATGGTATAAGTGTTCTCTTCTGTGATATTAGGTACTAGAGGAATATACTAACACACATATATATATAAACTTTTTTCTCACATGCTGCTGACGAGATGTTTACATTTTGTTTTGTGCCAGACATAGATGTATTTATTTTCACTGATTTGCGCTATTCAGGTGTGAGAGTGTGTCTGCATTTATGAAAGTGTGAAAGTTCAAATGAGTGAGTGTGTGTGTGTGTGTGTGTGTGCGTGTATGTATTTGTGTGTACCTGAGACGTCAAACTGTGCATTTGACAGAGATTAATAGGCAGTAACCTCATCTTGGGACTACCGGGGGGTGGGGGGGTGGGGGGTGTGTGTGTTGTAGACCCTATATTTTACCCAACCCCACATAAATAAAGCCACAGGGTGCCATTTGGTGACAGCAACAGAGAAAAAATAAATCTAATATTTTGTCAAAGAAAGAAAGAAGGAAAGAAAGAAAGAAAGAAAGAAAGAAAGAAAGAAAGAAAGAAAGAAAGAAAGAAAGAAAGAAATAGGCAGACAAGAGTAAAAAGTTGTTCTTTCCATTTCACTGGGGTCACTTTGAGAACCAAATTCTTCCAGATGGTGTTTTATAAATTTTAATTTACTTCTGGGGAGTGATGTGGTTAGATGACATGGCTGATGAGAATATTTCTGTGATGCGCCCTGGGACAAATGAAATGCAGTAAAGAGTGCAAGGTTAAAGAGTCTATTACACAATCTGCTTAGATCAGAGTTAATAATGCAGAGTTTAACATAATGTCCTTCTCAATGTCTTCTGAAGGAATTCTAATTTTGGGAAAAAAAAGAAGATTTGCTCTCTTACTGAGAGTTAGATTAGATCAACATCAATTTCGTCACTGTGTGTTCAGTTGAGAGACGGATTCAAGACATGTTTAGCCAAGCTTAGTGCAAAGACTGCAAGCAGGGTCAAAGAGTTCCATCCTCCATCAGAAGTGCCTTTGAAAGCTGCTGTGCTTTCTAATATGAAAACAGACATTTTACTTTTTGGTGCAATTAATTATGCATTAGAGGTACATCATTCACTGACCAGCAATGACTGGAGCTAGTGGATGCATACCTACCTGACCAAAACTTTGTTTACCTTGTTACCTTCCTAACCACAGCTTATAAATGAGTAAAATTTTGCAGTTATTGAAAGATGTGAGTCTGTGTGTGTTTTCAACATATTTTGAACCAGACTCTAGGGTTATGGTTTGATATCATTTTATTGAACATAAATCTAGCATCAGATCCACCTACTGAGCCCAAATCTTTTCTAATCCCCTCTTGAATCTTGCGAGGTTCAACTTTCAACATCTGCAAGTAACTTAAGTTTGCGAGCAAGTTAAATAAGTGCTATAGCTCAAACATAAAGATCTGCAAGGAGCTTTTGTTGGCAGATAAGGCAATACTAAGCTACAACCAGAAAATGAGACAGACAGCATTAGGCATTATAGTGTATTTTTTACGAGTTACTTTCTCCAGTACTGGAGTTTGGTGCGTTTATTAACTATTAAGTTGACAATGTTAAAATATCTCCATGATGTTGGTAACAGTTTAACTATGAGATGCTCCTGAAATTGACCTGAAATACTCAATTGATTATTTGTCTAGAGATGATAATGATTGATGATGCATTTCCCAAAATTTTGGAGTATGTCTTTACGGAAGAGTCAGTATAACTATTGTCCGTGGCATAAAATGGTGCTTTTCATGATCAACAGTAATACAAACTGAAAGCATTCTGTCCTCTTGACACTGAAAGAAGTGTGTCTAGACTGGTGGTCATGTTTAAGTCCACCAGTTTTCTCAGCAATACTCTACGACTGCACTAGATTATAATTGTCTTTGAATAGTGTTAGAAAATAACATTTTCTAAAATATTTAGGTCATTTTATCAAGTCTGTTAGTCTGTTACATGTGTAAGCAGATGGGAAACCTAAGAGAGAGATACTGAGAGTATGTGTGCGTGTTATCAAGAGACATGAAGGGGTAATTAGGGAACCTGCTTGTATTATATTCATTCATCCACTGGGGAAGTCCAGCAACACAATGCCTAGGCACATAGAGACAAAATGCCACATCTCCAGGTGTAATTTATTAGGAAGTGATGGTAGATAATATGGATGCCCTGGCTCACACAGGAAACAATGTGTTATCCAGTTACCATTACACACAGCCAGCACTGCAAAGGGCTTAGATTAATGATGCACCTGTTTGGTCTATATGGAGTACACGTTAAAAGCCAATGGCTTGCATGTATAAGAGCTTATTAGGAGGCCAGAGATGGAGAGAAGGAGAAGTTGTTAGTGGGAGATAGAAATTAAAAGAGGGGGGAAATGAGGGGATAGGAGAGAAAAGGAGTTAAGAAAAAAAAAACATCAGAGTGAAAGGAAAGAACAAAACAAGGGCAGCAGAAGGAAGATATAGATGAAAGACATAAAAAGGGGAAGGACAGCGGAATACACCCAAGTGCTCCCAGAAAGCACACTAAATTAATCAGATACATGTACATAGACACCACAATGCATGTATTATTATCACAGAGACCATTGTGTTGGGTTTACTATAAATTAAAGTCCATTACAGAGCAGGAATCACAATACAGACAATAAAGAAGCATAACCAGGGGACACATTAATCTCCCATAATGGCATAAAGACATTACAGCCATAGAGACATGAAGTAAAAATTTCCCTGTTAACTAGTTGTACTATTTATATAAATGTAAGAGGACACAAAGTGAGTGTTCTTCTTTACAGTCTCTGAAATAAAGAGCTGGTCATCAAAGGGATATGCACCACGTAAATCATACATTTTACCTAACTAATTAATTAATACAACTTTGAAATGCAACAGTTCAGAATGTATAAAAGTATAGTGGAAACTAATTTAGATCATAAATAATCGAATATTACCATCCATATCACTATTTTCCCCCCCTTCTTTTACCACATTTCATAATTAACCAGATTATAATTTATTCTGATTTGAAAAACATACATTAAATATCCAGTCTACCAAGTAGAGATGGACGGAAGTTCAGTTCACCCCACCATGAAAGAACAGACTTTGTTCCACACTATTAAGTAGTGACTGATAGGGAGGAGTGACAATGATCCAGCCTCTATGACAACCTGCTATCATTACAGTATCAAATGACCCCCTGGGCTATATTACAACCACTCAGTGTCACCAATTACTAAACAAAGATAAGTTGTAATATCACATACGTGCATTTATACTGTCTGTTGTCAAATGTTAATGTTGCATAGAGGTCATTTGGGCACACTTTGAGTCTGTATTGTGCTATTTGATGGACAGAAATACAGCAAATTGCACACTGAATGAATAGTGGAGAGGTGCTGAAGCAAGACAAGTAGGGCCATTATTATTAGTCATAAAACAAGAGTAAGAAGCTAAGATGTATCCTTTTGGGCCAAGACTATTACTGCTATATTTCACGTTAAGTCCTACTGTTAGGCTCACAGTAGCCGTGTTCACGCAGCAGACTTAAAGTACTTTGTACTTACAGCAGTGTACTCAGACATGCACATCTCAAGTTGTGCTCATATTTGTGGGGAAAAATAAAAATACCTGCATAAAATACAGATGCTGTAATATTAGAGTATCCTGAAAGTGGAAGCAGTTTGCAGACTTGGCTGAAGTGACACATTGCAAGCAAAACATTCATGTTTAAGATTATTTTTATAATTTTATAATTTAACTTGGTAAATAATCTGGATTGTGTTGAATTGTGGATTTTGCCTATGACCACAATGATGGTAGTCAATGGATGAATGAACCTGTGTCTCAGACTACTCCCTGGCCTCCCTTATGGACCTGAAATGACAAATATACAGTCTGGCTAATCGTCTGAGGAGTGCACTTGCTATTACACACTGCACAGCCCCACAGGGACAGTCAGAGAGAAAAGAATGGATAATTTGCTGATCTGGACATATTCTTTCTCTCCCTCTCATTTGCTGTGCATGCATATGTGAGTCTGTGCCTGAGTCTGTTGTGTGTGTGTGTGTGCGTGCATGTGCGCGCGCGCATGTGCCTAGGTACGGAAGTATGTGCACATGTGCAGCAGAGGGAAGAGAGAGAAAGAGAATAAATGACTGTAATAAATGAAGATGAACATTCCAGGGCCTCTGCTCTCTTCTTGTGTTTTTCTCAATTTTTCTCTCCCCCACTGCCAAATATGTATTGATTTCCATGCATATTTATAATCTGCGCTGAACTAGTGGGTCTCCAGTGTTTTCAAAGGTGATAGGCCTACTCTGTGGAGCAGAATCAACAATATCGAACACTTACAGAATCTCCAATCCATCCTCTATGCTCTGATGATATAAAGCATTCATTTCCAAATCTAGTTTATTCTGGCATTGTATACCTTGGGTGTGGTGGAAGGTTGGTTTTAGGGTTTTATGGTGCAGTCAAACATTATTTATTCTGTTTTGCCCTCTCATTTTGACTGCCTAAATCAAACTTAATATGCATATCTGCTGTATTTTCCGCATTGCATGCTTTACCATACCATTTAATATGTCATCTTAAGTTATTTCCTCTTCCACTCTCCATTTTCTATTCTTTCTGTATGACATTAGATATCATTACATGTCTTCATATTTGCATTACTCTTCAGGCTGGTTTATATGGCACTTTGATTATAGACAGGATCCCCCAAAGACACCCAACCTGATTAATTCTCCACTAATTCTTTGATTAATTGTAATTTTACACAATTATGTTCTACTTTTCTATGCTACCTTAACATTTATTCCGTTCATTTCTCTTCCATCTGACATTGCGAGTAACTATGACTTCATCGTTTATTCCCTATCAATAGGCTCTTTGAGCGTAGAGCTCTCAAAGGGGAGACACAGGATAAAGACAAGAGGCAGGTCTCCTAAGTGGCTCTTCATCTGCCTGCTGTCAGGCTTGACCTTGCTCTGATGGCTTTGTGTGTGTGTGTGTTTGTGTGTGTGTGTGTGTGTGTGTGTGTGTGTGTGCATGTGCATGTTTCCTTTGAGCATTTTGTGTGTAGTGAAAATGTGTTTGTGTCCTTGTATGTGTCAACCTGAATGCAAGACTCTTTGTATGTTTACAAATTTATGTGAGCAAAGGTAGCGTGAATGCTTATAATCCTGTGTATTTGGGACCAATATGTGTGGTGTCTGAGTTATTAAGTAGTGAGCTTTAGATGGCATCTTGCGCTCTCTCTGCATCCCTCTTTGTCTTATTTTTTTTTAAACCCAGCATGCTTTTGCTTTTTCAGATACTTGCATTATTATTTAATGGACCACAAAGGAGCTGTAAAACATGGCCGATTCTAATCTTGCTGTCCTGTGTGAAATACACTAGTCTTAAGTGATCAGTGATCACTGCACACAGTAGACCACCCAGATATATTGTACTGGCAAGCACAAATCAACTGGCATCCACAAATATGAACAAGAATGAACAGGGTATTGTTGAATATGCAACAATACATAGAAACACAAACAAATATGCATGTCATCCACATTGAAAATGAATTAAATGGTATAAATTCAAACATCCAAGAAAACCATGCACAGCCACAGAGACATGCACAGACTGAACATGTACTTTGTTGGTGTCCAGTCTTCCAAAGAGTGATTAAATGCTAGGTGGAGCACGAAGCACTAATGGTTTGATGGGAGATTTCCCCAGGTACCTCATCCCCTCACTCAATGGATCAAAAAGGAGACAGGTGATGGAAGGTTACATCAACCAAATGCTATGTAACATGTACTGAATACAACACAAGTCAGCCAACCACCCACACAACACCTTTTACATAGAAGGGCTGTGAGAAGACATAGCGAGTATGTATACCTGTTCTATAACAAAGCACATGAAACATAACTCAGTCAGTTTTAAAGGAACTTAGATTAAATGACAGTTATACCTTAAATTATTGTTTGCTTAACCGTTCTCAAACATGAGAGAATCTATGCCACAAACTATATTTGAGCAGGAGTCTAACAAACTGATATCCTTCTGCACCTGTCCCTGTATCCTAATGACCTAAATGTCTTTATAGAAAGTTAGAAACAAAATACAGCTCTAAATTTAAATAGTTAAATACTCTATTGTGCTCTGTTGTGTTGAGTGAGAATTAAGGTAATCATTTCTGCTCCCTCTTGGTCAACTACAAAGGCAATGTAGGATGGGGCTGACTCTGGAAAGGAGAAGCAGCATCAAGAAAATGAGCATTGGCAGCAGAGGGCACAAGAGCTGGTCTAACTGGTAACTAAGGATGGCTGTAATTACTTAATTGACTTGTAATGACTTAATGTCCTTGGTGGACATTGTTCATGCAAGCTGCAATGGTGGTGATTTCTCTGAGGTTGTAGATGTTAAGAGTAGCACGGTGGTGCAGTGGTTAACACTGTTGCATCACAGCAAGATGGTTGTTGATTTGAACCTGGTTCAAATCAACAACCGGGACCTTTCTATGTAGAGTTTGCATGTTCTCCCTGTGCCTGCGTGGGTTTCCTTCAGGTGCACCAGCTTCATTCCACTGTCCAAAGACATGCAGGTTAAGGTAAGGTGTAGGTGTGAGTGTGAATGGTTGTTTTTTCTCAGCCAGTGGATGGATGTTAATGTTAATGGTCATGCCAGGACTTTCTGTATACATTATGTTGGTTAAAGTCGTTATATTAATAAATAATATAGATGTAAATCTTAATCGATAAAATATTTTATATGATTTATTTTTTAACATAGTAAACCTACAATCTCCTTGAACAGGACCATGCATGCTGCACTTACGTGGTGTAGGATTTACTCTGTGGAGTTATGGTGTGTTGGTTAAATACAGCAGAATCTTTTTACAGACAGGTTGACCAGTGCACCGCAAGCTGGGTGATTACTCTGTACACTTTAAGTTTAAGGCGGACTGTCTTGAACAGTAGTGGCCCACTGACATGCTGACAGTTGGAGAATGACAACAGCTGGCCTGACAGAGCTTCAGTGTAGAAATGAAAGATGTTCTGAAAGTTATGCTTGTGCAGGTGAAATTCAAATGAAATTCAAAAAAGTGCTCAAAGTGACAAAACATATTTCTTGATGAGGATTTGACTGTATTTAACAGCAATATTGAAGTGGTTCAGTTATGAAAAGATCAAAGTTCTCAGGAAAATATAGAAAATGCAAGAAAAGGGGATGCCACATACAATATATATTACAGTGTTGGCCTATTTACACATTGATGACTAATATTTTAAAGACAAGCGGATAATGGAACACTGAGAAGGGATATCTTGGAACAGTTCTTGGTAGATTTGAAATTCACTGTCTTCTAAAGACACAGTATGACACACTCTTACAATTCCTTGCGCTCTTGTAGACCAGCTTCCTCCTCTAACTTTTTAAGAAGCAGAGGCTCTAGGGATGAAGGGTTGTCAGCCCGTCTTCCGTAGCCCGCACTGACTGGATGATTTATTTGGCCTCAATGAAGCCTTGATCTGTGCTGAGGAAATGTTTCCAAGTTGTTATAGCCCAGAAAGACACCTCTGAAGGCAAATAAAGAGTGTGTGTGTGTGCGTGCGTGTGTGTGTGAAATGGAGCTGAGGTTGGGCTACTGTCGACCCCCCTCTGCTAGTGGCCTGCTAATAGAGCGTCCATCTTGAAAATATTGCTGCCTGTGCGACTGATGGATGATGTGTCATGTCTGATGGTAGAGGTACCCAGAGAATAGGTCTGAAATATGTACATGCTACTGTAATACAGTGGTTAAATTAGGCTCGGAGCAGCAGTGACAGACAAAAGAGATGGGAAGTTATGGGTAAAGAAAGACGGATAAAAATCTACAGGAAAAATTGAGCACTGGTCGTTGATTGATATCACGAGAACAAAAATGGGGACACAGCATAGTATTACACTTAGATGAGGAGTAGTACAAACTAAATACAGGGGGAGAGAGGGAGACTGCCTGCTTGGACCTTATATAGTCTTGCAACTAGAACAGATTAGCTTATTCTCCCCATTGGCCCCACTCCACCCAGCAGTTACCTAATAATTGTGATGTACTTTATGAGTAGGAGTTGTGGAGGAGGGTTAGGGGTGTTTATCCGTTGTTACAACAAGGCCATGATGTTTCCACAATGCTGTGACCTTCCCCAAATCACTGTGGATTTTTAGAAACTCCAGTTTTGCAAGGTTTAGCTTTATTTAATCCATTACTGACAGTGTGCTCGCCAGGCAATTCAACACATTGCCTACACACTCTCTCTTCCCACTGCCCAGTGAGCATTGCAACACATGACACACATTGTTGCAGATGGTGAGTGGAGTCAGAAGGGGAAAGGGAGAGAGAGAGAAAGGGGGAGAACTGTCTTATTAATAGGTGGGTTTCACGTGACGTCACGACACAGCGAAGCGAGGGCGCCAAATTCAGATGGAGGGCAGGAAGTATTTCAGCCTTTAGCTGACTGACGCACTGAGATTCTACCCTATGGAAAAATGCCTATGTTTTGTGTAGTTTACTGGTTCTCAAATCATTCCAATAGAGAAAAAGAAAAACGGTATAATAGGGTACCAAAAGTAGTCACACACAAAGGTGAGACATATAAAAAACTTACAGAACAACACCGTAAAAGGTGGATCTTAAACCTATGTCTGCGGTCGGGAGGAGCAGAGTCTGCTAATGCCCGTGTCTGCAGTGACTACTTCATCAAAGATATGTTAGCTAGCTAACTTGGTTTTTGTGGCTGTGTTTATATCATGAGGTTGTCGCTTAATGCTCATTTACATAGTAA
>JBBMJY010000025.1:15493132-15504485 GCA_037833715.1 Toxotes lorentzi | reverse complement strand
AGATGTGTTTGTTGACATTATAGCCGCTATTGCTAGCTGCTAGCTATACATAACCAGTATAAGAATAAACACCCTGGTGAAGACCAAACGATCCAAGGAGCCATTTGGTACCAAGGTTGTGGACCCACCCGCTTTTGTAGGCTTTCATTTGCTGTTTCGTATAATAAGAGGTCTGAAGTACGAGATAATTGGTGATGTCAACAGCCTCAATTGTCAGCTAATCTTTAACGTCCGTTGAAAACTTGCTCATCTTAATGAGGTACGAGTCACATCCAACATTGTTTGATTAATTGTGTGTATCTCCATCTCGACACGGGATCTAAACCCGTACAATACGGACTCTCTGCTAATATTTCCTCCATTGGCTTTGACATGTAACTTACTTCCTGCCCTCCATGTGAAATCGCGCCGCCTACGTGCGCCATCATGATCACGTGACTGAAACACAGCTATTCACTGGCTAGCTGCTTCTGTCTTCTTACTGTCTTTCTAAGTTAAGTTAGTTTCATACTCATACAGATTTGAGAGGGTATCTATCTTCCCAGGTAACTCTCAGCAAGAAAACCAATGCGCATTTCCCAAAATGTCAAACTGTTCCTTTAAAGTACACAAACAATTTATGAGAAAGTATTATTCTGAAGATTTAGTAATTTGGCTGAAAAGAGGGTTTGAATCAAAAAGGTGTTTCAAAAATTTTGCTAGAAGCAAAAATGTGCATTTATTTTCAATGAAAACCTTTCAAGGTGACATGACAGACTGAAGAAAAAGTAGTTTGCCTAATCTACCATGTGATACTATGTTTACACTATGTACAAACAAGATTTTAACCTGTTTATTAATCTTCCAGAAGTAATAGCATGTAATTCTTGGTGGGAGGGCCCAATAAAATCTTGCCATTTTCAACAGTTAGTAGTAGAATTTTAAAAGTAATGCCATTCACTCTAAATCTGAAATTATATAAATCTAAAAATCATTGAAATATATATTTTTAAAATAATGACTTCATTCATCATCATACAAGGGGTGATTGATACCTTTGTGGATTAAGGTGAAGGGAGTGAGTTTTAGAAAACCTAGCACATACATTTTTCAACATAGACACCTTGAGACTAAGGTAGCAGATCAGTACACAAAAGCTAATGTCCATCATCTCAGAAGTGCTAACGTGCAATTTTCAGTTTTGCAAAACAGAATTAAAATGGATGTTAGTGACTTAAAACTTTTAGCATAAACACTCAAAGAGTTGAACTGTACGTGCATGTAACAAGATCTGTAAAGCTCATTGCCTTTTCCCTTAGGCCACAAACTTATCAGTCCCCCCTCATGTCTTCCAGTGAGCTTAATGAATCTTATAAATCATTATAGCATTGCATAAAAACCACAAAAGCTCATTTTTGTTATACAAAAAAAATTGAGTGGCCTAAAAACATGTTAACATGACAACAAATCTTTGTCAAAAACTTTGATATGAATATCATTAATAGTAAGTAAAACTCTGTAGTCAGGAACTGAAGAAGAAATATTTAAGAAAGGGTGATTTAGCTACAAAATTAACTGGACAGGAATATGAGCAAAGGGATTGTTGCAGACTCAGATGCAGGCATATTCAGTCAAATCATCTGATTCTAACCCAGACACCCACCTCACACAGGGTCAGGTATTCTTTTCTTCCAGGAATCACAATGTTTACATAACGGCCTTCCATCCCATTACACACAAAGGTTTCGGTGCTCCCAGGTGCAATAGATGAGATCACAGTGCATCTGAAGAAATTGAGAAGAAAAAAATTTTTGGGTTAACAATGTTACATTAAAAGAAACAAAAACCTAAAAAGACTACACTTTGATGTCTCATGTAGTTGTAATTAGATGTTGCTGTGGTGAAAAGTTTTGGAAACGATGTACCGATCTGCTGCTCTGATTGATTGTTACTTAACAAATATTGCAAACTGTTCAACCTTAAAATGAGATGGACCATTCTGTTACCTGGGATTAGCATTGCCGTTGTCATTGAGGGAATTTCCAATGCGGATCTCAGCTACATTGAGTCTTGTGTGGCAACAGTCTCTCCTGTTGGTGATGGTGACAGTGTTGATTTTATATGTCTTCTGGAGGTCCAATCTCCACCATGGATTCTGATCGTTTTGTGTGTGGGTACAGGATCCCTGTGCCCAGTCGCTGGCCCGATTTCCGTCAATGGCCCTTTGAGGGATGGCATCGCTATACAGTGAAGACTGAGCCACTTGTCCAAGTCTAGCAATATTGGTATCTGGACAAAGTAAAAAAAACAAAAAATATTATTAAAGATAGTTTGAAGAAGGCACAGAAGCGCAGTGTTGTGGTCTGAGTAAAGTCTTCTACTGGACACTTTATTTGACACAAATAAGCAGCTGTACCAGTGTTATCTGAAGGCTGACCAGTAACTTCCACCTCACACAGTGTCAGGTATTCTGTTCTTCCAGGAATCACAATGTTCACATACTGGCCTTCCATCCCATTACAGACAAAGGTTTGGGAGCTCCCAGGTGCAATAGATGAGATCACTGTGCATCTTAAGAAAAGGAGGATAAATAAGAATTAGGGGTTAAAAAATGTGTTGCCTCAAAAACCACTATTGATCTCTCCAGTTACTGTAATTAGATGTTGATGATACCACTATGATGAAACAAGACCACGTCAAAATGTAGCATATGGTTGGATTGCGTATGGTCAATGTGTGAAATTCAGGACGCAGTTGCAAACTGTTGTTGAACTACTTGAAATGGAAAGTAACTAAAGCCTGCTCAGAAAGTTGCTAAATACCACTAGATGACGCAATATGCTTATTAGCATATTCATGCTGTCTGCGTTGTTTATATTCTGTGTAGTGTCAGCCTGTTTCAGCCCGTTATCTTTTTGCCATGTATATGCTATAGTATGGGTATAGGCTTGTGTGTTAGAAATGAGGTACCTATCCTCTAACTTTGTTCCTGAACAAAGATTGCAATTTGTTCAGTCCTAATATAAGACAAACAGTGTTGTTACCTGGGATTAGCATTGCCATTGTCATTGAGGGAGTTTCCAATGCGGATCTCAGCTCCATTGAGTCTTGTGTGCCAACAGTCTCTTCTGTTGGTGATGGTGACAGTGTTGATTTTATATGTCTTCTGGAGGTCCAGTCTCCACCATGGATTCTGATCGTTTTGTGTGTGGGTACAGGATCCCTGTGCCCAGTCGCTGGCCTGATTTCCGTCAATGGCCCTTTGAGGGATGGCATCGCTATACAGTGAAGACTGAGCCACTTGTCCAAGTCTAGCAATATTGGTATCTGGACAAAGTAAAAAAAAAACAAAAAGTATTCTTAAAGATAGTTTGAAGAAGGCACAGAAGCGCAGTGTTTTGTCTGAGTGAAGACTGAGCCACTTGTCCACCTCTAGCAGAATTAGTACCTGAATAATATTATTATTATATTAAAGATTCTTTGAGGAAATCACAGAATCAGTGTTTATGTTAATTTTGTCAAAGTCACAGAAAAACACCCATTCCGGAAAGAAAAAAAAAAATACTGCATAAGTTAAGTGAGAACATGTGTAGCTGTGTATAGGTTTACGTTTGTTATGTGATTGAATTTAACTGGTTCAGATCTTTTTTATTTATTTTTTTGCTGTATTAAATATTAGATTGAAATCTATTCTGGAAATATCAATAAATTCATTGAAGCAAATAAAAAAATAATCTCACCAAAAGAGCTGCTTGTGTATCCTAGAATAACCAACAAGATAAAGGCCACAGCTGGAGTCATCATCCTGTGGAGAATGTTCCCTTCTGGGGAGTCCTGTTATAATGTTGATAAACCTTGATTTAATGACCTATGCAAATATTTATACACACACGTATACCTAATTTGCACATACATTTTCTCTACCAATTTAACCTTTTGAAGAACATGAAGGAAACCACACCTGAAATCCATCTACATGAACTTGATATACACATGCCCTAAGGGTGCAGTGACTATGCATTGAATATCACATGCACTAAAGTTGTGCACGTGTGCATAACGTTACGTTATGCACATGTGCACAACGTAATTAAATCAGTGTTGCAACTGTATTTGATTTTTTTTTTCCAATCATTAATGTATGAGTAGCAACCACTATTCTATTCTTATTCAGACTGCTTTATTACTGTCATATAAAAAACAATTCCAACAATTTAACCAAAGACATTCTAATCATGATAATCAATATGCGTATATGTATGATGTGATACTGTACCTTGAAAGTGGCAAAAAATTGCATATAGTAGAAAATAAGATACAAAGAAAGTTACCAGTCTATTCTACCAAAGACCTATCTTGAAACTCTCAGGTACCCGGGAGGAAATTTTGATCTGAATGTATAGACAAGTTCTTTTATACTTTTGTGCAGAACATGACAGACAGTTGTTTCATTAAGGAACATCCTGAGCAAACAACAAGTGTTGCTTTTGTACAGACGTATATGTTTTATACACACCCTCTTCAAATGTACTTGTCTGACCACATGCAATGTTGGTGTTTCCTGTAAGAACAAGGGCATGTCCTGAGTTTGCTGAAATAATTAATAAAAAACCATGGGTCATCAGTTATGTCAAGTCGAATCTCCGGACATAGATCTTGATAGATGACAGATCTTGTTGCCTTAAATATCTGTGCTTAAGTCTGTTAGTAACATCACAAAATGATCTTTCCTAACAATGCCGCAAAGAAATAAAACATGTTTGTGAAAATATTTAGGAAACAGGTTCACAGATTTAATTTCATTTTCATTTTATTTCCTTAGCAGAATCCTGCACAGGTCCAGTTTTCGAAGTTGTACCTGCCCTGGACAGGCAAACTCAACACGAACTGATCAGTTACCTGCAATTATCCCCGGCCTGACTTGACCCATTAATATAATACCAATTCAATTCAATTTTATTTATATAGCGCCTTCCACAATCAACATTGTCTCAAAGCGCTTCACAGAGACCCAGAGCCTGACCCCAGAGCAAGCACTTAAGGCGTGACCCATTATCAAATAAAGGTCCAGAGCTGCTGCTGGGTAGTGAATGCAGGTCACAGGATACTGTTAGGGCGCACAATTCCAACAAGTAATAACTATTTAAAACATATGAAACACACTGATGGTGTATGCCGAGGTAGAAGCATCATCTGTAATTTCAGTGGACCATGTTCACTTTTTTTTTTGCTTTGCTCAGACCCAGCTCAGTGATAAAGGTACACACAGACACACCTCTCCAAAATCCTGCTTACTTTATACTAATACTGTACAAATAGTAACTAGATAATATCCAAACTGTTTTTATATTCCTTTTTAAAAAAAACATAAGGGCATAAAAATACAGTTTAAAGATATAAAAGGTCATTGATGGAGATTAACTTTTTCTCTCTCTCTCCCAGAGACCTCATTCTTTCTGCCTCCATTGCTGCTTTTAAAGCGGATGAAAGGAGCTCATGTGATTTGTCATTACTGAAGCTTTCGCCGACTCCACCTGCTGATTCTGTATTCCTCCTACTAATAATGTATTCAGCCTCTCTTCAATATTGCACCCAGCTGCAGCTGATTGCGCCTGGTTTGCGACAGCGCCTGTGGTCACCAAAATTGCAAAAAAATTCCTGGTCACACAGATTCATGTTTTGCGGCTGGACATTTTGCTCAGGTTTGTGCCTGCAGCCTGTTTCAGGAAAATAGAGCCCAAAGTCTGGTGCAAATAGCTGTGTGTTTTCATATTTCTTATGCAAAAATGAAAAGGGGTTAAAAAGCATCCCAAAAATTGCCATAGCAACTGCATGAGCCTATCAAAGGCTCTAGTCTCTTTTGGCCCTATTCCACACCCTCTCTGTCTCCTCTCCTTACCCTTTCTCACTCTGCTAACAGTCTGCCCCCCATCGCTCTATCCTTCTGTTTTGAACCTTTTCCCTTCTATCACTTGATCTATCTACAGATACCTATCTGCACTACCTTCCTTGCTTCCACTCTTTACTTTGTCCAGGTTCACTTTTTCCAAGTTCCTCTCCATTCTTTTGCTTGTCTGTCTGTCCACTTTTCAGTCATTTTCCCCCTTGCATTCCCCTCTTCCCATTCCAACTCCCCTCTGTTGCCAACTGCTTCCTATCCTGTCACATCAACGTCCGGTGTGACCCTGTCCTCTGTCCCATCTGTGTCTCTCCATTCTCCTCTTTTTCACCTCTTGTTCCCTCTCAGATTTCTCCCATATACTCTTTTTGCTTTTTTTTTTATCTCTTTTAAATTCTTTTTTGTTTTGTCTTTTTCTCTGTTTTTATTATACCCACTTTGCCATTCCTCTTCATCATACCCCTCTTCCTTGCATTACATTATCTTATCTGTCTGTTCCTGTGTGTCTGTGGGTGTGTTTGCATGTGACAGGCCACATCCTCACTGTAAAGGGAATTCAAACTAGGTCAGGCCTGCATTTCTAATAGTGCCACGGTCTGCTGACCTGACTTGCCTGGCTGTCTGATGTGTATGTGTTCATTCTTGCATCAGTTATTGTAAATCGGTCTTTTTTTGTTTGTTCAGTTTCTAATTGTGTTTGCCTACTTTATAATAATAATAGTAATCTCAATTTCCTAGTGACACACTGTCATGTTACCTTTTTAGGGAGCAGTCAAATCAGCCAGACATATTTCTGGCCACAGTCTGCCATAAGGGACACACTGCAGAGCACTAAGTAGTTAACCTCTTGTTATAGGAGGGGACAGTAATCAGTAATAAAATAGTGTGTGATATGGTTAATGTACACACCATCTGGTCCCTGGTCAAAAGCTCAGCTGTCATTTGGAAACATTGCTACACAGGAATTATCATACAGCACTGGAAACTGACTCGTATGATGTATTTGTATTTTGAACTCATTTTTGAATTCAGTTAAGGATAAGGATGATGTTAATGTAGAATGTATTGATTTTGTTGGACGTGACTGGTAAATTAGGAAAAAACATGGGTAATAGAAAAAGCCTCATAGGACTACAAAATATCTTTAATCTTAAATTTTTAATTAACATGATTCATATGGTAATGGTGCAGTTAATATGGTGATGAAATTTCAGATTGCTTTGCAAAAGCAAAAAAGATGGTCTATAAGTAAGATACAATTCAAGCACGACTCAAGGCCAAAATGAATGCAAAAATTAGCAATCCCAATACACTGTCATGTAATGTCATGATCTGCCGCTTATCTGGGTCCGGGCCCAGATAAGCGACTGCTGTCCAGTCCATAATGCACCGAAGTTCTACGGCACCTCCCACAGGTGGTGGGCCCATGCGAGGCGGTGCCACCCGGAGTAGGGCTCAAACCCACGACCCCGAGAGATTGAGTCCCATGCTCTGAGCTAACTGGGCGGCCCCAATACACTATCAGACAATCAAATGATAGGGTTTTCTCTTGCAATCATTTCTGATGGCATGTCTCTTTCCTCTCCTCTGGTTTTTGGTGAAACAATGGCAATGGAAAAGATAGAGATTAAACAAAAAAACTGAATTTCCCTTACTGTCCTTTCCCATCAGGTCAATGAAGATCACTTGGCTTGTTTTTTTTATTTATTTATTTTTTGGATAAGTCATCTTCAAGTTGTTTGTCTTTGATTTTTCCACCAATCCGAATACCCAATACCCATACTCTTTGCTTCTTCTCAGTTCTTCCAGCTTTCCTATGATTCCTTAAACTTTTAAAAAGGTCTGTGTATCTACCTTCAGGTGAGCAGAAATATCTCATGTTTCTTAATGTGTTACAGACGTTTAGCACTCGCAGAAAAATACTGAACATGAAATGCTGAGAGGGCAATCCCATGCCTTAACATGGTTGCTTTTCCCTCTGTTCTGAGAGAGCAGTAAAAGTGATGGTGCAAAAATTGCGGCAGAGTGTAGAACTGGCTGTTAATATATCATTAACTAGCACCCTCACCTGCTGTTCCAGCTAATGCTATTGGATTTGAGAAACTCTGAACAAAGTCTGATTTCCTGTCAGTAATGCCTTCTCTGCATCTTAAATATTTTTGTGCTCAGGTTTCACAGCAGAAACTCAAGCCATTCAGACTCTTAGGTCTGGATGTCGGCATTTATTTTTTTTTAAATTTAGGTTAATGGGTTTTTCTATATGTTGTCATTTTGAGGCAATTGAGACAACTGATTAACAGAATACAACACCACTATTTGTGACCAAGACAAGACTTTTACCTCTTCACCTTCTCTCTCAGTGTTTCCCTCACTCTCCTTGTCATTCCAGCTGCTGTTGCACACTCACAAGCCTGATGGCAGCAATCAAAAATCATCAAAATCACCACCCTAAATTTCTCTTTTCATGTGCCTTTACAAAAAAAATCCAGTATTTCTAAAAGCTTATCAAGTGGGTTGAATTAAGCAAATCAGTTTACAGATTGTATAATGTCATGCAAAACTGATTTGTTTTTGCTTGTTTTTATTTTGCTTTACAAGCAGGTTATTTTTGGAAGGGTTGATTTTATGCCATTTTAGCACAGACAGAGCGTATCCTCACAGTGCCACCTCTGTAGACTTCATGCCTGAGCTATTTCCAGGGTACACTTAGCACAGCTTTTACACCACTTGACACAAGTTCAACTTGTAGCTAAACCAAGTCCATGTATTGCTGCAGTGCGGAACCCTTTGGGGGTCCTGTTACTCACAAGGGAGCTGTCCGCCCAATAAAATTGGCAGCTTCATCAAATGCCCCAAAACAACAAGTGTTTATGTTCAAGCCACAAGTCCTCATAGTGACCTTAGTAAAAACTCTGGTCTGTCAGGAGCTGGAGGAAGTCAAGTGGGGGAGGAAGTTGGGACTGATGGCTGGGTCAAACAAAACTTCAAATTTTAACACAGACAGACATTTTTTTCCAGTTTCCAACCAACAGTCAATATTTGTTTGTTTTAACCCTGACCACAGTCGTTTCCTATCTTTAACCAATGGATTAAATACATATATACATATATATACACAAATGATAATCTTCCTTCGATACAGGGCACCAGATCAGAAAACTCAGAATGCTGCCTTATAAAATAATGGTAAAGTTAACATGGTATTTGCAAGCTAACTGCAGGCAGTACTGATGGTAGTGAGACATAGTGTAAGAATATGTGAAAAAAAGTAAAGTTAGTCACTCAGACTTTGCATCTTCATGACTCAAAATCAACAATGGTCAACCTTTCAATATGCAGCCTGATCATGAAGGGTGACGTGGTCAAGACATTATTGTAAGTAGCATTATATGAGCAACAATAGCTCTGTGTCAGAAAAAAACAGCTACCCCCTCCAGTGAGAGCATTAATTTGTTGCAGCAGGGGTGTCACCCCAGAGGGATCAGGGGGAAAAAAAATTTCCATGCTTGTTTAAAAATATACAAATCATTGCTGCTATGATGGATTTTCAAAGTTGTAAGATCGTGCCTTGAAAGCAGTTGTGCTGGTGTGCTTGGTACATGGCAACTGTCAGTGCACATTTTACAGAGTAAGGCTGCAGTCAGTCATGTTCCAGTCTCTCATGTAATCTGTGCCATTTGCTTCGCAAAGGGACTTTTGTTCCCTCACTTTAGCCTTTAAGGCAGAGCCTCCCCCCAGGCAACATAAGTACGCTGGTAAAACTGCACCAATTTTGGAGAGAAGCGCAGTCTTGATAATGGACTCATGGAACAAATGTCCCTTCCCCTTTTGTTCCATAACCCATCAGCTTCATGTTTCAGACATAAAAAGACAAAGTGAGCACATTAATGCTCTTTTAAACTTAACACTGCCAGCCTTGTGGGAGATTGATGCAGGCGGAGGAAATAGTCAGATTCAGAAACTAACAACGCTGAAATATAAAAATACTCCATTACAATTAAAAGTTGTGTACTGAAATGTGCGATTGTAATCCTATATTACTGGGTAATTACTACTAATGCAGCATACTGGTGTAACTGGTCGAAGTAGAGCTAGTTTTAACTATTTTATAGACTGTATATTACTGGGCAGTATAATCTATAAGTGTGCATCATATACTTCATGACCTCAGCTGATCTTTTTTGTTTAAAATGTTAATATATAAAGAAGATAGTAACTAAAGCTGTCAAATAAATGAAAGGGAGTAAAATGGTATGTTGTTGTTGTTGTTGTGAAGTATGTATTGTTGTGAAGTGAAAGTGTAAAGTTGGCCAAATTGGTAAGTAGGCCTGCAGGTACAAGTAGTAAATTACAGCACAGTAGCCTACACACATTAAGGACAATGCTTGAATAAATTTACTTAATTACATTCCACATTACATTAATTTCAGATTAAAGACACAGGGCACCTGGTTGGAGACGATTAGGTTGGGTTGAAGTGAGTATGTCCACCTACCATAACACCACTACACCACTGCTTAAAAGAGAGTCTAAAGTGTTATGACATGCCCTAGTTCAAACTGTATTTTCTTACTGATACCTACAGGAACATGGCCACACCAGGGGGTAAAATTACCCTTCTGACTGCAGTGTGTGTAGATTTGTAGATTGTAGATATGTAGATTTGAAAATAGCCTCCATCCCCTTTTACAAACAGTGCTGTGTAAACTACTGTATGTTCAACATTTACAGTTTATTACAACTGTCATGACACAGCTCATGCAAAACAAGTCACTGTGGTTGCTATCTTTGTTTTCTTTTTATACATCCTGATGTCTAGCATGCAGAAAATAACTCCTTGGTTTCACTTGACTTGCAATGCAATCAACTTCGCGGCACCACATTCCATGAGCAGCTGTTGCATGCTGTACTCTATAGGACATGTGTACAAAACACAGCACTAAGCATACACATTTCAAAACCAAAATCCTGGCACTACTTTCACCTCTTTTCCTCACTTTGTCTGTTGCTGTCCTTCTCTACCTCTCGATCTATCTCCTGTTTTCTTTCTGTTTGTCTCTATGGAGGACCATGCTCATATTTTTCTTTATCCTCCATCCTCTCTCACCCCCTCCACACACACACACACACACACACATACACACACACACTTGTATCTTCATGAGGACACTCATTGGCATAATGCTTTCCCTAGCTCCTTAAACAACCCTAACCTTAAACATCTGGACTGAATGTTAAACCCTAACCTAAACCCAGTTCTAACCTGAACCCTAAAACCAAGTCTCAACCGTCAAACAGCCCTTTAAAGTTGTGAGGACACACCAAAATGTCCTCACTTTCCCTTACTCGGTAAGGTCTATGCTTTTTTTTTTTTTTTTTTTTGGGGGGGGGGGGGTCCTCCCCAAAACCGACGTCCAAATCCACACACCCCAAACCTCTTTTTTTTGTTCTCCCCTCCATTTTTTCAACCAGAAG
>JBBMJY010000025.1:15461215-15472451 GCA_037833715.1 Toxotes lorentzi | reverse complement strand
GTGTGTGTGTGTGTGTGTGTGTGTGTGTGTGTGTGTGTGTGTGTGTGTGTGTGTGTGTGTGTGTGTGTGTGTTGTAGAGAGAGAGAGAAAGAGAGAGAGAGAGAGAGAGAAGCTGTATCTTTAATGGAGAGACAGGAAATGATTACACAGTTGAAAGAGCTTAACTAAATATGAAATAATAAATAGCAGCGATGGCAACAATCAGACTGTTTTGAGAAAAAAGGGGTTGTGTATGAAACTGGCTTGAATTTTAATTGCTGTTTGTAAAGGAAACTTGATGAAAGGATTAAAGAGGAACACAACACTGGGATGTGTCACGGTTGTATTTTTACATGGCTCACAGTGGCATGTATGTATATGTCAGAAATGGCACAGGGAAATAAGGGGTCTAGTGGCTTTGTGAATGTGGCTGAAGTCAGTGGACATGTCTTATTCAGTGAAACACTTTTTGTTTTGTTTTTTTTACAGAAAAATATCAGCCTGGGATCGTTTATCACTTCATTTATTTCACTTATACAGTTAAAAACAGCATAAATTCTTGCATACTGACACACTTCTTGGCAGATACATATCTGATCTAAGGATTTGAGAAAAGACTGAGCTGCATTTGGTTAAATGTAAGTTCAGTTGTGTCTTGAGTTGAACACAATATTCTGTCTTATGCATACAGGCAAAAGTGACTGATGTACAAACCTCAGTTAAGAATTTAAAATAAGGACAGGACCTAAGATTGAACCTTTAAATGCACCCTCAGCTACACATATAGATGTTTTGTTATTTCTGAACCAGTCACAGTTAATGTTATCAGAGTTTCTGTATGGAATAGTTCCTAAGGACTTAGACACGCTTATCTATGGTCATCACACTGCCAATGAACAAACTCCCTCAACACCAAGTAATATCATCCAAATACCAAAGCCTACGTGAGGCTTTGGTATTTGGATGATGTCAGGTTCATCTCTTTACAGCTGCAGCCCACCCTCTTTCACAGATATGGATTATATCCTCTGATTGAGGAACATGACAAATTCAGTTTGTTCCAGTGGCTTGAAAAGATTCCACATCTTCATCCACTGGCTTGAAGAAAGGTTAGCAGAATTTATGTAAATGCCACTAACACAGCATGGGCCAAAATTCAGTGGACTGTTTCCAGCTTTTCAACAGCTTAAGTTATAAAAAATACTGACTTTCTTCTTAAGGGGAAGACAGACATACCTAAAGATAGAAGGTGCAGGCAATGAAGTGGCTAATTCCATCTTTGTCCAGCCTTCACTCACTGTGTTGTAAAAGAATAAAAAAATTAGGATCACCAGACTTTAGAGAAATGCTAGCACACACTGCTCCTGTTCCCCACTTACATCACATAATCTTGCAGTAATTGCTTGATGCATGCTGTGTGGCTCACCTATACTTGACTATTCCATACTGACCTTTAATTGGCTAATTGAATTAAAACAGCTAATCACTGCACGCATCATTTTTAGCATCTAAGAATGATAAAGGCTTATTTAGAACCTAAGGATGGCTAGGTTATATGTCCTGGGGCATATGCTACTTATTGGAGCACAAATTAGTCACACGGTGAGCCAAATTAAATCTGAAACGACCATGCATATTCAAATTAGGGCTACATTTAGGCACACGTGTACACATACATGCACAAAGACACACATTTAGAGAGAGAGTGGTTCTTTGGTAAGTATAGCTGGGGGATGCTTAATATGAATTCCTAATGTAGTGTTTTAACTCTAGGGTAAGAGGTAGGCAACTGTAAAATCATTAGGTTTTTTGGAGAACAAATATCCACATTTCAGTATTAAAACATCATAATTTGCCTGGTCAGGTGCGTTTATATGATATTAAAAAATATAATGTGCATGTGAAAGAGATAAAATAACAGTAATGGGCAATAAAATATAGAGTACAATATGGAATTAATGTGAAATAAATATTGATTTATGACTTTAATAATTTGTAAAATGAAGCTGAATATATCTACCAATGTAGGCTTAGAATAATCCTCACATAATAATGTAGTCACGTGTACATGTTGTGAAATGTGTCATGATCAACTAATGCAGGTATTGAAGTGTTGCCATAAAAAATCAGCAATATTGATTTCTGCGTTTTTACACTTGTAAAAAACGATATACTTTCTGTAAACAGTATTCACACTGGGTGATGTGAGAATCAAGTGGGTTTAGTAGACATAATTACTTGCCTTTATCACTTAGGAAGTCAAAATTACATGAAATTGACTCGCTAAGTCGTAATAATGGGAAGTAGTAATTTAGACTACAAAATATCATCTAATAATTCTGACTTACTGGCATACACCAAACTGCAGAACCCCAGAAATTGTAATGCCACTGATATATCTGACTATGTTGCCATAAATACTAGATGAAGCCTTTCTGCTAAGAGAGAGTGAGTGCTCTGGTACCTGTCAAAATATTTTATTGAATGGCAGTCCACCTCATGTCCTTGCGTTAGACACATGTTACAATATTTAGTATTGGTGGTGGAGCTGAAAGATGGTAAACTACTCCCTCTATTCCTTGATTAATAATTAATCCCCTCTCTAACACCTAGAAATCACATAAGTTGATGTTGCAGGTTCCACATTCATGTCATCTTTTAAGTAGTATATTTCCAAAGAAACGAATGGCACATGGCAAGAAGTTCATACCAAGTACAGGAAGAGCCTGTATGTCTTCACCTAGCCTGCTTCCAGAAAAAAACAATCAGTAGATGAAGCAGCAAAAATGTTAGTCAACTAATCTAAACTATTATGAACGACTTGTAGGAATTTTGAGAAATTTTTGCAGTGGAAGTGTTCCAATATTACATAATATACATATTGAATACTGACTGCAGTGTTTCATTGTTTGATCTGAATAGATCACTGCGAGGTCCATTGTAAAGTCCATTTAAAAAACTACCATTATTACTACTACCAGCATGCATATTGGCTAAAACAGTTCATCTCATCACTCACACTGCCAAAACACTTTTTACTTCACACTCCAAATAAGGTCATTTGACCATGATACTGGCAACAGTTCGCAGTGAGAAAGCACATTGTCAGTCAAAACACACTGAGCTAAAAAAAAAACAAAAAAAAAAAAACTGCAGGAGCATTACATAAATGATGAACTTTTACCTTTAAAGTTTGACTGTTTTCCACATAAATCAGTATTTCATCATAGAAAAAGAAACACACTTTTTCTCTCTGTTGACTGTACTAAAGTATATGTAACAAGAAGGAGTCAGAACTGCAACAGTTTAATTCAATATCCTTTATTTTTTTCTCTGTCTTTTCTAAAGTAATTTACTTGTGAAAAATAACAAGTTCAAACAAAAACAAAATTCCTGAAATTTCAGGGCTGTAGTAGTGATTGCAAAAAACAACAACAACAAAAAAAAACATGTATAATAACTCATACTGTACATCACTGTGAGGGTTGTAGTCGTCCCTCTCTCCTGCATTTGGCCACAAGTTCTCATCAACATCACATCTTTTGTCTTCTGTGGTGATGCATCTTGGCAAGTCGCTTCTGGAAAGTCTAATCCAACCCTCGCACTCTTCAAGAGACGTATCTCCACACCCGCATTCATTGCATCCAGTAAGGACATCTGATCATGTGGATGGTTGTCATAAACCCTCCACCGCAGCACAGAGAAAAACACCTTCATGGGGTTTAGGAACAAGGAGTATGGAGGCAGGAATAGTTCTGACATCCTGGGACATACAGCAAACCAGCCTGTGACTGCAGCATAGAGGTGGAATGCCACATTAACCTACACAGCGACGAAGGTAGGGGACTTTCTTGCCCCTAGACTTCTCTCCTCCGCTGTCAGAAGTCTGTTATGCAGGTCATCCAGACAAGAAATGAGCCTCTCTGTATTTTAGGGAGAAATGAGTGGTTTGTGTAGCAGCAAACCATCACTGGACAGTGCTGCACATGTTGTGATATCAGCTCCTTTCTGCCATGGGACATCCATGTTTGCCAATCACATTTCCTCCCCTGCGGCAACTTTTTGCCAGGTTGAATCCAGCTTTATCCACAAAAATAACTGTGTGTTCAGCTTGCGGCCAGCAAGAACGGTAAATCCACAGTTTTACAGTACTTTACATAATGCATAGTTTTTATTATTGATGCAACTGTTGAATGCTGCAGTTTTTAACATGGTCGATTGTGGCCCGTATTTCATCAGAGACCACCGTTCTTGGTCTTCCTCTCCTTTGTCCTCCATTCACTCTCCTTGCCACTCTTCTTCCATACCAACCTGTCTTGCTTGATCCAATCCAAGCCGTTCACTTTTGTCTGTTTGCTACAAGACTGAAAACAGGACACCTGGGTAGGCTTATGGCTGAAATTACAATCAGCTGTGTTTGGAAAGATTATTATTGCATTTTATTGTATATACTGTATATTCCTATATGGTTGCTGTAGAAATTCAGGAAATTTGCCATCATTCTCTTTTGAATGTGATTTTGACAGTTTTGAAGACAGTGTGTTAACACTTGAAGAAAGTGCAGCGAATATAGTGTTTTGCAGGTGACAGAGTATGAATGAGAAAAGAGTCCCTGGATTTTGGAAAATGCAGTCATTGAATGCATTTTGTGTGAGAGCAATGCATTTTTATTTTTCCACAGCTTGGTCCACATACACTTCTGTTTCGCTGACTGTGTGAAGAGTTTTCATAACTTGACTTCAGTTTTGACCAACGCATGTGAGCAATTGCTGGTCATGAAAAGACTTGCATTTTCAGTGTATGAACATAATTAGAGACGCTTCACTGTCAAACAGAGATGCCTCTCTATAATAATGCAGGTCAGGCAAACTGAAGGCTGTAAATTGTAATTCATGAATTTGTTTCCCTGCCTTCTGCTCAGTGTATTCTGGAATACCCAACAGCATCTCTGTGACCTTGAGTAGGAATAAGTGAATATGGAATATTGATAAACGAATGAATAATATGACTGGATAAAACATATATGGGTATTAAAAATCAAATAGATATTCTACAGCTCCCTAAAGCTCCCTTTGGCTTTGGCGAGAACTGAATTTTTACATATTTTGTCTTTCTGAAACCATTAGGAAAACCAGATGAATCCAGAAACTTTTTCACTGAGCTTATAGTAGTATACTGTGCTTTGAACAAGGAATAAAATCAATTGTGGGTGTAGTATTAAGAGAACTAACTGCACTGAATGAATTAAAAAAAAAAAAGCTCTACAGAAGATCTCTTTTGGTTTAAAAATACAGTGGTAAATTGTAATTTCAGTGATTACACTTCTTTTATGTTTTGTGCTTTTTTTTTTAGCTCTGGGAATTAGACAAATCAGAATAACTCCATTGTCTTTGTGTGTGTGTGTGTGTGTGTGTGTGTGTGTGTGTGTGTGTGTGTGTGTGTGATGTGTGTGTGTGATGTGTGTGTGAGAATGCCTTTAGGTTCAACATCAGGAGACTGCCCAAAGCGTTTCCTGACATCTCACGACATCCTCTCTTTCCTGTATATTCTACGTATATATTAAAATATATTGCATTATATATTAATATAAGAAGGATAACTTCCACCATGCATCCAGAGATCCTGGATTTATATGTCACTCTGGTTTTTCTATCTTGTTTGTCTCACACTGGACAAAGCCAGTGTGAGACAAACTCCAAGTCTTGGGTTGATGGATTAGAAAACCTAGTAAGCCCTTATATACTCTCTCTTACCTCATTTTCCACCTCTTCTCTACCTACTTACTCTCTTTAGCTGCCTTCCCATCTCCTTTGAATGTTACTCTTTTCTCTCTCTTTCTGTCCCATCTCCCTCTTTCTGCTACTTCTCCCTCCATCCTCACGTTCTCTCTCCTCCTCTCTGTCTTTCGTTCAGTGCCAGGTCCTGGTGGTTGGTGGTTCCCTCTCTCCAGATGGCCCACTCTGATCATTTATTGATGACAGGAGAACAGAGGAAGGCCTTCCCAGCTGCTGCTGCCTGGCACCCCACTTGGTGCGCACACACACACACACACACACACACAAATATTCACACAATGACTCACATGCAGTTATTGGGATTGACTCACACCCTGTCACACATACAGACACGCAGACAAAAAAAAATGTTCCCTTCGTCTCCTTTTTGCAGTGTCATTTGTTTCTGCATTGCTCTCTTCTACTGTCAAATGTGATTCTGTGCTGCACTATTGCACCTCCTCCCTCCCTCCAGCTCTCTCTTCCTGCCTCCAGCTCTTCTTCTTTCACCTCCTGCTGTGGTGTTACTGACTCTGTCACACAGGAACAGACAGAAGGAGAGACAGAGGGTGGGAGGGGGAGAGAATGTGAGAGCTTGAGAGTAGTGTGTAAGATTTTAGAGTTTGCACATTATAATAATCAATGTGCTGCAGCGTATAATAAAAATGTCTCTGAGGGGGAAAAAACGTATATAAAAAGAAACATTTAATTAAAATTATAGACTGATATTTTTTGACTATTTTTTTGTCTGTATTTGATATGAGTGGACAGATACCTGCACCTTTTGCACTGCAGCAACTACTGCTGTAATTTGTTTTGGATAAGAGAGTGGTCCAACTTAAAACATCCCTCAAGCCCCTGAGGTCATTTAAAACACTGCAACCAGTTTGTTTTCAGCATCCCAAATTCCTCCAGTATCGTTCCACTCCCATGCCAGCCCTTATGCAAGCTGCCTGTGGGAACTATCAAATCCACAACCCTGTTTGCTAGAATATATGTTTATTTATTACTAATTTGGGTTGCTAAATATGTTTTGAAGGAAACATAATTGCTGCCTGGATTCCTAATTTTAGTCATGGAGGTGCTAGGTTTTTCTACCACACAGTTACAGGGAAATCAATGCTTAGGATTGTGACACCAGAGACCAGAACAAACTGAGTCCTGAGTCCTGCATGTGGTTGGGTTCAGGATACTAAAACATTTTAGATAAGCTTTGTTTTGATTAAATATTTAAAAAGTAAACATTCTGTCTTGTGCAGTGACATTTTTAATATTTAACCAAAGCCACCATCTTTCCCTAACTGAGTTCCTGAACTAACAACAAGTCCTTGAACCTAAACCAGCAGCAAACAAGCAGATCTTGTATTACAGGTATTTAGGGAAAGAAATGCTAATGCAGTGCTTTCGTTAAAAGATTTTCTCAAGCTGATAAAAGTCAGAATTTAGGAGCAGGATGTTTCTCTTAAAATGTATTTGCTGTTGCATCTTGGACAGTATAAAGCTAAACTCTTCTTGAAGTATCTCATATTACCCTCCATGTTTTTTACCTGGATCTGACATTAATTACTGTGTATTCAAAAGAATGTCAAGACTAGGCCTGAGCTGAGGAGATGATACTTCTATACTGATGTGTATCTTGAGGCCACACTTTACCTCTTGTGATGGACTGCTGAAAAAAAAAAAAAAAGACAGAAACTGCACATGAGAGTCTTGAAGAAATCCAGCGCAAACACTGTAAACAACATACAAGATGAAGTAACTAGCAGCAGAGATCCATAACTCCTGTTGCCATTGGGAACCAAACTGTTCCTGTGTTCCATGTGGAGACACAAAGCGTTTCACTTTAGGTTTACTTCTGCCCCATGTTTTTTTTTTTCCGTTTTCTGTTTTCTTTGTCCTCTTTTTTGTTCAGAGTCTTGACTTTCGTCAAGTCCAAGTCCAGAAGTTTTCAAGGAAGAACTGGAAAAAAAAAAAGAAAAAGTCTGAACACAGTGAAGAGAGTTAAATTCTCTGTGGCAAGGCAGTTTTCAAAGCATGGATATTTTAGTTTTAAGTTGTGTGAAGGACACATGGCATGCTATATGCTTCTGCTGTCCAGGACCAGAGAGATTTCTCTCCAGTCCTCTTAGATCCAAAAGTCACTGGGAAAACTTACTGACATGATATCCTTCAAGGGAAAACATAGAGACAGTAGGAAGGTGAGCAGTATTTTTATATATGTCCAGGTTTTGTTACACAAAGCCCGGCAAAAACACATCTGTCCTTCCTGTGACTGTGTCATAAATAGCCTGAACCGACCATGCTGCGACTTTGAAGTTACACATGGGAGACTGCTGTGATATACAGCTGGCTTCAGCTGGGGTACCCCAAGAGATGCATGAAAACACACACACACACATATGAATATATTCCACGCACACAGACACACAACAGCAACCTCTCTATTACCCCAGAGGTAGTTAGTGGTATCACACATTGTTACACACTAGGAGGGTCATTCTGTCTCTAGAGCTCAGAGGCACAGTGAAAAAGGAAGAAAGGTGTGTGTGTGTGTGTGTGTGTGTACATTTCTGAGAGAGCGAGAGATTTAAATCACTAACTATAATTAAAAGCTAAATTAAGAATGACAACAGCCATTTAATTTGTTGTCACAGGATGTGATATGTATTTACTGTACTGGGAGAAACATGACAGAAATCATCTCATGATTTACCAGGCTTTACCATTGCAGATTTTATATGTAGCTTTCTGTGCAGGCTCATTCATCAAGAGCATGCAAATGTACCTCTAGGTGGCACCATCATCATGTGTGAAGGTGAATGACTGTGATGCAGAATCACAACAGCATTCGATCGTAGTATAAAAATGCAGACAGCAAGTGTGTTTGACAACTGTTTCATGATTCAGGTCAGTTTAAATGTGTTGTTTTATAGCCTTCCATCACAAAACAAAGACTTCACAGAGAAAGGCCCTCACTAATTGACAACACCAGTAAAAATGATGCCATATATGAGATATGAGAAAATAAAACAGTTTTTTTTTTTTTTTTTTGTGGGGGGGTCTATGTTGTAGCAGGCAGCAAGGTGCAGTTCTTTCTTTAGCTCCTTTAGTTCCCATAGAGTTTGGCCTCAGGAAACATCTGCAAGGCAGTTGTCATCTGCAGGATGACAACTGCACTCTGTGTGTGTGTGTGTGTGTGTGTGTGTGTGTGTGTGTGTGTGTGTGTTAGGGATAGATATTTCCATTTACACACTTCAGAGCTGGGGAGTGTTGAGCAACACAGAGGCCCCACTGTATGTCCAAAGCCAACTGTACATTCCTTTCTGTCCCACTGGACCTTCTGTTGCAAACGGCACCACATCTGGATAACTGAAACACCCCCAAACATACCTGTGTCTGTATGTGGGAGAAAGTTTGTGAGAGGAATCAGACTTCAAGTCATGCACATCAACACGCGGTTTACGTTTTTTTTTTATACCAAAGTTTTCATTGAAATTTCAGAAGCCAGGTTAGGTAGGAAGACAGGTCCTGTTTTTTTTTTTTTTTTTGCACACTCTTTCTTTTTAATGTCACTTTTTTCTCCCTTTCTCATCCTCCCTTTTTTTTGTGGTTCCCACATGTACAGGCATATGATTTGACATATTCTATGTTGTATTATTTAGGGTTCACATCTCTGATGAAATATCTTTCATTTGGGTTATTTCATTTCAGTCTGCTCAGCTTAAACAAGTTCATCTGTTCAAAGTGGGTTTGAAAATCATCATTCATAAAACATGTTCATGAGAACAAATTTTACTGATGCTTACACAAAATCTGCATTAATACCACTCAGGCTCTTTTATATGTAGTTTGACACTGACACCCAAACTTAAAAAAGCTATTCATCTTGGAAGAATTTTGATGAAAGATGGAGTTTGAAACACAGTATAACTAAATTTCATAGCATAGAATAAAGAGACCTTTTCGTCTTTGTCATGTCAGATAGAGATAAAAAGCAACTGAGCAAGCAAGGAAGAACAGAGTGGGTGAGTGAGCCTGAGACACAGACATCCAGAGAGAGAGCTGTGCAACTGAATGAGTTACAGCGGGCTGCTGACAGTTTCTGACCCTGCTGTCTTGCTGAGAGCTGCAGGCTTGGAGCTGAATCATAAAGAGTTCTGCTGCAGCCTTGAAGACTTTGGAAAACAAGGTTATGAAACGATGCAGTGGACTGATTAAGAGCTGTATGTTGGAACTGTTTGGTTTTGCATGAAGACAGCTGAAGGAAGGGAGCTTCCTAGGTGAGGACAGGAGGACACAAGTTTTAGAAATGTATTGAACACCACTCTTGTAAGGCAGCCTCCACCCAGGTGAGGTCCTGATCCCGATCGTACCTTCGCTCTTGTGGCCCCAAATTTTTGGAACAACCTCCCTTTAAAGCTTTAAGTTGTGCCCTCGCTACTGACACAACACATTCACACTCCATTTGTCTATTTGTGTGTGTAAATGTAATTGCAGAGCAATAGTCACATTTCTTATCCTTTTATAAATATTGCTTGCTTCTTCATATAGTACCTTCACCCTATCCCCCAAACACTTTATAAAGGTACAGTATATAGAATAGAATAGCCTTTATTGTCATTGAACAATGTCCAACGAAATGACATGTGGTATATGGTTCAGTTTAAATGTCTTTGCACTCAGCTGTGAGTATTTAGGTTCAATAAAGCAGCGGGGACCTAATGAGTCAGTCAGAGAAGATGGCAAATATGGGGAAACAGTGCCCTTTACTTCTTTTGGAAAGTGTTCAATCAAGTGAATGTTTTCTACAAAAACCATCGATTTGTTTTCACACATTAGAAATATTTTTGCATGGAAACCCTTCTCATCTTTTTGATGCCGCAGAACCTGGAGGATTCTAAGTGTGTTGATTTTAAACATGTCAGGGAAAAAAAAATGCAAGAAAACTATGTTATTTCAGAAAGAAAGCGTCCACTAATTAGTGTTAAAATGTGAAGTAGCTCGCTGATATCTATGGTCCAAGTGACTAAAAGGATTTTATAAGACTCATCTGTGAGTATTTAACATTAACAAAGCAGCAGGTCTAATGAGACAGTAAAACAGACTGAGCTCCAAACATATGGTGGATTTCAGGGCCTACCTGGGAGGTCCTTGTTAAAGAAGTTTCTCAAAGATCATAAGGTGTACTGCTGATATTATGCTTTCCAGGTCACAGTATGGCAGCAGTGTGTTTGAGGAACATCCCATTAGTCCATTAGTTTACCAAGCTAAAATGCATGGCGCAGTGTAGTGCAGAATTTTCACATTAATCACAGGCTTTGCCCTTAAAGTTCCCAGTTATTCTTTCCTGTATGCTGAATTAAAAAATGAAAAAAAAAAAAAAAAAAAAAAAAGATATATCTATATATATATCTATATATATCTCCTTAGAGTGACATTTTCAGGAAAAGATCATCTCTCCTCAAAGATGTATTATCTCCTCC
>JBBMJY010000025.1:15427939-15459208 GCA_037833715.1 Toxotes lorentzi | reverse complement strand
TAAGGGGGAGGGGAAAAAAGAAGGGGGGGAGGTTTTTTTTCCTGGGAAGGGGAAATCAAAGGGGAAGGGGGACAGGAGGTTGACCCCCCCCCCCCCCCCCCCCCAATCCTAACTTATAAAACAGAAAAATATGACAACATTAAAAAGTTTTCTCGTAACCTTAAAAAGATTATTTCACACTGTCAAGTGTGGGGTTTTTTTGTTGAATCACAACTTAATTATATTCACAGATGCTGTTTGAGCTTGGACTCATCCCAAGTCGTCTTCACTGACAGAACCACATGGGAAAGGTCACGTGTGCGTGTGCACCTATAACAAACGACAACATGTAGGAATCAGCTCATCGCTCATGTTTATGCATATTTTTCCTCTCTCTTCCCGTCTGTCTGTAAACACTTTTTCATCAAAATTCTTTGAGCAGCAAACTCTTTGAAGGACATTGCCTTTAGGTACATCTGCCTTCAAAGCGCAGCCTCTCTTTTTCTCTCCTTCTGTCTGTCTCTGTCAATCTCTTTAATGCTAAGCCTACACTTAGCATTAAAGAGAGAACAAAACTCCTAATTTCACATCCCCATTGTTCAAAGCCCTGTGCATGGAGATGTGGAGTTGTGTGTGTGCGTCTTTGCGTGTGTGCACGTCGATCTGAGTCTTTAAGTTGCCGTTTTGGCTACAGCAGGGCTGAGTTTGAACCAAAAATCCTACAAAGAAGTTTGAAATCTGGCTTGGCTCCTCCGTTCAGATGTGGTGGGTGCTATCGCACACACATACACTCAGAGATGTGGTGGGAACGTTATCAAAGAGAGAGATGCCTGCAAGGCACAGCAGCCTCAAGCCCAAAATTGATTTACATAGTGGGAGAGAAAGAGAAGTAGGGGAGGGGAAGAGAGGAAACACGTTAGATTTAGGGTGTAGGAAACAGAGACAGAAAGATGAGAGAGAGCAATAGATTTTAGGATAAATGCAAGTATGCCCAGCTAAACTGAAAGCTTGTTAAAATAATATGGCGCTTGTTAAATCATATTTTTTCCTTCTTGAGGGTTTTAAGGATTTAAGGATTAATAAGTGTTGCTGCTCTATCCGTCTCGATGCTTCACTTGGTGGTAATTTCAACCTTGAATTCCAAAACTTAATTTCACAGCCAGGTTTTGCTCATCACAACATTGTCAGCCCATATCTTTATTGATTTATGGTAAGTCAGCTTCACAAAACAGAGCACTGATCCAAATTAGCCTTTAATGCAAAAGTTAAAAGGTAGTTTTCCTTTACTTCTTTTTGTGTTTTTGAACTGCACATATGGACCAAAAGGTCGCTTGTGGCAGCAGCAGTGATGTGCTCGAGTGTGCTCGAGCCCTCATGTGAGACAAATACCTTAAACCTGAGTTTCAGGATGAGAGAACACATTTCTTTCTCAAGCAAGTGTGGAGTAAAGTGTTCAGAGTGAAGTGACCAGTTTTACCAGGTCTGATTTAGAACTTACATAAGTGCTGCACAGAGGTACTTCAGTGTATGAACACAGCCCTTTTCCCTAACCTTCCATTTTACTCCAGAGGGAAAAAAACTGTCAGACACTGGGCTGTGTAGAGGCTTCTTTTCATTTATAATACACTTGCGTGTTACTTTTATTTGATGTTATTGTTATTTGTTTTCTTGTTTGTGCCCTGTGTTGTATTTTAACGTGCACACAGGACTCTCTTAAAAGACGGTACTGAAAGATAGATGATAGTGGATTATCTGGATAAAATAATGCAAAGGGAGACAATTTTTGATCCAGGAATTTTCTTCTGACTTAGATGGTACAAACAGACCTCTTCTTGACACTAAAGAGAGATTTTTACATACCCAGAATTTTTGGACATCCAGCGTGATGAGGGCAATGCTCCCACGGAGAAACAACCCTCTGACTGACAGACAGGGCCAAACGTAAAGCGATGGTTTGTTAAAACTTAGATTTTTATTTTCATAGACAACTTGTCCCCGTGTCCTTAGGCTGTGCTGGGCTAGGTTTCCTGTTCCCCAAACAATTGAATAACTGGGTGAAAAGTGGTCAAGCAGTGTGTTGTCAGGTTAGAAAGGTCTGCGAAACCGGAGATGCTATACTTGAGTTTAAGAGGCTAGTGCACAGGTATGTAACACTTGTTGAATGGAGAAGACAAGGAGGTGTACTTATCGTCTGAGGTGGTGAGCAGTAGGAACACCAGCAGGGCTGAGCATGAGCCATCGACTGCCATGTTCTGTTTCACTTTCATCACTTCATTTGGTAACTATGGTCCAAGAAGTTGCAGCATCGCTTCTGTCTTTCTGATGACAAGAGCAGTAGTGGGTGCACTAAGAATAGAATGAAAGCTGACAGTAGTGACCAGGGCAGGAGAGGCTGTACCTGACAAGCACCTAGTCTGAATAAGTGATAGTTGGCTATGTTGCTTTTTGTGGAGCTGAAGAAAAGAGAATGATGAGCAGAGTTGCTCCTGCCTCTAAGGAGCAATCACTGTAAGTGCCGAAAAGTCTCATCCTGATGCAAAGCCTGTCTGAAATCAAGTAATTAAAGAAATGTCTACTTTGTCAAAACTGTCAGTCCAGGTTGCCTGAAAACATGATGCAATATTGGCTCAAAACAAAACACAGTGATATACTGTACACTGACTCAGCTCCAGGCCTCCAGCTCTCAGACAGACACAGAGGAAAATCACTTGCCTGTTAACTCAATCACTGTCTGTCTTTCTGGTTTGTTTTCCCTCTGCCTCATGCTCCAAAGATTCCAGCGGGAAGGAATAAAAAAAACAAAAACAAAAAAAAAAAACATCACACAGCTAAGGTAGATTCACCTGCACTTTCTCTCTGGCTATCTAACTCACTCACACATTCCTTAAAACAGAATGGGGGATAAGTCTTCCACAGCACTAAGGGTTAATTTAAAAACAAGGACTGGAGTTCAAAGGTCACCATGGGCTTGCAGCCTCTCTAGCTACTCAGATGTTAATAAGTGTGTGTGTGTGAGAGAGAGAGAGAGAGAGAGAGAGCGAGAGCGAGTGGGGTTGTTTTACTATATTTGTGGAGTCCAAAATCTGGGAGCCCACTATACTTGTGGGATCCAACAGCTTCTTGGGTCTCAATAGCCGTTTGAGGATTAAGACTTGGTTTAAGAGTCATTATGTCAATGACGGGTCCCCATGAATTTGATGATGTTCCTAAAGACAGCAAATAGTGGGACTCAGCTGTATAATATTCCAATATAAAGTTAAAAGACATTGAGAGGAGGCAAAAGTCTGAAAGAGTGTGAAACTTTTTTTTCACAGAAGACATCAAGACAAAATGTTTTTGGTTTGACACTGATGAAGGCTGGATAGCCAAAGAGGTTTTGTCTTCTTGAAACAGAGCATGATTACCCTAACAGCAAATGAGCCAATATTTGTTTTTCAATTTCTCGCAATACTCATTTTAGAAAAACAGTTCTCACCAAAATTTAGAATACTAAACAACCAATATCTAAAATAATTTATGATTTCATTATGAGGGTCTTTTCTATGCTTTTTAAGCCTTTCATTCCATATTCTGTGTAGTGCTCTTGAAAACACAATCTGGATTTAAAGTGCCACTGAAGCAGCTTGATGTAGCAAGCTAATGACATCAAAATGCAGATTGGGAGCTTTGGCTTTGGCACAAAAACACCTCTCACTTCTCTGACAACTGTATGCTGTATGACACACACACACGTGCATGTAAGCTCACTCATACAGACACACAGGCACAACTGTGTTAGCAGCCACTCCTCCCAAAAGCCACACACACACACACACAGTCCTCTACTTGCACAGTTTGCACAGTTAAATCAAACTGATTTGCTACCATTGTGAGAGGAAATTAGCATAACAAGGATGGGATCAAATGAGGTAGTTACAGCTTGAATCATAAATTGCAGACTGAGCAAACGTGCGGCTGCAAATGGATTGTAGTTCACATCAGTATTCATGAAAAGAGAAAAGTAAGCTTCAGAATGGGTTGTGGTATTTTTTTTCCCCATTGTCAGTTTTATGTAAAAACCTTGTATCTCAATTTTTGTCATTTTGTTGTCCAGTGTTTAGTTTAATTAAGTTTTATGAGTCAAGGACCAAGCGAAATCTTTAGACAGTATTGTAAAATGGTGAGTGAGCGGGTGTTTGCTGCGTAAATCCCCCCCCTTTTTTTTTCTCCACAATTTTTGGAAAGTAGATTTTTTTTTCATTAATCAATGAATTTACCTGTTTATTTATTGATATAACATTTTACGGACCAGTAATGTTAAATGGATACATTCGCTTCATTTCGAATCCATATGGCAATATCACCACGTGGACACATGCATTCATCACAAACTTCAGTCCATGTAAGATGAAGGTTTAAAAGGTTACAATATGCAAAGCATTAAGGTTATGATCAGCTAAAATTGCATTTTTCCCAGTTACTCCGCCCTCAGTGAAGTCAGTAGTGGTGTATTATACCAATATTATAGCAACAGTAATCGTACTGGTGCTCTGTAGGCATGAAGAGTCTGTGCTTACAGCCATACATACATTAATATATTAGGGCACAGGCTTATTGCCATCTGCAAAACATTGAATCCCTTAACCAGGATAAAATTCATTGTAATATAGTTCTGCCTTTGATTTGTTGTCAATGAAGCACTTATGATTGAACAACAGAAACAGTGGAATGTAAACTACTTACATATCATCTATTTTGCATTCGAGTTGCATTAGTAAGATACAGATGATTGCCAGAGCAACAATATCTCTTTAGAATTACAAGTATGATAATCTTTTTAAATATGGCTGAAGACCAATTACTTATTAATTATAACACTGAATTAATTACCCACAGTCACTGTTTGAATTTTAAGAACTGGAGGAGTTTACATAATGACTTTTTAAACCATTTCTCTCTGTCTCTTTGCCTGGGTCTGCTTCTCTTTCAACATTTGTACTGTCGCACTTCCCAGTCTTTCTCATTTCTCACATTTTGTAATTCTTCTCTTTCTGCCTCTTCCTCATTTGCTCTCCATTGTACAGTGCACTAAGCCCAGCTGTTGACACAATGCAAGCTAATGGAGTGTTAAGATGGACCAGACAAGCCTTTAGAGGATCTAGGTATGTGATTCCATGTTCTACCCATACTGTGCCTGCCACATCTGTAATCTAAAGCCGATTTTTTTTACCAAGAAGTACATGACAGCACCTTTGGAAAGGTAATGGATGGACGAGTTAGTGGTGAGTGTACTTTCTGGGTGGGTACTGTGGGTGTGCGTTTAAACATTTGCTTCATTTTCCCAAACTTTCATCCAAAAGAAGAGGTTTGTGTGACACTAACTCAGTTTAAGCACTCGCCTGAAAGTCTCAGTGGTGCCAAAGTGAAATTCTTAACCTTGTCTCGAGTCTTGAAATCTGATTGGTAGGAAATCCTGTTTGTGAATAGAAAATGACAAACTGAACATTAAAATATAACACTCCAGGGTTAGGGTTAAAAATCTGTGTTTTGAAAATCAAACACTCACTTCCTGTTGGTTGAAAGGTGCTTTTGGAAACTTTTGGAAAGTTTGTTGCTTGGTCCTTTGCAGTGACAACAGATAAGCACAGCTTGGAATCACATTGACAAAGGGCTCCAATTGGATAGTCGTTGCAAGAAGGAAAAAATGTCCATAGGAACATCTCAATACACTAATAAAGCTAATAAAGTGAAAGGTGTCTAATAGTGAGAATCATTAACACTCCCTGGAGTGTCTTAGTGTCTTTCAGTTCATTGTGTGGGTCTTATGGTCCATCACTTTACCATTTTGTGTCACTCTCAATGCTCCCACCAGCCGTATTTCCAGCTGGAGCATGCAGCTGTTTTCAGCAAAAACTCCCTGATAAACTCACAGCAGAGCACCAAATGGCATACACAGTTTGCAGCTAGCTGGTTAATATAGTGGAGCACTAATCGGCTAAAGTGCCATGTATTCCCTCATGAGTTGGTTGAGACCAAAACAAAGCTTAAAAGAGAGTACATATTAGATTTATGCTCATCATGTGGCCATGATAATGTTGCTCTTTGTCTGCGACATAAGTGATAGGAATAGTGGTAAAAACAAAAAAAAAAAAAAAAAGGAATTTTAAAGTAATCTTAAAGTAATTGATGTAGCTTTAGAATCCAAACTTGCCCATAAAATTAAAAGACCAAGAGAAAGTTGGAAAACTTTAAGATTCAGAGCTTGATTTGGTGACATGGTGTTAAGTTAATAAATTATGTATCGCCCACTAAACTGCCTGCTTTCTATCACTACTACCATGCAAAGTACATAGAAATGACAGACATTTGCATTTATCCTCCACAAGCATCTTTTAATTGTGGATGGCAGGTTGGCTGGGATTAATTACCTCTCATGTACAGTTGATGACTGCTTATCTGGGGGCTGCTCAAATATCTACTAGCGCTGGCATCTCTATACTTGTATTTTGATGAATTAAATGGACCTGCACACACGCCTCCTGTAACAGTTGCGCGACAGCTATATGACATATAATCAAGAAGACTGGCTCATACTTTCTGTGAGCGTTTGTACAATATTTATAAAATACTGTTTTGTTTGGGACTGGAGATTTCATTTTATTAAGAAAAAAATACCGAGCTAAGTGAAGTGGAAGCATGTTTGTATTGTTTTTCTGTGTGCTCGCATGTGTTGAGAGGAAGATGCAGGTGATGATTAGCCAGACTGACCCTCCTCAGCTAAATTTACACATATATACAAAGGCTCTAGTTGGAGAGAAAAGAGTTGATGTTGATAACTTGCATAATGAGTACTTCAATATCAAAAGGTTAATGCCATATTCCTATGTGACATTTTGGCTGCTCAATAATCACCATCCTGGATTTGGAGAGCTTAACCTTCCATATGAATATGAGGTTATTGAGAAATACATTTAAGCTTCCAGTCATGACTGATATCACAGAGAATCCAGATATTAAATAATAAAAAAAAAAAAATGGAACCCAAAACATAAACTTTGGTCTTAATCAAAAAAGCCTTCGTTACTTATTCTGCTCCATGGCTGATAGTGATGTTTCCCTGAATGTAATTAAGCTTGAGCCTGTAAGGATAAAAAGTAAGCTTGTTAATACGTTCTGGGAGTAATGAAAAAAAAATAAAGACAAAGAATAAAATACACACAAGTACTGTCTCCCATTTATTGCTTTAGAAATGATATTGGATCTAATAACCCAGAGCTGTGAGACCACACAGCAGGCTATCATTACACCAAAAAAACACCTGGCAACTGAGGGATAGAGGAAGAAGAGAAGGCAGAGGTGGAAGGGGGAATAAAGAGGGATTAAGAGGTGGAGGTGCGGAGAAGAGAAGATTCTGTATATGAAAAGGATGAAGAAGCACTGTGAGATTAGCGGAGACAGTAGAAAGAACAGGCAGGACAATGGAATTAATAATCCACAAGCCAATCCTCTGTCTTTGTATTTTACTACTACAACTAAGAAATCTCAATTAAACCAATGGGAGCAAATTGCATCGAGCCAAAGAGCTCAAGCTGAGAACGATTAATGAGCTTATCACAAACCACCGTTTGTTTTATGAACCTGGAATCGACTGTTTAGGTCAAATTTATTGTCTTTTGAAAGTTAAGTGGTGTTTGACATGGCAGCTGAGTGGCATTACTGTACGAAGCAGACTGTGAAGAGGCATTAACGACAGTAACACACAGAATGCAGAAGGGACTCGCTCAGTAATTACATTAATAAACCGCACTTTTTCAAAGTGAACAGTAACCACTATCCTTAGAAAAGTAAAGCGTGGTGACATGTTTTCCATAAAATTACGTGTTGGAGTAACCTATTTCCCCCCAGTATTATAACATTTCATTACAACTAATTTCAAAGCAATTTTTAATGAGAAAATCCATGGCTTCTTTATTCCTATTTTTTTCATCTCCATTTGTATGGATTTAGACCACCCACTTGATGTTTTGCTTTGCAGTGAGCACAGAAAAAACCAAGGCAATTATTCAATCTACTAGTTCATGACCTCTGTTTCTAAAAACTGCCACGCTTTAACTCTGGGTTCAGGCAGTTCATTCAAATGATAATCCTCACTTCAAACACACAAACCAAGGCTTCCTGCAGACAGCACTTGAAAACATTCTATCACCAGCCTCTTGCTTCTCCTCATCATCATCTTCACTCTAATGACATGTATGAATTCAGACATGCACATATGCAATATCCCTGCCACCCAGAAATTAATGCACACAGATGCAACTGCAAAACTCCATATGAGTGCTGCACAATAGCAGATCTCGGGAACACAGACTGACACACACACACATATGTGCATCTTAACAAACAGCCACAGTGCAAAAACATGAGCACACACTCTGACACATGCGTACAGGCGCAGGCACTCCTCTTTTGAAACTCCATACATGTTTCTTTGCAACAAGAAAGGGAAAAGGCAAAAGGGGGGGCAATCTCTTCGGCAACCCAGAGTCTTTACAGTGAGTCACGGTGAAGCTGGCTGGAGAGAGATGGAATATCCTACCGAGCATGGATTGTGGTAATTGCCTCTGTGTCTGTGTATGGGATAGAAAGAAAGAAAAAGAAAAATTATGTGTGTGTCTGTGTGTGTTGCCAACACCACCTCCAGTCTGAACTGATGAGCTCATTATTTTTGCTCCCAGAACCCCCTTCCAGTCTCTGGAAACAGCAACACACAGCGGATCTCCCTGTGAGGATATGTGTGTGTGTGTGTGTGTGTGTATGTGCAGGACTATCGCCTTTCCCTTGGAGTTCTGCCTCTGAACTATTCATTGTAAAAGTGATAGGGATAAAGAGTGGTGGGAGACGTAGAAAGGAAGAGAGCAAGGAAAGTGAAAAGAAGACAAGCAGGTAGAAAAAGAGGGAGAGAGACAGTGGGGGCTGAGACCATGTCACTGGTGGTGAGAGGTGAAAGATATTAAGTAATGCTGTGTGAGCATAATTTAAAAAATAATAATACGCCCAAACTAATCAACATGCCATAGTCCCAGACACCTAAATTTTAGCTTTCACCAAGATTGTGACAAAAAGGATCATAAGCTTTGAAGATTAAAATGTAGCTGTGGACAAAAAAAAAAAAAAATCATGTGGGGATGTGTCAGATCTTTGTCCAAATCCTGTGATTTTCTGCTGTCTTCACTGCTTTGCTTCTGCTCAGATAAAGAATAAACACATCACAGATCTGACATGATCACCACATCGCAACAAAAAACTCCCAGCCCAGAAAACAGAATATACTTTTTTTTTTTTTTTTTTGTGGTGCAAGATGAGTTAATATTTTGGTCTAGGTCCACCCGTGATATTTTAAGACTCACTTTGCAGCATTGCACTAAACTTAAATTCAGGGAAAGTGGATTTTACCAGTGGTAACAGAAAAAGGAAGGACTGTTTTCCAAACTTCACTTTTTGACTTTGAAGTTTGACCTTCAAACTGTGACACATGCGTGCATTGTGTGCCAAGATTAGAAAAATATTTGCCATGATTACAGTGTAGGAGTTCACAATTTTTCCTCGTTCATGTGGAAATTAAAAAAAACAGACACATGTACGTAAGGAATTCTGCAAAAATGACAATGTAGACAACGCAATGATTGGATTAGATCTGTCTTGGTTAGTGTACAGATGCCCAAGTCATGACATCAAGAAGTGCCCTGCCACAGGATCTCACGCAGCAAGCAGGCTGATATATGGAGCTAATCCCCAGATGACTGCAGAGTCACTGTATAATTAGCATTTCAGCATTCTTACTAAGCAAGATCAGGGAGGTGCACATGCAGGCACACACACACACAAGGGATCAGATCCCTATCATTTTGATAATTAATGCCAATATAATAAAAGGCAGGACGTCTAAATTTAAGACTTTGGGCAAGACAGACATCAGATGGCAAAATTAAGCTGTGTGATACAAAACAGACACACACACACACACACACACACACACCCAACTGCGCTTTCATGTGGTTTGAGTTTGGAAAAAGCGGTGTGTGTGTGTGTATGTGTGTTCAGTTACTTCAGTTTAGTAGAACTGAAATTTACAGTTTTTATTCCATCTTTGTTAATTTGTGCACGTTGTAGCTTTATTTTATTTTTTATAACTTTTTTAAAATTTTGTTTTACTTACTTTATTTTACTGTAGTTTTTTTCTTTACCTTAACAAGCTCAGTTCAGGTCAGATCAGTTCAGCTGAGCTGCTTTTAATGTTTTTGCTTTTCTGTGTGTGTGCGTGTGTGTGACAAAACCCCAAACAGCACATGTATAATTAACAGCATTATAAACCCTGCTGTGTTAAAATGCAATTAACACCACCAGTCATCTCTCATATCAGAAAATCACACACAGGCGTGAGCAGGGTGGACGTGTGCTTCATCATATAAACTGAATATTCTCTGTAATCATATTTAGAAAGAAGCTATTTGCATCCAAGCATCTGTCCTCTCATTCAAAACCCCATCTATCAATCTCCTTTGCCATGGTTTCGCTTTTTTCCTCCCATCCTCTCTATTTCACTTTCCTTGTCTTACTGTAAAAAGTCCTGTTGAAGTTACCTGTTGAAGTAAAAACAACTTATATCAGATACATAAAGATGGTGCATCACTAAACATGTCTCAAACCAAAGTCCTGCTTCCAGATACATTGTGAGTGTGTTGAGGTATTCTGTTACAGAGGTTGTTTATTACAGAGAAGGAAAGTGCTAATGTCAGATTATGAATGTTATCATTCATCGTCTAGAGTCTGGTTCACATAGTCTCTCCGTGGGCTTGTGATTACATCAGATGTGGCCCTGAGAGAAGCAAGGCTGCAGGAGACACTTTAGTAGAGGACACACATGGTTAGGATGGTTAGAGAGGGAATTCCTGTTGGAATATGTGAACATTCCTGAAGTCATTTGGCTGATTTACTTATGACATGTAAGCGTTTGATAAGAGATGTAGGCATCTCTGTTTAGCGAGAAGCAGTTTAGCATTACATGGTTCCACATGTGCTTCGGAGAATTTGTGTACAAGAAAGGAAAATCAGCATTGTACAGTAGCTACAAGAGATTGCTGTGGAACATTAGGAAAAGCCTTATCTCTCCACTTAAATTATTTTTCATGTGCAGACAACAAACTAAATATCATTTTAAGGAAAAAAAGGTAAAACCTGACTTAGTGCACGTTCACCATATGTTGTCCATGACATCAGCTGCTAAACTTTTTCCAGTGGACAAAACAAGATTCATGCAACATCAGAACTGCCAGCTCAGAGGTACCATGATAATATCTAATAATCTGGAGGAATCATTTATTATTTGAGATTGGATAAAGCATGCCACGGTGCATGGATCATCGTCCTACATCTGTGCTTTAATGGTGATGGCGACAATGTCCAGTCCTTGTTTTCGTGGGGCTCCAACACAAGACCTCTCTGTACGTGTCTGGCCTTGTCAGCAGCTGGAGCTCCAAGCCTCATTTACCAGATTCAGATCAGTTATGTTGCACCACAGTTTAACTGCTGAAAAGTACAGGAAAATAAAGAAAGATAGCATCTGAACTAAAAACAAACCCATAAAAATGTCCTCTAGCAGTGGCTATTACTGTGTTGTATAAGGCTTTGAAACAAAGCCAGCGGTATTAAGAATTAACTCTTATTGCCAGGTCAAAAAGTTGCTTGCAAAGCAGTTTTTGCTGAGATAAGAGCTGCCTTTGCATTTAGGTCTCACATAAAGCAAGAATAGATAACAAGGAGCTGATGTGCAGTATGGATGAAGATAAGGACAGACAGAGGGGAGACTGTTAAGTCAAAGATACATTAGCAACATTTGAAGAAATCCAGATGGATGATATTGTTTCAGCTGGAATGGTGATGTGGAAAATGGACAAAAGTAAAATGGATTTAACAGACAATTGTGAATGAAAAGGAGCTGCATTTCGTGTGACCCCATCGGTATTACAATATTACTGTGTTACACAACAGAAACCGAACCAAGACCCTCCCACTGGAGGCCAGGACAGGACAGGAGACAGGATCGAGTTCCCAGGTTTGCTGCAGCTGTGGATATGACAGCATGGGAAAACAGCAGAAGGGGGAGATGGAAGGGGAGAAGGTAGAGTGATGCAAGATTGATGCAAGAAAGAAAGAAAGAAAGAGAAAAAGAACAGAAGAAATGAAGAAAGGGAAAAAGAACAGAAGAAGTGAAGAGAGGGAAAAAGAAAGACAGCAGGGGATGAGGACAGGAGCAAGAAGAGAAATTAACTGCACTGTGGGAAAGTGGAGCTGGCTGCGTGTCCAGTCGTTGCTGAACTCACATGTGTTGGGGCTGTAAATACAGATCTGCTTCCCATGACAGGGCAGGTTGGCTCTGCTGCACTGCAGTGTTTGCCCTTGTTTCCAGTCTTTATGCTAAGCTAAGCACAGCTAACTGGCTGCTGGTAGCAGCTTCATATTTACCATACAGATATTAGAGTGGTGTTAGTCTTCTCCTTTACCATTTACCAATAAGTTAATAGAAATAACAGTAATAATGATAATAATATACTTCCCAAAATGTCAAACTACTCCTTTAAATAAGTCAGTGTCATGAATTCAGAGTTTTCCATAAAAAGAGTGACCAGGCATTATCAATATAAGACTCAGCTGCTCTTAACATGCAGCCTGCACAATGTTAGGAGTATAGTAGTATTTCTTGTATTTCTAGTATTCTTGTAAAGCAGGAGCTCATCAATTTGCATGGGAGTGTGGCACAAAGTCTACAGAGTTAAAAGCACATGAACAAGACAACTATTCAACGAATGAGGAAAAAAAAAAAGAAATATAGATTCAGATACAGTGATTCTATGAAGTAAACTTTAATACCTGAATCTGCAACTCAAAGGAAGCAGTTACACAGTGTTATACTGAGCTGAAAGAGAAAGGTGAAGGGGAGAGAGTGTCGGAGGAGGCAAAAGAGGGAGACAGTGAGCCAGCTTCAGCCCGTGGCAGGGATATTTTTTTGTTAGTTAAAACAGAAAAAGAGATCGAACAATAAAATGAGACTCATGTTCAGTAACATGCCATGTTCATGTTTTTACAGCTCATCATTTAGTGGGTTGAAGTCCGACATTCCACTTCACACTTCGTCAGCGAGTCTGTGCTTTTTTTGTTGAGAAGATACCAAGAAAAAAGAATCGGAGGTAAAAAGGCGAGAAGAGGAGGAAAGAGACGCTTCTCACATCACAGAGGGCAAAATGATCTGATTTGCAGAAAACTGCATCTTCAGCTTAGAGGGTGGGGCTGAAAGAGAGGGTGCATGTGTGCGAATGTGGTCACATGACTGAGTGGCACATACGCAGCCAATCACAAACAAGGATTCAGGTTCAGTGCTAAGTTTACTGGGTCAAAGCAGATGTGAGAAGACGGAAGGAGCATGAAATAGAGGAAGGGAGGAAAAAAGGGAGTGTACACTGGGTTCAGTCAGAAGTATCTCCGAGTACCAGTCACACATTTTCATTCTCCTTGGCTTCCTGGCAGACTTTATTGCTCTGTCTGCACAAAGTTTCTGTCTCTCTCTGTCTTTTTTCTACCTCTGGACTTCATCATCATTTCTCTGAGTCCCTGTCTAATGTCATGTTTTGTCCTTTTAGTCCCTTATGCAGCAAATATTTTATTGTTTTTCAATAAAATCCTTTACCTCAATAACACATGATGTCATGTTCTAAATATATCTGTTTTCCCTCAGATTCCTATAATGGAGTTCCTACAATACATTTATCAGATTAGTCTTCCTGGCAGGGAACTGTTTTTACTCTGTGAGTTTACATTACATTAGCAAGATGGACATAATTGACAAGTTGCAGTGGCTTTGTCCACCATTTTGCATGTCTCAGTCTGTATTCCATCTCCTTTCCCTTTGCCCTTCTTACTTTCTTCACTCCTTTGCCCAAATTTCTGATGTATTTATTAGGGATGCACCAAATATTTGGCCACCAAAAAATTTTCGGTTTCCGGTTGAAAGACTTTTATCACCAAAACAACATGGCCGAAAGAGGATGTTGTGATGACGCAAGCAAAAACCGCGGCCAGTACGAGCTTGTCTGGAAGGGCCAACATGTCTGCGGTGTGGACGTATTTCAGTATATCTGAGAAAGACACACGGATAACGATTTGCAAAACATGTAATGCCGAAATTTGAAGAGGGGGGGCATCTGCAAAGAATTTCTTCACGTCGGGTTTAATTTATCAGCTGAAATCCAAACATCTGGATCGCTATGCTGAATATGAGAGGAATGCAGCACAGAAAAGGAAAATCCCTCCGAGTGCGCCCACTCCATCTGTGGCGAAGTTAAACATTTTATTTTGAATTTTATTTTATATTGTGCATTGATGGAATGTGCTAAATAAATATTTTATAATTTTTTCATAATTTTGTAATTGATTCTTTGAAACATTCATATTAATTTATGTCGCAATGCCTTGCAATTTTAATGAGGTTAGTACACAGTCATAGCCTTAAATACAATGGTACTTATAATTGGCATAATTTCTTTGGGTGTTTCGGTTTTTGACCTTGGTTTCCTGATTTTCGGTTTTGGCCAATAATTTTCATTTCAGTGCATTCCTAGTATTAATGTATTTTCTCTTTCCTCTCATTTTCCCTCTCTATTCTTACATCTTTGTTTTTCACTCCTCACTTTCTTCTACCTCCGCCCCTTCTATTTTCCACTGTTCAATATTTGCTGTCAGCCAGCAGCATATGTACACCTGTCACCTGACTGTCAGTTTCTGAAGCGTCAGGGAGGTGCTAAAAAAGATCCTAGTAATGGGTGGAGACAGAGTAATTTTGTAGATTTTTTTTTTTTTTTTTTTTTTAGATTTTGGAGGAATAAATGTGCACAGCAGTAATTTGAGTGGTGCGTTAGCTGAGATCCTGCTATTGTTTTTGTTTTAACATGGCTTGAGCAAAATGGAATCAAAATATACTGTATGGGTGGTGGTGGGGGTGGGGGGGTGACAGAAGATGAAACAGAGAGAAACTGCATAGGAAAGAAAAGAAATCACACAGAGAGAGAGAGATCAAGAGTAAAATATAAAGACAGTAGGAGACGGTGAGAAACACAAACGGGAAATAATAATAGGCTGAGGCAGCAGAGAGATAAGGATGAAATGTGAAATGGAGGCTTGATTGGGATAAAAATGAGATGACACAAATGAGACAGAGAGGAAGGGAATTGATATGCTGTTCACTGACAACACCAAGGATGCCACACACATTCCTTCATAAACAATTTAACCGTACTTCGCATATAACATGCTCTTCAGTTATTCCGCACCATATGCTTGTCCCATTTACTTATGGTTTCACATGCAAGCGGTGCTGTGACTATAATTTAAGAATAATTTCTTCCTGCTGTTTCATATGCCTGTATCTTATTGGTACCCATATGGCCAAGCAGTGTGGCATTCAGTTTACATACAGTATGCAACATCTCCATCAGATAACATTCAGCACAATCACACTCGATATTGGACTGCCTATTCTTTCTCTCATAGCACAATGTTTTTCTGATTACCATCACAGGCAATATGGGGCACCGCAATTCACTTGCAAATGCAGCATGTATAAGACCGCATTATGCTTTTATTGGCGACTGAAAACATTTCTAATATAAGGACAGACATAGGGGGAGGAAAAAGAAAGCACTGTCCTGGGTGCAGCCTTCAATAATACAAATGTTCAGCAGCAATAGAAGACTCCCTCCTGTGCTGCACATATACTGTGCTGGCCTGTCTAACAGGCTTTTATTATGAGAGACAGAGAGGGAGAAAGCATCTGAGACAGCAGGAACAATTACAGCATTATTTGGGGTTTGGTTATTTCCTGGCACCCTGTGTGTGTTTATGGGAACATGCAAGCAAGTGTGTGTGTGGTGGGGTTTGTCCTGTGTCTTTTGCCACATATTCTTCTTGGTTCACTTAGATAACAAACAGGAAACGCATGTGTTTCCTAAGACTATGATACAGAGGCAACATCTGGAATATTAGATGGACAGCAGTGATAGTATTTTTCCATACTATTTTTATTTTCCTTTGGATAGTTGCCCTGGTTTGTTTTTTTTTTAACCTAGGGCTATCTGCTCTCAGTTTAGCCTTATTTATCCCCATCTTTTCTCTTTGCAAGGTGTCATTCTCTTTAGTATATATGGAGATGGAGAAAGAAAATGGCAACAACACATTGATATTAGAATTATCTTTGTGTCAACTGTACATTCATGTGAAATCTCAGCTAATGATGATGATAACGATGACTGTACTGAGTGCTTCACTAATCACTCCACCGCTAATTGTGTGGCATTCATTTTAACAGTGTGTTGGCCTTTGTTTTATAAGGCTTACCTCTACTTAATCTACTATAAAACTAAGCTTTTTGAGCATAATATGATGCTGCATGTTCTAGTGTGGCCTCAACATGACACATTTCAGTGAGCACCGTTCACTGGGTTTGTTTTGTTGGTAATCCCAATGTAAAACTATTTATGTGCAATCACCTGTTGTTTTGGCAGGCCTTTTTTCTTCGAATAGAAATCCGATCCCCAGTTCCTCAAGAAAGAAGACTGTAGACTTTGTAGGGCTATAAAAAACCTGACCTCTTCTTTTTTTTTTTTTTTTTGCTTGATTTCAGCTAATGATTTTATAATGACCTAATCCTGAAGTGAAGCCCAGAACTTATATAACAGCAGTAGTTGCATTCAAGTATATTTTTCAGTTCCAAATTGGCCTTTGACTTAAATTAAGGAGGAAATTCTAGCCAGAGTGCCTGTTGGCTGTGGATCAACCAGGTCCTTTCAGGTCCAGCTTGTCTGGTCAGTGGATAATTTTTATTGGCTGCCATCAGAGACGTGCTCCAAGAAGCCGGTTTTACGGGGTTGTCTGGTACTTTATTGATTAAATCCAGGAAGAAGGCTTTTCACATCTGTTTATGTTGCAGATTTTAGGGGGTCCCACATTTTACTAAGAAAAGTTATTTGGATTTCAGTACACATGCTTCTTGGAACAGGCCACAAATTATGGAACAACTGTTGAGCTCCACTGTGTGGTGCTGGGAAGACTGTCAACACCATGCCACTGACTGCTTTGCAACCTCTGCAGTGACTGAAGGCTAGAAAGTGGCACGGAAAAAAGTCTCTTATGAGTTCATATTAACGGGCTCAACATCGAGACCCTACTGTCGGAGGAATTTAGTGTGTGACCATCATAAAACCACCATAGTGCCACTGTGCTCTGCAACCTTAAAAAAAGATGTGTTGATAGCTTCACATGGTATGCAGTTGTACATAAAATTAGCTTCCCTAATTTGGAACCTTCTTTCAGTATATCACCATGTTGACAAGGTATTAACAGGGCGGCCTCTACTTTGACAGTGGTGTTAAATGTTATCAGCAGTACAGTTGTTGACACAGACCAGTGGCGCTGGCAAAAGCCATCAGTGAGGGGACTGTGGTGGGGGTGACAAAAAATAATAGCTGCTTCAGATGCCTCAGTATGAGCCATAAGAAGAAGAATTATATAAGAATTATATGTTTGCAGCTAAAGATAACTCGTCTTCATATCAGTACAGTCCTTCTGTTTTTAGCAGTGGGATGCCACATTCTGTCATTCCCTCATTTTACTTGCAAACAAATGCTTTTCTATTTCTCCTGAAAGATTAAAAACTTTTAGAGAAATTTTATGTGAATTTCCTCATGTAATGTCCTAAAAACTCATTGTTTTCCCAAATCTTCTTGCAGAAACTCTCTAACCTGTACGACTATCCAGTGATCATGTAGGGTCAAGTGCATTAATGACACTGAGGAGTTCATTGCCACAGATGTAAGTCAATGGAAAGTAATTTGCTGAGCTCCAGATGGATTTAGGCTTTGACACATTGTTTGATGTTTTGACTCCCTACCGTTATTACTTTACTGAATATGAAATGACACAGTAATTATGAGGGAAAAGACTGGCAGCTTTAATTAAAGGTTATATTCAGCCATATGGAGTGCACAATTAAATAACTACTGTCATTTCATATCCAAGGTAATTAAAATATCAAACAATGTGTCACTGTCCAAATACTTAGAATACAGAGAATCAGACAGAATACACCGAAGAATGAGCTCCAACAGTAAATGAGTTTTTTTTTTTTTTTTGTCCCTGTGAAATTCAGACTGCCATTAATATTCTGAACTGGTGACATGTTGACTATTGCCGCGATGCATCATGGCAACATGAAGTTAAGCAGGCAGGCCGAGCCTGATGGCACTGAGTCTAAGTATCGCTCAGTTCTTTATGACATCACTCTGAAGCACTTAAAGAAAACCCAGCACAGTCACAACTTGCAGGGATCCTACAGGATATGATGTAGGATTACATGACACATCATGTTATATCAGATCTAATGATTGATGTGGAGGAAGGCGGTGGTGTAGCTCCATACCTTGACAAGAATCAGAGGAACATTAAGAAGATAATTGCTCCATCAAAGAATATTGATGAAATTATGTTTGAATTAAAGACATTGTAAAAAAAAAAGAAAAAAAGAAAAGGCATGATGAAAAAAAATTAATTAGTCAGTCTAATTAATAATTCAGTCATAGAGGAGAACATTTTAATGAACCCTTCTGTAGTCTTAATGTTCTCTCCATTTGTGCTAAGGGTCAAAAATGACCCGCCTTCACTAAACCCCTAAAACAAAACAGCTCAAGCTTTATTTTATGATCTTGTGCTAACTAAAGTCATATATACCCTAATAAAATTATAACACAAACAGCATTGAACAAACAACAAATGAAATAAAAACCAGAATGTGGTCAAGCATTTCTTCATGATGACTGTTAAGAGACTAAAGAAACAACATGGCTCCTTAGATGGGTTTTAAAGATATCGCTGGAGGGGGAAGATCTAATTACAAACTTTTCCACAATTTAGGGCCAGCAACTATAAATACTCGATCACCTTTGGTTTTTAAGTGTGTAATGGAGAGCAGGAATTGGTCAGCTTATTTGAGGGGTCTGGAGGTAGAAGAGTTGATGAACAGATCAGAGATGTAACCTGTGCCAGTCAGTGCTTTAAAAACAAATCTTAAAATCAATTCTGTACTACTGAATTGCAGTAGTGGAGGCGAGGGGAAATAAAAACATGAACAATAGTCTTCAAATCTTTAACAGAGTGATCTAAGATGAAATGAGCCAGAAATTAAATCTGAGTTGATTGTTTATCAAATTTTAAACCAGAATCAAAGGCAACACCAAAATTTTACATTTATGATTGTGGTTGCAGAATTGTTTGAAGGGCCGAAGACTAGGACCTCTGTTTTATACGGGTTTAGCTGAAGGAAGCCTTTTGCCAGGATTTTACATCTGTCCAATTTAGAAGGTAGTCAACACTGCATGGATGTTTAGGCAGGAGGTACAGCTGGGTCTCATCTGCACAACGGTAGTAGGAGATATTACATTTTCTGAAAATAGACCCCAAAGCTAGCATATGTAGGGAAAATAAAATAGGGCCTAACAAGAGGCCTTGTGGTACTCCACAGGAGATGAGAAAAGGACAGCAACCATTTGATAAAAGAGATAACTATCAGTAATTAGTATCAAAGTCACAGAAAACAATGACATTAATCAATAATATTACAGCAATACATAATAAAATCAACTGTGAAAGTCACTTACATAACAGAAATGAAAATAAAAATTTACCCCCGAGTGGAACTAGTCGCTCATGCACTGTTACTTAAGGCTCAGAGGTGTACAGCAGACACTTCACCCACTTCTCCCAGACCTCTGTTATGACCGCCAGTTTGTCTGTCACACGTCTCGCAGGTGTTGACTCACAGTTATCAAATCATAGCCTTCTTGAGAAAGACCATTTGTCTCCAAGTTTGTCATCTCAAGGTGGTGTGTTGAACATGTAGATTGTTGAGACAATGTCCTGGGCATGGACAACTGCATGTCTTGTTTGCCCTGGGGTCATCCTAAGGACATTTTGTTCTGCCATCCTGCCGTGGTTGTCATATGGTGACAGGGACCATGTTATTTTCTTCTTCTTTGACAAAAATGTCTCTCTGCTTGGGGGATTTCTGCTTCATCTGAAAATGATGCATCGTTCTCTGGTTTGTAATCTTACCATCTTCTTCTTCAGAAACCTGCTCCTCTTCTAAATCATTGGCCTTATGTTGGGCACTAAAACATACACTCAGTAAAAAGACAACTGGGGTTACTGTCTGTCTATTTGTCTCACTTTCATACCCTCTGACTATATTTCCCAATGCTTTAAGGAAAAGTTTATTTGAAATTTTAAATGTTCATTATGTGTATTTTGTCTGAAACTTTGTCAGTGAACTTGAGTCATGTGTGGGGTCGAGGAGGTGGATGTGGCACATGCACAAGAAAGTTTTAGTTGAGTTCAATCAGTAGCACTCAGTGTGTGTGTGTGTGTCTTTGTGGTTTTTGTAATGTGTAAATGATTTTTTAAACTGCCGGGTCTAAGACAATGTTTGCACCCTGGTGATGAACAGTTTCCATGGCAATATAAACAAAGGCAACGTTTCACTTTTTCTGATTCGGGGGTCACTCTAGGACAAGTCATAAAATTTTAAGTTGGTTAAAAAATTATCATTTAGGTTTGCTATGTTTTTGACCCTTAGGACAACAGAAACAATTCCACTTTCTGAAATGCACAACATTATTACAACATATAAACAAGCTAACACATTAACAGATTCCAAAATAATATAATACTTTAATTAGAGTATAACAGATATAACAACTAAAGATATAACAAATAAAATCACTCTCTATAGCTACAATACTTCAGTATTTTCCCACGTGGCAGCTGGTAGCTAACACATCACTGTGCATACAGTATTGTGGGTTTAAGTCTTGGCTTCCAGCTTCTTCTTTCCAAGAGCTATCCTGTCATTACTCACTTTTCACTGGTATATTTATAACACCACGTTCTAGCAGATTGGAAGCACACGTATGAAGGGGGCCAAGCTGAGCTGGAGGCAGCATAGAAGGAGGCCAAATCTGTAAGTACTGAGCTCTTTAAAATGAAGAACTCCTGTGAGGAGACTGTAGGTCAATTAGAGATCCTGAAGAGGGAGAACAAGAACTCACAGCATAGAGTACATTAAGCACGTTCTTCCTCAGGTTAACACATAACTGCAAACACACTCTTGAATTTAATTCTTACATCGCCCCTTATGTAACTCAATTGAACTGAACTGATTCAATGTAAGTGGTCAAAGAAGCTGTAAAGACCTTGTCTGACCATTCAGTGAATTTCGCTTCCTAGATCTACACTCTGTTTTAGTCGCTGAGTAATATCAGGTTGGAGCAATGTATAGAACAAGAACATTCCAGTCATATGAGCTTCTGATATCATGAACCAGTAAAGGTCCAGCTCACTATTTACCGGCTTTTGGCCAAAACCAATCATATCAACATCACTGAGTCTGGCTTCTGTGAAATAAAAAGAAAATGGATACTTTTATTCAGCAAGAAAGGTTATTTTACTCACCATCGGTAACCCACAAATTAAATAGCTTACTTTCTATTATTTGGATTGCATTCATCCATGACAGAGAGAAAATAAAAAGGCTATCCTTGAAAAATTAATTTTATAGTCTGGTAGTTCAGTTTATGTGTTACAGCCAAACAGTATGTCAGGGGAAAACACTGCTAACAAGGACTTAAAATGTGTCTTATGGAAGGATTAGATTATAGTTGCTTTATAGAGATTCATTATTTTAAATCTTACATATCCCAGTAGCATGTGTCTTTATCCTACTGTATCTTCATCTTTTTGTTTAATTAATAATATCACAAAGTAACATAGCTATCATGGAGTTAAAGATTGAGTTTATGGCATTTGTTTATGGACTGGTTGTTAGCTTTTATTGTATTTTATTTAGCACACTTAGTCTGTTCATTTAATCCAAATAAGTAAGTTATTTGTTTCTGACATCACAGATGCTAATGGACTACTCAAACTTTAACAGCGGTAGTGGAATATTCATAACAGCCACACGAGGACTGACACACTCAACACTGTGACGATGTTCACCATAAACCCTGTGGCAAACTAGAGGCTTGTATGTTTCTCGTGTTTTCTTCTGAAGTAAAAATCTCTGACTTGATTGAACAGATTGGTGAAAGTGGAGAGGCCATCCATGAGCTCAAGAGGTCTAAAGGGGCAGAGTGTACCGAGTTCAAAGAAGCCAAACACGGCACCTTGGAGGTTACACTGCAAACTAACCAAAAATAACTTCAAGTGTTCTTTGTATTTAGAAAATGGCAGGGAATCATAACATTTGAACTGCTTGCATGGTATCACCTCCCTAATGTATTTCATCAGATTGATTTATTGAATTAGTCTGCGATATTTAAAGTTCCTTGATAAGGATACCCGTGAGCATGAGGAGTCCAAGATTCTTGAGCTGAACATGGAGGTCAAGAGTGAAGCTGACAGGAAGTTGGCAGAGAAGGATGAGGAGATGGAAGAAATCAAGAGGAATAGCCAAAGGGTGATTGACTCCATGCAGAGCACCCTGAACTCTGTGCTGAGAAACAGGAATGATGCTGTATGGATCAAGAAGAAGACAGAGGGAGACATGAATGAGATGAAGATTTAACTGAGCCAAACCAATCGTCAGGCTGTGGAGGCCCAGAAACAGCTCAGAGATGTCCAGGAACAGCTCAAAGTGGGTTATGAACCTTTGATTCAGTAGAGCTGTTGCCAAAAAGGCTGCAACAGATCAAGGTATTATGCATATCAATGCATTTTCTAATAGACAATTTTTTTTTTATCTTATTTTCTATATTATTTTTTCATTGATTGATTGTTTGATTTTTTTGCTTTTCTGAAGGGCTGCATTAAACCAAATGAAGAATCATTTTATTACTAAAACAAAAAAAGAATGTGTTTGTGAAAGTCTTTAGCAATATTCCTTAGAATAATATTTCAGGTAAGAAAATCGGACTCGCTATGATCAGGTGTGTGTGGCTGTTTAGGTACTTGGCTAATGATTGTAGGCAGATGCCAAATTATTTCAAGGGATTTTGATTATGCAACAACTTTCAAACACCTTAGGCTTTTTACTCTTACAGGAGAAGCACGCAAACACTTGTGGTGCAGGTTCAGGTTCAGGAAGCTCAGAAGACAGAAGACATCACAGGTTCAGGAGCTGATGTCCAAAGGCTGTGTGCTGGACATGTAATACCTTTCACATATTGTGTTTTGTCTTCTTGGTCTAATTTTCCAAATGCCTCCAGGCTCTAAAGTCATAAAGCACAAAACAGAGGTTCAGGTTCATTTGATGTCATAATAACTTTGACATTACATTACATTCATTCAGCAGATGCTTTTCTGTTAAAACTGGTACACAGAGATGGAGGACTCAACTGCATAACTCTGGAGACGGTTCAGTTGTAAGATCAAAAAGTCTTTACCTAGGAAAAGAAAAGGGTTTGATACACAAAAAGGCAAAGAATCCAGAAAAGGGCTCAGGCAAAGACGAGATCAAAAACACAAGCACAAATGTAGAAAATCAGGAACACTAAAAAGGAGCGAAATGCAAAACACTTGACACTAAGGACCAAGAGGAACTGGCACAGGGAACTGAGAGTACACACACTAAATACACAAGGGAGGCAGGTATAATTGGACACAGGTGAAACACATCAGGGCGGGGCAGACAATCACAGAAGCTGGAAACCCATGAGGGTGGGAAGTGGGGATCTGAAACAAGAGCAAAGGTGAGCAAAACAAAATAAAACAGGAAGTAAATCAACAAAAATGTGACACAAAGAAAATAGTACCTAAGAGACATGACAGTATTGATCAGGGTTTTCCCGTTTAACTTCCTTATGACTATAGCAGATTCTCATGTTTTCAGTTCTGTTCCATTAGGAAGCGAGGAACATGAATACAGAGAGATCACCCAGATGGGCATTTCAACAGTGCTGATAAAATTGCCATTTTATTCACTGTTCCCTTTACTGTGCTTACTGTGCACGGTGGACAAAGCAATCTCCTGGAAGCAGAGAGGTGATTTTGATGCCAATCTTCTTGACACACACTGGGTGACCAATGGGCCAAAATCCCCCAAAAGCAGTGCAATCATCTAATAGCAGTGGAGCTTTTCACTTAGAAACAGTGAAAACTGAGCCACAGCAGTGGCACTAAACTGCGCAAGGCTGATTTTGGGCTTGACTTTCTAGTACACAACTTCAGCTAAGTGGAGTGATTTACAGGATCTTAATTCTCCAAGCCAGAATTTCAGCATTATGGCAGGAATGAGCCACAATAGATACCTGCAACAACACAGAGGTAGTGATGAAAATTGCCTTCGGCCTGCGCTGTAGGAGTGAACAACAGAGGAAGCATCTATTTCGTATGTACATCAGTGGCAGGTACACACACACACACACACACACACACACACACACACACACACACACAGACACCCACACATGTACAGTACACAAAAATACTGACATTGATTTGTACACATGCGCAAACACTCACAGGCACACACACAGCTCAATAGGTGGTCTGACAGAAGTGGTTTATTGTGCATGAATGCTCCTCAGATTTCACTGTGTTGCATCAGCCAGCCAACTGTGTTTTTGCTAAATTACTTTGCCCTTGTTTCCTAGAACAAATGAAACAGCAGTGTATGCAGTGTAAATGGCACTTAGATTTCACATTTAAAGTGAAGCTTTGCTGTTATATAGTGCAAAATGTATATATATAAATATGCATACAGTAAATGTTTTAGGTAACTTTACCCCTTGTTATTTCCTCTCACTCTTTCTTTTGTCTTGATAATTGCTATGGGATATTTGTAATAACATCAGAGCATAAGATCCTATCCCCTGGATATAGTGCTCATAATAGGCTTTGAGTTTCTGAGGTAATAAAAACAGCTGCTTTATTACAAAAACAAAGGACCACAGTTTGCATTGAGTTGAAATTTGCATACATGCCCATCCAGTCATTTTGTGGTTGATTATTTTTTTGAATTTATGTAAATTCTTTCCTCCAGTTTGGATTAGTTTGTTGACTTCTTATTTATTCATTCTTTGAAATACAATATTAACAGTTAATACTCAAAATACTCTGAACATCATTTAGTTTCAGAACCACCAACACTCATTGTATTAATGATACATATGATAATTATTATTATTATTTTTTTGGGGGGGATTGCTTGAAAAAGTATCTTCCATCCAAAATAAATCTTCTTATTAATTTAGTAATGTTTTGTTGAATACGTTTTCTGAAAAAAGCATGTTCATAGAATATGCAAAACATAATTCTGATGTACCTGAAAATGCATATGTAAAATACAGAAATGTCACAAAACACTTGCACTGCCTGCAAAATCCTGATTATGCAGATATGGTGATGAGGCTCTCGAGCATTGTCAGTGTCTGACACTCGCTTGGTTTGTTTAACTAATTAAATGCTTAATCATTTCATTACTTATTCATTTATTTGTTCATATATTTACTCATTTCATCAGTCATTCACTGAATCACATAATGTGATACAAAGACTAACACCATCATACATTAATTATATTTTTCGGGCATGAGAAGTTAACAGTTCACAGTGGTGACAAATATTTTTTGTTATATTACTATTCTTCATATCTCACCATGGATGTGGCAGTTTGTCAGTCTTAAGCCCATTGCTCGGGGGATATTGTCTGTTTCCCTATTTTCTGTTGACAAAAAGTCAGGTCTGCAGCCAGTGGTGCTGAAGCATAAAACAGGCCTCATTATGTTTAACATCAATAAACACAAGGGAATGCTGTGCATACATTACACACCTGTCGTCTTTTATTCAGGTGTGTAAAAGCATCACAACTGCTGCGACAACATAACAAATGTGTATTCTTGTGTCACTAACATGTCAAGAAGCCAGATCATGAGTGAGCAGTCCAAGTGACCCAGCAGCAGACAGCAGAATAAATGAAAATGTGACTGACAACTGCAATATTCATGATATATTTACTTACTGGAGAGGTGTCAGTGGACTGCAACATGCAGTGAGTTTGTCTGCATTCGTTCCGAGGTCTAAAAAGTGTCTAGTGAAATTTATGCAGGAGTTTATTACAACACAAAACAGTCATAGCAAATAAAAGATAAACCCAACATAACAAGCAAGTTTCCTTCCTACTGCAGTCGTGTATTGTTCCTCAAAAACATGTGTTGTGTTTGTATCTAGGTATTTTATCAAAAAAGTTCTTGTTCTTGGGTGTAGGTGATAGCTGGCACTGTAAATGTTTCATCATTTTGCCTGCCTCCTGTCTCAATAAATAAAAAATTAAAACGTGTTTTCTTTTTCTGTCTTAGAGAAAGCCAGGATTCAGTTGCCTGTGTGCATGCAGAGACACACGTACACATACATATGCACAGCATACACACGCATCCACACGTGCACACGCTGCTGTCAGGCTTGGTTTCTTCAGTGAAGTTACAGACTTTGTCTTTCATCATGGTAAAGAGAATGTGTGTGCGGCATAGTGACAGTTTCTCATACACAACCAGTGAATTGGGCCCAGCCCATCTGGTATTTTTAGCTATTGAATTTTTTTTTTTTTTTTTTCAAACAGAATTTGTCTGATAGTTAGTTTGGGTGGTGCTGTTCTTGTATTGTCTTTAATCTCTTCTCACATTGTATGCTGTACTGAACGCTCTTTCTTCTGCACAGTGCTGGGCTGTTTTGTTCTAGTCTGGTCTTGTCTGCAATGCTTTGGTCTAGATTGTTTGTTTTTGTCATTTTCTATTATATTCTATTCTATTCTATTCTATTCTATTCTATTCTATTCTGTAGCAGCACAAAGTAAAATGTGTGCCTCGTACTGTTACAGTTACATAAATGGTGCCAGAATTCAACCTCCACCCCTTCACGGATATTTTTAATTCTTTGACAGTTTTTCCAACAGACACTGTCTTTGAGTAGGAGTGATGGTAAGAGTTGGGGCTGTGAATTTTCCTCTTTCTTGTGTCACTTTTCTCTGTTCTGCTGTGCTGTATTAGATTTCTGTGTTGTCTGTTCTATTTTAAGCTGCCCTGTTCTTTGTCTTGTTCATTGTTTTTTTCTGTTTTGTTTTTTTTATTCCATTCCACCATGCTCCCCTATTCTGTGCTCCTCTCTTCAGTGCTCTTGCTGTACCACAACTGTCTGTTCTATTCTATTCTGTTCTATTCTGACCTTCCTGTTATCGGCTGCATTTTTAGTATCTCAGTATCAGGTGCAGTGAGTGACAGTTATTGGTCTGGTGTCAGTGGCTCAGGCTCAGGCGTTACCTCTCTTTAAGGGCTGAGCTCATTTCCTGCACACTTCCTCTGTGGGGTTAACGGCTGGCAGGCTCATACACATCCTGGCTGAGGTACATAGCAGGGAAAACAAAACAGGAGCCATCGTTGTCATAGGAGTTAAGAAGTACAATTCAACATGTACAGCGGCATTTCACCATGTAATTGCTTCAAAAGTCCAATTACATAAAGAGATCGGTAATAGATGTCTGTGCAACTATGATGATAATAATTCTTCCTTAATTGCCCCTCAAAATCTGTCATTTCTCATTGTTGCTTCCCAATTCTGTGTAGCCTATATGTGTCTGAGCTCTAGCTGAACACAAGCAGTGCAGGTAACATCATTTTTGCTTGTTATCATGGAAGTTTTTATTTTACCCTGCAAACAAGCATTTACACATCTCATGAAACAAACGTGTGGCGCTATTTTTTTTATTTGTTGAGTCCTAAAATGTATGTCATTAGTATAATGACGTCCTCCAGAAAGTTGAAAAATCTGAACTAGAAAGCCTTAAGCCCTAGTTGCTTGGACTGTCTAATGGTTTGAGAGGCCCCACTATGGCTTTAATTACTCTTAAAGCCTCTGCACATAAAGCCTCAAGCCCATACATGTGATAGGAGAGCACAGAACTGTATCTGTGAGTGGAAAAAGCATTCTCATGATGGAGCATTTATGGTCTATGTGCACAAATATGGTCCTGAAAGCATGTGGCTCTGACAAGCATGAGCTCAACCCTTCCTATGTGCTCGCAACGGCTAGAGACTCAAGCACTCGTCAAGTAGATTTTTGAGATGAAAAAGACAGGGACACCAACTGATATCCCTGCTCCTTTGACTGGTGACTTTCAACACCCACAATAAGTTCTGATATCGATGCATCTTAAATCTTATTTAAAAAAGAAAAACAATGGTAGTCAAACTATAGTCTTGCAACCTACCAAGACTTTGTTTTGACACTGGAGAGTTAAATATAGTATAATCTTAAGTATAATTTATAGTCAGACCATTAGGACAGTTTTTTATCACCTTGCCGGTCAGTTACATTCAGTATGTCATGTTATTGTTTTGGTTGATGCCCAGGACGCTCGCTTGCACCTACCAACGAGTGTGAGCACGTCCTGTCGTTCACAAGTGAATGTGAACGACAGGATGTTGACTGCAGTTGACTTAACAGCCACCAGTGTCATTAAGAACTAAGGTTTTCTGAATGTTACACATAGAACCTTTAAATTAGGTATTCCACCTAACATGTACCGTTTTACCAAAGATCAGGAAGAGTGGATCTTCCCTGTATCTAGGTTTATGTTCATATTACAGTTTTCACGTTGTTAAACACATTTGCTTTATTCATTCCTAAAAAACTGATGGTTCTATTTTTTTCTTAAACCTGATACTATATTTCAAGCACGATTCATGATTTAGATAGATTAAGATAGCAGCTTGCGGAAATAATACCAGTTGTTGGACAGAGTTGAAGGCAGAGATAGTTACTATTTTGAGTTTTGTTCCCTCTTAGGAAATCTGTTTCTCAATTGTCTGATAAAATGACTGTGACGCCAGGAACAACTGACACAAAGTATGACAGACTGTCCAAGAAATGAAATCATTTTACATGACATTTAGATCCATACCATACAAAGCCAGTGAAATCAACTGAATCATAAATGATTTATTAAACACTTAGTAAAATTCAACTCCATTCAGTTCAAAGGAAATAACATTCAGAGACATTCAAGTAAAATCAATTTACCTGCCATTCAGTTCCATAGCATTCAATATGTGTAGGATCATTTTGACTCACTTCACTCGGGCAAATGTGCAATGCAAACATTTCTGTTCGCATGTGAGGGATGTTAAAGGAAAACTCAGCTCAGCTCCTTCCTGTTTTGTATTTTCTTGTGAGACTTTTAGGTCATATATCATCAGCATGCTCTACAGCACAATAAAAGCAAAGAACCTTGTATTTGCACCATAATGGTATGTCCCAATGTCTTTGATTTTCCTGTCTGGTAGACTGACTGGGGGCCCAGAGCAGAGGGAAAGGAAGTGTGATAAACTGTCCATGGAAAACATAGGGGGGCCCTATCTGACCACTTTAGCTGGGGTTAGTAACCACAGACAAAGATGGAAGGAGGCAGATAGGGAGGCCTCAAAACTGATCCCTGCATGGGTTTGATAGGGCCAACCCAGCTCTTGCAATTTTGATGCTCTACACTGGTTGAAAAAGTGTTTTCTAACGTTAAAAAAAAAAAAAATCTGGGTTTTCTTCCATGACAAATTATATATGATTGGTTCAAACATTTAAAGCTGTTAATTAGCCATGGTAGCAGCCTAGCTCAAGGGAAGGCATTGTCTACCACTTTGCTCCAGACTGAAATATCTCATGGTTCATGGTTCCCAGAGACCATTGAAATTTCCTGGGGGTTTTACTGAACTGACATTTTGCTGTGAATATTCATGGTGCCCAGAGAATGAGGCAGACTGACTTGGTGATCCCCTGAGTTTTCATCTAATGCCACCATGAGGTCAAAAGGTTTGATTTGTCCAGAACTTTGATTTAAGACCTAACTAATGCATGAAGATGCATGTTAGCACTGTAGCATATAAGCATGCTGAAGTTAGCATTAATACCATTTTTGTTTTGAAATCTCAAAAGAGCTAACCAAATATAATTATTAACCGGTCTCAGGGCAAATATAGTTTAATATCATAATAAAATGCTGCAAATTGTGAGTGCTGTCATGAAAATATGTGATATTTCATAAAAATAAAATAAGGAAACTACATAATTGTAGATTATTTACTAGATGGTAGTAGTTACTACTGCTGAAAGGTGGTTTCTATCACTAAAGGTAAAACTGGACCTGTTAAGATAAAGGGCAAACGTAAACAAGGAGGCTGAGGAAGTCATTATTTTATAATTCCAGACACCATTTTACCAATAAAATTCTTTATTCAACATTACATTACCAAGATTCCTCACAATATTCATTAATAATCTCTGTTGCACTGATAAAAGAGAAACGCTACACATATATTTTCACATGAGGGCACCACAGTCTGGGCATATTTCTCCACAGAGCTTTACATATTGTATGAGTACATGTACTTAATGTTGTCTTTGCTCCCCTGTGACCAAATTATAATCATTATTTCTTAACAGATATGGTGCACATACATGATAATGTAATTGTACCAGACACCAGGGATGTCAAAGCTTTGTAACGGTTTTTTGTAATTTCTCAGATGCATATATCGTTACACATGTTTTCTCAAATCTACACACACGAAAAGTACTACAAAAACACCTGTAAAGAATAATTTACTCTAAAGAAGAACATTTACAGTATTGCAGAGCAAAACGTGGACAGTAAACAAATAGCATACAATTAATGAAGATTGTAGTGAGTAATACAGAGGCTTATACAAACTTAAATTGTGTTGAAAAACACAAACAAAACTTTCCTGGTAGAGTTGTCATGATTTTCACCATGTAACACATACAAAGTAACATCACTGCATAATGATCTCTAACTTCTTTACAGTAAGTGATACCATGTGAAAAGTAGCACTTGAGAACCACTGGTAATTGCACATGCTAAACTTATCATTTAGACTCCAGAGCCACCAGATGTTGCTATATGCTGAAAGTTAAACACTTGACTTGAGTTGCAGTTAAAGGAGTTGACAGTGGCGATGACAACCAACCAATGTGACAAATACATAAATGTTTTTCAACTCACTTAAAACAGGCAAATGTTCTCCCCTCCCATTTGTTCTTTTTTTTTTTTTTTTTTTTTTTTTTTTTTTTTCTCCCCCCAACGGTGCTCCCCTTTTTCCCCATTTTCCTTCCCCACTTTTAGGTTTGGTCCTTTCCCACCCTACACTCAAAAAA
>JBBMJY010000025.1:15414232-15425001 GCA_037833715.1 Toxotes lorentzi | reverse complement strand
TATATATATATCTAGATATCTAGATAGATAGATAGATAGATAGATAGATAGATAGATAGATAGATAGATAGATAGAAGCCACTAAAATTTAAAAACTATGTTTCTATGATTTCCCCTTCCTCTGTCTCCCTCCCTGTCTCTTCCTCCCTCCCTGTCTTTCTTTCCCTCGGGCGATGTTTGCCGGCAGACAGTTGTCACTGACAAGCGCTTCCTGTGGTTGGGGGTAAACACCTGGGTAATGAGGCCACGGTGCACAACAACCACCAAAAAAAAAGAAAAGACAGAAAAAAACTCCACCAAAGTTCACAGCCCTCTCTCACTGCACGTGAGGATTTATACTGTCAGCACACAGTCAGGTCATGCCAGCACATAGGGGCACATACAGTCATGCATTCACTCACATACACACAAATCCTGGAGAACGACAAGCACAGACATACATGCATACTGTATTCTTGGCTCAGACTGTTAAACAAGCAGTGAGCAACCCAGCCATGTCAGCCAAAACTCAACACCCAAACTGACTGCAGTGTTAAAGGCACGCTGTAGTGAGCTGAGGTGAGGGGGAACGAACCGAAGTCAAGCTTCTTCTATTTCTTCACCGTCTCTAATAGTTTATTCTCCAAACTTAGAAACAAATCCCACTCCAAGTGTTGTCAGTGAGAAACTCAGTTTGAACAATTTGCAGTATGTCTGAAATCCTGACTGACTGCAGTGCAAAGTTGTACTGTGGTGGAGTGTGAGAGCTACTGCAGTGAGGTGTAGAGCTGTCAGTCTGACTGCGGTGTCTCTAACACTGTATGTCACTGGAGGAGTTATTCTCTGTTCAATTGATGAGCCATTAAAAAGGGGGATCCGCTGACCACTCTCTTAGCCTAATCCACACATCACTCATGATAAGTAATACATGAGTGACAACAGAGGAGACTTAATTTGAAGTTAAATGGCGGTCCTAATGGTGTTGTCAAACATGGCTTGTGAATCATAACTGAGTGTAGTCTGAAGATACGTTAATAGAGCAAAGTTGCACACATTTGCTCAGAGCTGCTTGCTTCTGGGTGTATCAGTTAATTCTCCAAACTCAGGATCTAATCACATTTTCATTCTCAGTTTCGCCTGAACACATTTTGTGTAATGTGTAAATAAGGCAGCTTTGGATTTGTTGGAAAGTGTGTTTTATCACTTTATCTTTGAGCTATAGAAGGCTAAATATTTCCTGGCTCTATCTATGCACTGGACACTCAAAGATGAAACTGATATCAATCTTCTTGTGTGACTGTGGATTTGGCGGTATACACAGTTATGTCTTTTATCAATCTTCCTTTTTGCCTGTCTCTTTCATTTGTGGAGAAAATGTTCAAATGCTCTAATTCTCAAAGCTTATAGAGTCTAGGCTCAAGAATCAGTTTTGAAGCAAAATAGATGGGCAATTTACCCAACAACTGCAACCAAGAGTACATTTTCATGCCATTCTTGTTCCATAAAATGAACTGTAATCCAAATTGATTTTGTCACAACAGAATTACATATTTCTGCTTCACTGCCTCAAAATATTGTGTACATATCAAAGTCTCGAGAATGTTCCGTGTCAAAAGCACTAGAGTACAAATGATTCACTCAAGAACCATCTGTGTTATCTCAGGACAATACGGCGCTGCCTGCATCTCATGTGTCATAGGAACAACAGGGAAGCCCGAAGTGAATCATCAGCCCTGCCAGACTAGAAAGGCTGTAAAAGCCTTTTTAGTTTCGCGGAGGTTTTCATGTCTAAAGGACGTCACGCAAAGATGTTGTGTTAAGTGTTACTGACTTTGGCAAAAGCACAGTGTTTACTGCGTTCACGATATGTACATATATACATGTGTACATATGAGTGTATGGTTCTGCATATGTGTGTGTGTGTGTGTGTGTGGCCCACACACGTCTTTGTGTGCAAAGGAAATGGCTGACAGTGAAAAATGTGACCAATTCTAATTTTAATTGCCAATGAAGAAAAAAAAAAGCCTCAATATTTATGGGTTCTGTCAGATGAACAGAGAAGGGTTTAAGCATGAAAGCATATTCCTTATCACAATTAAAAAGTGCTTTAACATGACTGCAACCCCTTGAAGTTAGATTAGCAGTAATATTGGACAGATCGGCCCTGGCTTCGAACAATGGAAGCTGAATGGGGAAAAATAAATTATTTAACAGAGCCAAAGGTAATGCTTCCTTTTCGTTGTCTCCTCTTTTTTTTCCCTTGAATTAGCCTCACGCTATTTTTTGATAGATTTTCTTGAGTGGAACCACTATTTTTTTTTTCTTTCTTTTGAATGTGAAATTACTTCACGTGGTCATGAAAAAATATGCTGGGAGTCCAACCTAGGGACTTGATTGAAGGGACCACAGAAGAAAGGGGAAAAAAAACTAATTTGACAGCACAGTTTGAGATCCTTTTAAAATCATTTGAAGCTTGGAGTGACAGTAAAAAAAAAAAAAAATCTTCCAAGTTGTTCATAAGGCACAGCTGCTAAAGAACTGTAATTACAATGAGTTTTCAGTTCACATAAGTGACTTGATTGGGAGGATCTGAAACCATGTAGTAACTGTGTGCACCAGCCTTCTACACATACACGAAGAAACAGACAAATATACACAAACAAACAACTGTAGACTTGAGTTTAAAATTCCCATCATTACAGAAAAAAATAATGTAATTCAGCCAGTCTTTACATAAAGAAAGACAAACCCATGGCACAAGTCTGCAACTGAGAGCTGTGTAATTAGAGAGAGAGAGAGAGAGAAGAGACAGAAAGAGAGAGCAAGCATAACCCCAGGCACAGAAACAGGAAGAGAGAGAGAGAGAGACGGAAGGAGAGTGACAAGGTTGAGAAAAATCATCCCATGTTAACCTGAAAGAGAAAAGAGAGAGGAACAAGGAGGGCAAAACAGTAAACAGCGAGCAGCTGCTGAGGATTTACATGCTGTAAATTATTCATGTAATCAGCTGTAGGAGCACAGAGAAAAGAGAGATGGAGACACAGACAACAACACACACACACACCAAAAAAAATCCAGGCTTCACAGGGAAAGAAAGAGGGATGGAAAAAGAGAGATGAGCAAAGAAAGACAGGTATTGTAAACTGTAATAGACAACAAAGAGAGAATGTAACACTTACCCTGACAGTCCTGTCTAGACTAGATGATCTTCCCCTCTGACTCTCTTCCTGCCACACCTGGAAGAAAGAATAACTGTGTTTACATAAATGTGTTATTCTTCAGCTACATGCACTGATTCAGACGTCTGCTCCCAGGCTGTGAATGACAACTAAACATGTGCCACAGGATGACAGATGATTTTATATCACCTTTGAACAGGCTGTCTGTGAGCTTTAGGCGTAATTCCAGGACTTTGTCGGTCTTCTTAAAGGTTCTTAAAATGTCACTGTGCCTTTACAGAATTTTATATGTTTGTTTATTGATTCATTTAAAATCCCAGGCACCCAGTTATGTTCCCTTTTAGGTCAAGCGCATATTGCGCTATGTGTTAGTGGTTTCTAGTGTAGGTGCTTGTGGAGCATGGTGGTAAGGTGGGGGAGGTGTGCACAAGCATGAGCAGGCTGACAGTGAGTGACAACGCTGACCTTAAAAAGTCCACCTGTTATCTCCAAAAACACTCTGGTATCACAGTGTTGCTGTTTCTTACCAAAATGTTTCACACTTTGACCACACGGCAGTAAGAATATCACTGGTGCACTAGCTTCATGTTTCAACTTCTACTAGATATCCTGCTACTTCGCACTTTGCACAAACTAAAGCAACTGAGTGAAAACAGGAACATCAACAATGTATTCATTGTATATACTGTAGCTTCATATGCTGATTACAAATCTCCCTGCAGGCAGTATTCTGAATATTAACAACAGAGCTGAAATGATACAGAGTGCAAAACCTAACAGCAAACATGCTACATATGTGACAACAATGACATACGAATACAGTTCACCCTGTTTGAGTATTAGAGTTTTATTTTCAGTATTTAGGTTGATTAAACACATGGCAGGAAAATGAAGAGCCCTACTTAATGTATTATATGTATGTGCTTAATGTACTTAATGTATTTCTGCAGTCCCACTGTGTTGGTGCAACATATGTACTTTGCCTGAACTTGATAAAAAAAATGAAAGCAAGCAGAAAAATAAAAATGCATGAATGTGTAATCAGAAAAAAAGATACATAAAAATTTGCAAAATGCCATTCCCCAGAACTAAATTTTAATACATTATGAAAAGATTTCTTCTCCATTATGATCTGGTTATTTAGTGTTAGACTGCCTCTTAAATTATGTCACCACTTGTCTTGCTCTCCTATTTTCCCTGTCACCCTCCACTAAAACTATGGTCTACAGAATACATCAGAAATACCACATAAAAATAACGACCTCACTGCACTCATTGCTCTCTTTCTGTGCTCAGTTATACACTCTGACGCCCAGAAGCTTTTTGAGAAGATGCTGATCCACAAATTCCCATGGGTTTGGTGGAGTGGACCGGAGCCAGTGGAAATTGCAAACAAACACTGGAGCTGCTGTGTCTGATGCGAGCACAAACAACCTCAAAGTTCTCATTCTCACACATCACATCTGTGCGTGCGATTGTGCATGTGTTTGGATGTACGTGGAGGAAAGTGAGAGAAAGTGAGAAAGAAACTCTGTGTGTGTGCGTGTGTGTGTGTGTGCGTGTGCGTGTGTGTGTGAGAGAGAGAGAGAGAGAGTGCGTTTGTGTGTGTGTGATTGCAAGGCCTAGAAGGCGTTTCAAAGGCATTACGGCATTAGATTTATGAGGGCATTCTCAGTAACACTGGCAATAAAACAAAGATCCCTGCTCCTGTCAAAAGTTCATATTAGGTCTTATTGTGGCCAGAGAGTGTGGGAGGGAGGGAGAGAAAGAGTTTGTGAGAGAGGATGGAGGGTAAAGAAGGAAGTGAGATGGGAGGGGGGGGCAGGACAGAAACAGAGAGACACTGAGTAAAAGAGCCGGAGAGCAGAGAAAACGAACAGAAAACAATTTCAAAACAGGGAGAGAAAACTCTCATGACAGGCCAAAGGCGAGAAAGGCCACAACCAACAATTCAAAGAGCAACCAAGAGACACAGTTACCAGCTCTCCCCTCCCCTCCTGTCTCTCCACCCCATGGTTTTAGTGGCCAAGCCCACACCACATTATGGGTCCCTGGGTTTTATATAATGGCTGGGTGTGTTCTGATCCCGCACTAAAGTCATCTGCAGCTAAATCCCATTCCTAATTAGTGGTGGGAACCAGAATGAAAAAGGGAACAAGCAGATCGGTTGAGGAACAATTAAACAGCACTGAGGGAAAACAATATTTTCAAACAATATTTCATATCATGGGGTGTTATGGTGCCACATAAGGCGAATAACATGTAATCATGACACTGTGGATTTCAACTAATGACTGAGAAAATGTGTCATATTGCATCTTTCTCATCTCTCTCTCATGTTCTGCACCATTGATACCATATTCTTGATGCAGAATAATTGCACCTAAAACTTTAAATGAAAATTAAATGGGTTTTTCCATTGTTGAAATTTTGGACATCAAGAGGACATTAATGAATGGCCTCAACTGAATATCAGCTTTGTCTGTTGGATGTCAAGGATGTCTTCATGTCTTGGATGTTTTGTCTAAAGTTTAAAGGATACAAATGTTAACAATAAAATACTCAGGGATGCAAAAAGCTCTATTTTTAGTCGGAACTGACATTTTTGATGAATTTTCTTGCTTTGCTGGCTCAGAGAACAGAATGCTGCGGTGCGTGTCAGACCACTTTAAACAGAATGTCCCATTCAAAACACATTGTTTAATGAGTAAATAAAGATATTTATCTGAATTACAGTAACAACTGGAAATAGAGTACTAACAGATGTATGTGGTGAGCAACTCTTTGGAGGTCGAAGCCTAAAAATACAGTGTATTGAAAGCGTGATGCAGAATAAAATAATGACATGGTAAAATGCAGCACATCATGTGCAATCCATGATGCCAAATGGCATTCCTGTCTGTCCTTTGTTCAGATCATACTTTTACTAGTTACAATATGTTCTTACAGCAAATCACACACACACACACACACACACACACACACACACACACACACACACACACACACACAGAGAGAGAGAGAGATTACTCACCTGTGAGTCTAAGCTGAGCCCTCTCTTAAAATGCTATTAGAGAAAGCTCTGGAATTACTTCTCTCATTCACATACCTTTTTGAATGCTATCATTCAGCTACGCTACTGCTGCACAGCACCTCCACTGTCACCTGTCCCTATTTCCACCAGGGATCAGCTGATCGTGTTGAACCCGGCCAGCATGGCGACCACAATAATGCTGGGCTGGCTCCAGACAACAGAGACTGATGGACAAGAGGAAATATAAGCCCGTTCTCCCTTCTATCATCATGAGCAATGTGAGATCGCTGGAGAATAAAATGGATGAGCTTACGGCCCTAGTGCGGAATCGAGGGACACAGGCCTTGAGGCCAAAGGTGCACAAGGCCTGTGTCCCCCAGCTGTGTGTCATACTCCTGCACTGAAGAAGTCCCATCCCAGTGTCACTAGTGACTACAGGCTGGTAATGCTGACCTCCAACATTATTTAAGCTTTCGAAAGATTGGTCCTGGATTCCCTTCACGATCTGGTAAAACAAACCGGATGTTGCAGCCAGAATCATATTCATTGATTTCTCCAGATCCTTTAACCCCATTCAGTCTGCCCTGCTGGGGAAGAAGATGACTGTCATGCAGGATGATGCTCCTTGGTGTCCTGGATCATGGACTACCTTCCTGGGCACCCTCAGCATGTGCACCCTCCGAGCTGTGTGTCAGACACAGTGGTGACCAGTACTGGAGCTCTACAGTGGACTGTCATGTCCCCTTTTCTCTTTACCCTGTACACCCTGAAATTCAGGTACAACCTGCCACCTACAGAGGTTCTCTGAAGACTCCATAGTTGTTGGATACATCAGGGAGGAGGATGTGTCAGTGATCCAGAGGGTGGTGGACAGTTTCGTGGACTGGAATCAGCTGAACCACCTGCAGCTCAACATCTGCAGAACAAAGATTGTGCAAAACTGGTGGACTTCACCTGCACTTTAAGTTTGACCTTCTAAGCCTCATAGAGACCGCCAGTCAATTGAGTAACATGACTTGTAGGGAAACTCTTTTGACAGTGTCTGTGTTATGTCTGTAATACCTCATTCTCTCTGAGAGTGCTGAGAAGCTTCTCCTACTTTAAGATACAACCCAGACTCGCATATTTCTTTGCTAGTTATTTCTTCATGAGCTGCTCACTATCACTGAAAACTGTCTTCAGACTGTAAATGTGTTTGTGAGCCATATCAGCTGTAACAAAAAGCACTTTGAAGCTCATGAAACTCATAGTAAAAGAGGATGCATATGTCAACTGTGGACTAATGGTTTTTGGATTAGCGCTGGATTGATTTTTTTTTTTTTTTGGAAGCAAAATGCTAAAATATTGTGCCCTGTGCCTTACTCTGTTGCTCATGTTTCTCAGTACATGCGTGAAAGAGTTAACTGCAAGGAGCGGAAAGCTGCGCATGCTGTAAATCTCACATGACACATATCATAACATTTGAGCTTGTGAAACTGTTCAAAGACAGGCTCTAAGATGTGGCACAGTGATCCAGCAATCTATTATCACTCTACAGCTTACAGACTGCAACAGTGAGCTAATGTTTGTCTCTGCGTTAACTGATCTAAGCTGCAATCATGTATTTAGCTTTTAAATGAAAGGCAAGAGTGAATTTTTGATTGTGGATCGCTGGTGTTGGCACTTAATGTAGACCAGTCCCATTACTTGAAAAACCTTGAGAGCTAAATAACTTTCTAGTTTGCTTACTTTTAAGATTTTGTCCCATTCTTTTTTTTTTTTTTACCCCTCTCCCCATGCTGCTCTCTGTCTGTTTGTCTTATCATTTCCTCTCCATAAACTGACTTTCTAGCCAACAAGGTCTTTCTCACTGTTATGTTAGAAGCCAAATGTGCTGACTTGCAGCATGGACATGATGTCAACACACTGGTATGCACCTCCATCTCTAGGGGGTGGAAGGGCGAGTTCATATTTGATTGACAGGTGGTGAGTCAGGCCACTGAGTGAGGAATTTGTGCTGAATGCAGGATAGAAAGCAGATAGAGAGAGGTAGATTATGACTGATTGACTGTACCTGCTGAGCAATTAAGAGCGAGATTAATTGCTTGGCTGTCCCTTCATTGGACTGTTATTAGCAAGGTGTTCTTCTCCCGAAACCATTTAAATGTGAGCTAATTGACGTAATTGTTCTGAAGATGACAGGACTCCTGTGGTATTACAGAATACAGTAAGCCTTTCTCACCGTGGGTTAACAATGAACTAAATGGTAATTGACAAAATGTTGCAATTCAGAGAGAGGAGGCAGCGGTGAGAGGAAGAGATGAAAGACAGCAGGAAGGGAGAAAGGCAAAAAGAAGAGAGAATAAAAGCGAGAGGAAGAAACAGCATTGTGTGTTCGCAAAAGTGTCTCTGTGTGTGTGTGTGTGTGTGTGTGTGTGTGTGTGTGTGTGTGTGTGTGTGTATGTATGCGTGTACATGTTTGAACAGCATGGAGTTGAGGTCATGGAAACTAAACCGCCCTGTGTGCTTTGGCCTGTGGATTAGCCAGGACATGCCTCCACTCTGGCAGGAATGCTTCTTTATCTCACACACACACACACACACACTTACTGTACACTCACACCGCACATACTAACTACACACACATGCACACACAAGGTCAGGTGTGGAAATTAGAGCAGTGTTTGAGATGACCTTGTTAGGCCACTTCCACAAACCAGTTAAAAAGTTTATAGGATTTATAAGTGATCCATCCAAAGCACACATCCCATAATTTATTCTTGAAACTCACATTGTGTATTTATGATCTTACTAACTCATACACTTAAACTGTTGATACTTTTTAATATTTTAATGTGTGGTAAATATTTGATTATAATTTGTCTATAATTGATGGAATACGTACTGCATTATTGTCAAAAAGCACATAGCACATATGAGCATGTATTTTTAAACCTCTCTATCTGTGTATTTTTAACTTGCCTCTTAGAACATTTATGCCGTACAACATGCATATCACTGTGGAAGATCAAGGAGGAGTCAGCCTGCGAAATAAGCCGTCATGGAGATTAGATCCCATCGGCAGCATTCAGGATTTTGCCCGAGTTTGCAATATCGTTCATTAAAAAGACATCAAAATATGTGACAAAGTGACAGGGAACTATATGTTTTTCAGAGATATGATATAAACCAATTAAGAATGGCGTCTTTTCTCACATGATCGCCAAGATGATCAATCTGATAAACAAGTATTCACTTACATATACTGCTGAAAGAAGATCTTTTGTAAGCTTCTGTGTTTGCAACCAAAAATCAGACAGTTTCCAGATTTCCAGATCTGAAGTGATCTGAAGAAGTGGCTGAATGAGTGTAGATATATCAAGTATTTTATCTGAACGCTGAAACAATGCTTTACCCAACAGTTTCTTTTTTATTATTAAACAAAGTCTTTTCCATTACCACTCTCATACTTATGTTCAGCTTTGTTTTCAGAGCTGTCACTTTTTGTAGCTAGCACAGTTATGCTCATTCAGAGACAGAGAGCTTACATACGTGGAGCTAACTTTGGGTCCTCAGTACAGGCACAAAGGGAATAAAAAGGCTTGAGTCAAGTTGAATATTACTTTAAGCTGAGTGTGACATGGCCATAATTACATGACTCTAAAGGTGCCATATTTTATTAATACAGGATTACCAAGTTAAATTATGTTCATAAATGTTTTACATGTAAGTACCAAATCCCCTGTTTTAGCTGAACCCATCTGGAAATGTTTGAAATCACTGCAGCTAGTAAACTTAGCATACCTAGATGTTTTTATGGAATACATATATATTTTATTATGAAAAGTGTATGCTGAAATTACACCAATGAAAGCAAGCATTTAACCCTAAATTAATGAACATGTTTCCTGTTGAACACTGTAAATTGTCCACCCACCACCTGGAAAGTATTACAGTAAGTTACAGTGGGGCATATCTTTCCCTCAGTGAAAAGGAAATGGCTTATTTCTCCTGAGTAGACCCCGTCCCAGCTAGGGAAGTGGCTAACCACATGAAGCTAGTGTGATCCAGTCTGTTTACACACAGTAATTTGCACAGGTGAGAGAGGATGGGCTGCTTGGATGAATACAGCAGAGCCTTGTTTAGTCCTCACCACGAGGGAACGGAGGTCCTTTTGGAAATGTCATGAATTCATTTCATTCATCAGGTTTTAAATCACATATGTAAAACAAATATTCTTAGACAGTTAAATATTCATTTCAAAGTGGGAGACTTAATGTAGCATCAGCAAAGTACAGTGATTAAACAGGGAGGACTCTGTATTTAATTGTAGGTGACCTGAATGCATACGTCATAACCACATGATACAGCACACACACACACACACACACTCAGTAGTTTAATGTATAATGTTCTTGGAATCCAAGTAGCTGAAAGTGACTTTACAATAACAAACTTGCCTTAAGCCACACCTGTGGAAAACAGTTACCACCATCACCTTCTGTTCTACGAGTGAAATGCAAGAGGTGGCTCAGTGGTTAGCCCTCAAAGCAAAACTGTAATGATTTTTTTTACATTGTACAGAAATATATATTTTA
>JBBMJY010000025.1:15384986-15414132 GCA_037833715.1 Toxotes lorentzi | reverse complement strand
TATATATTTTTTTTTTTTTTTTTTTTGTTTCCTGTTTTCCATATGTTTGCATAGCTTTGAACCCAGGTCACTTTCCTCTAGTTCTAAGACATATCAGGTGAATTGGACTGGAAAGGAACTTCCCCATAGCATGCAAGGCTAGGCTCCAAATATATTTCAAGTGAATAAATCATGGTCACATTTAAGTGAAAAACACCCCGTTTTAGCAAAGATGACGTGTGTTGGGCTATGATTTCGCATAACATCTTAAATCCGCACTAGCCTGGTTGCTTTTCTTGGTTTTCCTATGGACAAGTGGTCATGTGTGTTCATTAGGTCTGTTGTGTAGACTGCAAGTCTTGTGATAATGTTGTGGAGCTGTCGCTGGCAGGGCAAAGACAAAGACACACACACAAGTGTCAGTCTGACCTCGTCACATGGGGCCTTGTAGTAACACAAAAAGACAAGCAGACAAACACAAGTAAACAATCCTGAAGCACTGAAGCATTCCTATACTTACTTTGATAGAGGAACTCAACAACCACAAAAAAAAAAAAAAAATGATACAAAGATTTTCATAATTAACACGGTCTCTACATATAGAAGCTACACTGTAAAGATTCTTAGTTAACAGCCCCTCTAAGTGCATTTCTTCATTATTACTTCATCATTTTGCCTCTGTGACCTCCATCCTTCCTTCCACTCTCTTGATTTCCATTATTATAAGTTGCTGAGGGTTGTTACCTTATTTTCTCCCGAGTCTTTCATGTTTCCTCTACCTTTCTATCCCTCGTCAAGGTTACTGAAGAAGGTTACTTTTATCTTTTCTTTCTACTTTGTTCTTTCTTCTATTTTTTTGCATAACCACCTACCATCCATCCTTCCTCCTGTGATTTTGCCTCTCTTATGAGGTTATTCAGGCTTGTTTACAACCCCCCCTCCCTCTTTTCTCCTCCAATCACTCATTCATCCGTCATCATCGCTGATCATCCATCACTGATGCGGCCGTTCCTCCATCTTCATCATCCGTCTTTAGTGGTGGTTGTTTACGTGCGCCTGACTCTGTGCCACGCTGTTTTACTGACTGTCCTTGCTTTTTTGGACTACTCTCCTTCAACTCTTTAGCCTGTCCTATTTATTATAACTCCTTTCATCTTTCTCCATCCATCCAGCTATCACTCCTGAGCAGAGTTTCTGAAGCTTGCTATCTAGAAAAATCACCACTTTCTCTCTCTGTCTCACCATCCCTCCATCCAGCTCGCTCACCTTTACCGAAAGTTAGGTCCTATTTGCCTCTACCTCCTTCATCATCACTCGCTTCCTCCCCATCTCTCTTGCTCTCTCTTAGAGAAGTTATTTGGAGCTATTTGGGTTTGTTTATCAAACATGTCTCATCTTATCCTCCCTCCTTGCCTGCCAGTCCACTTCTCCATTTATTCCCTCTTTACTCTACAAAAGTTGTTTCACTTGCAGACCGTATGTAACTCCCTCTTTCTAAGATCACATACACACAAACATTGTGGTCGATGCTCATTTCTGTCCTCAGATGAAAGACGGCGCAAAAAAATCACAAATATCAGATCAAAACAAACCAGGCCAGACAGTCAACACCCACCCCACATGATGGGACTGTGTGTGCTCGCACGTTTGTGTGTATGTGTGTTAGGAGCATGAAGCGTAAAGTTTGAAGGGAGGCTGAGCGGCGAGCATACGCACGCAAACACACATATGGTCTTACAGACACAAACCCTGTCAGATGTCCATCTCACACTTCAGAATTTATTTTCTTTTTTTTCTGCTTTATTTATGCAGCAATCCCCTTTCAAATCCAACTCATACCCCCTCGCCTGATTGACCGGATGCCCTCTGTTTCTTTTCAAAGTGTAGAATTTCATAGACCTTGAGCAAAAATGGAAGAACGGGTGAGCGGGAGAAAGAAGAAACACAGCTAAGGTAATAACCTGATTTCGCCTCAGTTGGTTTTGATTTAAGAAAGGAAGAGTGTGTCAGAAAAACAGCAGGCGCTCTCCTGTCTCGATTTCATGCCAGATTTTTGAAGAGAGAAGCGAGAGAGGGAGAGAGGCACAGAATGAAAGGAGAGACAAACTGAACAAAGAGAGACAGAGACAGTGAATCACACCCCATGCCAATGAGATGAAGTGAACTGACACAAAGGGACAGAGATACCATTGAGAAAATGAGTGCGCTAAAGAGGGAGAAAGGGGAAGGGAGATGGAGAAGGACGAGTGGGAGGGTATTACCAATGAATGAATTTTTAATAGCTCTGAGATCAGCCATACCAGGAGCACAAACAGAAATAAATACCTTGCCTCCATAATTTAAACCTCTTTTTATAAAAATGTGGCAACAGTATGTTTACTTTCTCTACCAGCATGATTCTTAATCAGTCAGCAAACATGACAGTGTACCTGACACCAGATAGCACGGGAGACACCCTGACAACAAGACAGGCAGGGACAGAGAGGCTTATGGGTAAACACAGCCTTGCATGCCACTCACACCACATATACACAGCCAGTTGATTACCCCAGGTGTCTGTATTCACACATGAGGAGCATTTGAATTTTAAACTCCTCCAAAAACATGTGTCAGCCCTGGCCCATCTGTCTGTCACCCCGCAACGCCCTGACAATAGCACGAGCACAATTAATGTAAAGCTGGGAGAATGTGCCAATTTACCCCAGTTTCCTGCTTACAGCATCAGACTTTTCTCTCAAATGTGTATTTTTTTAGCATAATACATGAGGCGTGCCATTTTCCTTGCCAAAAGCATCTCCATATCAACGAGGATGTCCCAATTTGCTAATCTTGAAGCACATCCCAATTTAGTGCTTATAACATTACAATTTTAGCAGCTATATTCAAATGTACATCTCGGCATGAAAAAAAAAAAAGGTTATTGTGGTGCATTTTGCTCACATTTTCTTGCAGTTCTGTTGTTTTTCAGCATGTATATTGAGAATCTAAAAATAGTCATAGTCATAGTTCCGTCAAACATATTCTAATTTAATAACAATATCTAGGTGTCAAGCTGGGGAAGTTTCAGTTTACAGCTTCAAGTAGTTTTACTCTTTCTTCATTTACCTCAAGATGAATTTGTCCATTTGCTATCTACCAACGTTGCTCCTTATGTGAGCTCACCTGTTCTAAATTGCTGAAGCTGAGGATTCCAGGAGCATGCGATTAATAGTTTTTGTTATGTACAGCAGGTACATAAGAGTTTTGTTCAGCTTTGTTTAACTACACTAATTATTGGACAAGGAATATCAAGTATTGTCCCTCTCTGTTATGCTCCTTTTGTAACTCTCTTCACTGCCTCAGATATCCATGTAGTAATATCTTGTTTACTAATAATAATATCAGCACTGCATGATGCATGCAGCTTATTAAAAAAAAAAAAAAAAAACAATAAAAAGCTGTAAACAGCTCTTTCAGTGTGGTGATGGTAATTGCTTCCTGTGAGGCTGGTAGCTGTCAACAAGACAACAACAGGCATAATAGAAAATAATGATAATAATAATAATAACAATGATGAAATGAAATAAATAATGGAGGCCATACAAGTCAGTGGGATGTCAAGGAAAAGAAAAAGCCTTCTAAAGATTCCAAATTACCATTTATTATTTCAAAGTTAAATTAACTTGCCATTCCCTATGTTTGTTTGTGTTGTGCAATAATTGCATTGTTGGAAGTTGCTGTGCGCCTTTGGAAGCAGTGACTCAGCAGTTGATTATAAGCAAACTTCCCAGGAAAGTACATTTTTGTAGAGTAGGTGATTGTATGAAAAAATGTCACACAAACACATTGATTTCAAAGTTTAAGATAAGGCAAAGAGGCATTCTGGGCACCTGTGCAAGATTTGGATACATTTGGTTAGCATTCAGAGAACGAATTACGTTTGTACGTGGAATTCAGCCGTGTTTGACTATTTGAACAAAATGAGCCTGGGGTGAAGCCAAACGCAGAATGATACAGGTGTTGTTGTTTTATGTTAGTGATGGAATTCAAATCATTCTCCAACTTTGCATCAGATACAGAGGGGGGTGAAATGATCAATATTCAGATCCCTCTCTGTTGTTTGAGATGTCTGCTGAGTTTTCAATTTTACTTTTAACAAAAGGGATTGATTAAAATTCCAACCAGCATTTTCAGAGTGTTGTTTCAGTTTCGAAGGGCAAGTTTTAAAATGGATCAACAACCTCTGAGAATTTGGGGATTTGGTTGTTGTATTCTCTTTCCCAGGGAGATGGAATCGTAATGCACCACACTAGCCTTGTACAAAATGTGATTAATCCAACTTGGTTTAATTAACATACAATTCTTCTTCTTTTTTTTACTCTCTACTTACATAGCTCCTCCCATACTTTTTTAACATTAGAAGCAGATGTAATCAGAACAGCTTTCAGGTTTCTGGTAGGATGCAGACAAAGAGGAAAGACACAAGCAGAGAATGACTTAAAGAAAAATACAGTTATTCTGTAACCCTGCCTTTGTTTACCCCTGTTTTTGCTTAAATCCATGGTTTTATTGTTGCCTTTACAAATGGTAAACAGTTCCCCTTTCCACTCCCTCCCTCTGTCCAGTCATCCATCCATTCATCAAGCTTTCTTCACTCAGCTGCAAATGTTCTTTGGGCCAGACTCTCAGTTTTTTTTTTCTTTTTTCTGCAAGTCTGTTGGCCCATTCCTTCCCTTTCTCTCTTTGTCTCTCTGTTTTGGCCCTGTTCACGTAGCAGACACTTGTGTCCCCTTGTGTGTGTTTGTGCACATGTACTAATTCTATATTATAAGTCAGTGACGTCACGACAACCAAGGTGAACAGTGCTCGGCCAGTTGAAGCTAAAACTAATCATGAATTAATATCTCTCTTTACATCTCAGCGTTCTGTCTCAGCGTTCTGTCACATTAAGGATCTGATCAGCTTGTTCACATTCATTTTGTAATTTACTGCCCTCTTGTGGTCACAGTAACTTATTGTCTCTGGAAGCTAGGTTGACTACCGGCAAACGTTTGCGAATGTGCATCCCATAATTTTGGGATCTTTGACGGGCGAATAGCTATAGCTAGCTACAGATTAGCGTGCTTGTCAGGTTGCCTGGTACGCTTTACGATTATGTGCAGTTGTGTGTGGAAACTGTACTCGCACATTTGAAAATTACTTCAAAAGTCTTTTCTTCTTGAGCGTTCAGAAGTAGCAGTAGCAGGTAAGGCAAGTATTATACTTTCTGCATCCACAAGTACGCAGGTGACGCAGGTCCAGGTGACCTAAACTACGTCGTCAGAGGGTGTCCATGGACGGGTACACCCACGTCCACACCAAGCCACTCATACGGCCTCTGATGACAAAATTATGACACGAGGACACCAATTTTGCACCAAGCGTGTTCCACACAGACAAGAAAGTAGCGCAATAAGAACAACTATGTGTCCATGATGTCTGCGGTTGTCTGTGTACGTATCAGCAAAGGAGCATAATTGAAGCTTAAATGAGGAAATTGCTCTGAGATTTATCATGTTAAATTGGTGTAGGTCGTCTTACTAATAACCTGGCATGTCTAAACTTTTTTTTAAATACACCAACTTGATGTTTTTTATGTAACATGTAACATAAGCCTTTTGATTCTGTTTTTAATGATCATGCGTTAATATCTTTTCCTTTCACTTAATCATAGCATAGTGTTCTCTGTGCAAGATCTGCAGTAAGTTTGAGACAGTGTGTTGAAAATGCAGGGTTGTGCATTGTCACTGGAGTGTGTCATTTTAAGTTGATGGTAAATATTCAGAAGATTACCAAAGATTACTAGATTTTTTTTTCAGATATTTTCTGTCTATACTGCACATTTGATATGTTTATTGTCAGCTCAGAGGAATAATCCTAATACTTCTCCAGCCAGAGACACACACACACACACACATGCAGAGTGTGTGTGTGCAATAAATAACTGAAATGTACAGTTGTAACACATTTAACAATATCATATAGAAGCAGTGGTATTCTTTCCTGCACCTATTCTTATTATCAAGGGCTCTTACAATGACTCAAATTAAAACTCCTATTAATCCGACAGTGTAATCCCTCCATTGCATGGAGCAGTCTTTTCAGCTTGAGTGTGGATTAGAGAACAGTGAGACCCTGTGTTGGTGGTCACTGGTGTATAACACCTCATAAAGATAATATGCAGTGCATGTGTGTGCGTGTGTTTCCTGCGGTGCTGGTGGTCAGCATTGTATGGCACAGAAAGCTTGCGTGTGTGTGTGTGTGTTGGGGGGGGCGGGGGGTATGTTGTACATGTGGATAATGTGCTTCTTTTCTTCCTTTGTGGTTACCTGGTGAAGGGGAAAATCCCTGTGAGGTGGTCTTCTTGCAATGTGGACTACAAAGAAGGGGGCCTGTAACAGAGGAAACAGTGAATTAATAAAATAAGGCCCCTGAGTCGAACACTATTTCTCGTCAGAGAGCTCAGAAATGGCATGGAGGGGAGAGTTTAGATGGAAAAAGCAGTGGGGATAAACTGGCAGTATTTAGTAAAGCTTGATGCATGCTGACCATATTTCACATGTCATCCTTTACTGAATCAAGAAGCACAAGCAGCTATAAGCAACTTCTTTCACAATTTGTCTCTTTGTTCCCCACATACTCAGTCATTCAGAGGCCTTATGTGGTGTCAGAGCCCTAAATAAGCTTCTTATCAACACAAGCTTCTTCATTCTAAAAAACAACTGTGACTCTGAATCATCCATTATCTTTCAAAGGAATTTGAGTTACAGGACACATTTGGTCAATCTCTCTCTCTCTCTCTCCTCACCCTCCCTGCAGCAGCTTATTATGTTGCTCTCACTGCGTCCCTTATTTGTATGTACAGTATCTCTGAGTATCTATAAAATCCTAATTCTAACCCTCACAGTGAAAGAGAGAGCAAATGCACCTCTTGACCCCACCGCATCTCATTCCCTGAGATCATTTGCTAAACGCAAATTGGAACCAGTGGGCAAAAACGCAGATGGCGAATGGGAAATTGAAACAGTAATAATAATAAACATTTATATCCCTGTGCTGCTGTGTGGGAAAATCTATACTGTACAGCCTTCACACAATCATGAAAAGACATTGGTCAGAGATTCACTGCTGCACCGCTCTCAGCGGAGTTTGGAATGAATGTATTCATCACGCACAGTTGTTGCATTCCAAATGGGGACAATCTTAAAAGGTGGTCCTAAACATAAAAACAGTTTATCTTCATTTGAAGCAGTGATGCTTAGTGGTGTGTGTGTGTGTGTGTGTGTGTGTGTGTGTGTGTGTGTGTGTGTGTGTGTGTGTGTGTGTGTGTGTGTGTGTGCATCTATAAAGAGATGTACAGTATGTATATATTCATGGCTGACTTTTATAGCCATGAAAACGAGACCAGCTAGTCTACGGTGGCAAACAAGCAGATATTATTCCATTTTAGCACCACCATGAGCTAATAGCACAGTAAACCACCAAATAATGCCCCAAGTCAAGTATGTTAATACTGTTCAAAATTATTATTTAGTCTGTAGCATTCTGATGATGATGTGGTGCTTGGCTTTTTCAATGTCCACTCACTTACTAAGCTGTTGTTGCATCACTGAGACACATAGCTTGTGCAGTGGCACCAACATGTTCCCGTTATATCAGTACTTCTTGTGATCCTGGAGTCATTTTGTTCTGCAGTCATTTCTCCATTTTTGCAGGCCTGCTGGAATGTTTCCCGCATGCAGCCCACCAAACCAAACTATTTTTTGTAAACCTTGCTGAATTAATGCAGGGTCTATGTACCCTGGTCATTCTGTAAAAAACATGGGTGGGCATGCACAAAGTGTCAGGTACAGTGCAGAACAAAAATCTCCTAATCCCCTAACTCTTTGCTATTCATTATTATTTCACAGGGCAGCCGTCCCAAATACATAAGGCCCTTACCCTGCTCAGCCCAGCCTGCCAAGCTCCAACTCTGGGTTTGATGTTCCTCCAACATCCAACAGGCTATGATTATTTCATTCCTTTTTTAACATAACGCATCAATTATTCAACCTTTGCTAGACCAGATTTGATTTTTTTGATTTAACAAAAATGACTGTGTGTGTATGTGTGGGTGTCCGCCCATCTAAGGGAAGACTGAATATAAAATGTTCTGCAAAGATAATACCTCATGCCTTAGATGAGTGATGGATGGTGAAGGGGTGGAGTAGAAGAAGAAAAAAAATGCAAGTACTCTGGAATAAATGATAACTTCATTAGCATAGGAGAGCAAATGCTCCTTTCACTCTGCGATAAATTGCCTCCCATCTTCACGGCAAGCTGTCCGCACAACCAGTGTAACTGTGACAGTGGATAGTGTGTGTATGTGTGTCTGTATATGTGTGACTGACTTCTCTTGTGCTAATTCTCCTAACGTGTAGCACCGCTGGAGCAGCGCTGCAACAAGCATAAAAAAGATTAGAATATTATACACTGGCACAAATCCATTACCTCCAGGTTTTGCATCGCATTTAAGTAATTTCAAATACCTATTGGAAAGCAATAGTAAACTTTTACTGTATCAGTGTGATGAAGTCCTGAAAGTTATAACATTTCATTGTTAAATTAATTAGCTTGCAATGTACAAGTCTCTCATAAATTCATACCTTTACATAAATTCCTATCCTTTGGCCTCATTTCTTCTCGCACTCCCCCCTTTCCCTGTCTCTGTGTCTCCCTCTCTCTCCCCTGCCATCCCTCCCCTCTCCTTACATCCTCATCTCTGCTAATGAGCCCACTTACATCTATGCCAAAACACAAACAGCAAGAGAAGAAGAAATAGGTGCAGTGCTTAGTGGAAGCTCTGTTTGTTAAAGGATTCATCATGTGAGCTGTTTTCAATAAATAATAAATGCAAACGCTGACTTTTGTCTGCAGACGAGACTTCGGCACATGAATTATGCATTGTTATTCCTGGATAGGGCAATACAGGGACAGGGTGGCAGTATGTTGCATTGTGTATAAGTGTGTGTACATGGATCCCTGGTACACACTATAAATACAGTTTCTGAGACTTACAATCAAGGCTCTTATGTGGATACAGCTCACTGTGATTACAACTCCTCAGAAATGGTTTTGTGTGCAAATGCATCTGTGGTTCAAACCTTAAGCTCCTGGAGGTTCATTCTGACTTTGTGTTCAAAAGTAACTCAAAGGGATCAAAAACTGCTCTGTTCAATTATTATCAATAGCTTATCAAATCTCTTGATTTGTTGAATGATGAAAAGCAGGACGTGAGAGTGTGTTTTCACTCTCCTGTCCTGTGTGTAGGAGGCGTGTGAGGTGGCCCTCCCAGCACATTTGTGTTTACAGTATTTTTCCATTTTACCTCTACTCTCTCTCCTCTCTCCTCTCTTTCCCTGCTTTTTGCTGTTCTGTAATCATTAAGACAACAAAGGAAGCCACGTTCCCACTAGACAGTGCAAAGGTTCCACTGGCAATGCTAAATGTATGTGTGTGGTTTTTTTTCTTTTCTGCTTCTCGTTTCTTGTCACCGGGGAACATGAGTGAAACATGAGTTCCTGACTGATTGAAAATCAGGAAAAAAGGGAATAATTACAAAGAGGAGAAAGGCACCCATCCACCCGCGACAGCAGTCATCAGTGATCTCTGCTGTCATTTCACTCCGCAGTAAATAATTCATCAAAAGAAACAAAGGGGAAACAAATATGCAAATAAACCCCGAAAAGGCCAGTAACATCGACCTACCGCCACATGGGAAGAATAGTAGTGGATTATTATCGTGGCAGGTTATGACTGTGATGAATCTGAATTCCTCTTGTTTCATCTACCTTGACAGCACTGAAGTCACACATACACAGAGGAAAAAAAACTGAAAGGATTTGAGGGTTTGATTGAGGAGGAAAGGGAGGGAGGGAGGGAGGGATTAAGGACAAGAGGAATGGGAGGATTGAGGGGGGGGGGCGCAGGGAAGAGGGGCAGTCGAAATCGGAGGGGAGAAGAAAGAGATTTGGGAGGGGAAGGGAGGAAAGGAGGGAGGGAAGCTTTTGAGGGTGTATTCGACAGTACTGTGAAAGGTAGCCATCAAGGACTTTGATGAAAAGTGCAGGCCTTCTAAAGCTTAGGAGTGACAGCATATGATTTGGTCAAAGCATGAAGCTTTTCAAAGGTAGACATTCTCTCTCCCAGTCATCTCCCTCGGGTTGAATATAACTTTTGGGCTGAGCTCTAGCAAAATTCAGAATGGGTTTGACAGATTGACTGCATGTGGTATTGTCCCTGTGACTTACAGACAGTATAGGCCGACTGGAAATGTAGACGTCCTGAAATGAAGGGGGATTACATGGAATGTTTCAACAAACTGTCCGAGATCAGCAGCTACGCAGAAAGGCACATTTTTATCAAGGAAGTGACATAAGATGTGTAATTCTGTGTGCCTAAAAGAAACCTCATTATCTTTGCCCTTGGTTCTTTAATGGTAGCAATGTAAAAGTGCTTAGGAAAAAGTATGGCTAAGCATGAAATCATTTGTGAGAGTGTTTGATTGACAAAGTCCAAAAACATGTCTGTTTAAACATTCAGCTGCCCTGAGAACTCATCTTAATTCTATTTTAAGTAGGAAAACACAGGAATTTAGTTTATTTTACACATTATGAAATGAGCTTTTTCCATACTTCATGCTACAAACACATAAAACACAGTGTTTTATGTGTTTTCTACATTTGGTAACACCTTAACACATGGCCACCATAGTTTTCTTGGAGTGGTGCTTGAGGCTTATTAGCAGTTTGGCTTGGTAACAGCAATATGGACAGGCTTTCTGAGCCAACAGTCGTTAAAATTGAGGGCTGAGGTTTACAGTTCAGGTCAGCGGTAACAGGCAACAAGCCTGTCAGATGTGTGTCTTCTTTTTTTTTTTTTTTTTACACACACATACACAAACACATACACAACTACATTATGTCGGAAATAGCATACAATTTAACACCTACACACATAGATGCACAAACACACTCATGATACTGCTCTTTACATGTAAAAGCGTGCATGTGCACAAAACTGAGCATGAGCCTCTTGTACGATAATGGTGTCTGGTACTCTTTCTCTCACTAAACACACACACACACACACACACACACACACACACACACACACACACACACACACACACACACACACAGATAATAGTGTCTAATTTAGGCCCTCATATCTGTAGAGTTCTCCAGAGGACTAGACCTCATCAGCAGTATATTGGTGACCTACATACAAGGAACACACAGACAGACAGACAGACACACACACACACACACACACACACACACACACACACACACACACACACACACACACACCAGCATAACTGCACATGCTTTGAGACTGGCACACAGACATCCATAGTACTTACAGGCATCTGCAGTGCGTGCCTGGATGCAGACACATGCACAGAAACATGCCTGTACACCCTGGCTTTGACTGTGCCCACACAATCAGAAACGGAAACACACAGAGGCACAGACATGCAGGCACATAAACATGTCTACATGCTGCATACATGTCTGCGTCCACCCACTCCACAAAACATACAAAGACATAGGCCTATTGCATACAGAAATAGATGCACTCCCACTTCTTCTTTGAAAGGTCAAAAATGTCCCTCCAAAGTCTTCATGGAAAAATATGTTCATAATTTATATAAACAGCTGAAAGGACTGAAAACTTCACAGGTCAAAAAGATTAATTTAGAAATTTAATCTTCAGAAACAACATTTATTATGGTTTAGACTCTCAGAATTATGTTTAGAGCTACAGTTCTCTGCCTATTTTTTCTTACAGCATTTTCCAAGTCTCACCAGCCCAATTTCTCTTCTCTCACTAAAAGACTTGATGCACACTGCAATGCCTGGAGTGATGCATGGTTTAGGATTCTTGGTAGGAACAACACACCTGAATGCTGTTTTCAGCTGATTTCCACTTTAAGTGGTTGCACTTTTCTGCTGAGGGCAGATCGGGCAGTGATATGATACAGTAACTGCACCATGTTTCTGGTGGTACGGGCTGGAATCACTGTATCTGTGCTGCATTATGCATTCTGTTGGCACCAGACAGACCTCCAGTCACCATTCATCATTCATGTGCATCGTCTGTCAGCTTCACAGTCTACTAAATGGCTGAGAGGACCTGACCGAGAGTGGGAGAGAGAAAGTGATAAAATCTCAACTAAACATACCAGAAGGCCTGACTCATGCACAGTTATCACCACTGCAAACACCTAGAGAGTAAGTAAGACAGTACTGACCCAATGAGGGAAAAAGAGACAGAGAGTAAGATGTGAGATGGCATTAAAGAAAGAGAATATAAAGGAGCTGATTATTATTACCTCTCTTATACAGCCCCTAATATCTTTTAATGACATGGTGTCGGTGGCAAGTTAAAGAGAGGTCTGGAGCCCCTGCTGTTAGATATCTGCCAGCATGTGCAGACATATGCAGACATTTGTGGGTGACTGTCTGCTCAGCACCGTGTTTATAAATGGCTAAAAGAACCTGACTCATACACTGCTTTGGAGGCTACGTTTGAAGGAGATGGATCTGAGGTTAGGACCACAACTAGTGCAGAAATAGGCATTTGAACAGCATGGAAATACATTAACTATTTTCACATTTATGGGTGGTGAGAGGGACTCGGCTCAATGGCGAAGAGGCCCTGACTCATTCGTGATGGTGCCTTTACTTAGCACTGCTGCTAAAACGTAATGGCAGCTTTTTGAAGCTGCTGGTGGACCACAACTGATGGAGAACTGATTCAGTGCAATTACAATTAAAGCAGACACACTGTACCAACCATAGTTTTTTTTTTTGTTTTAGTTTTTTTTTTTACATCAAGTAACAGATTGTGTTTGGATTCATGTCTGTCAATAAAGAACATCTGAAGTTCAAGTAGGGTTTGTATGATCCTGACAAAGAAGTAACTGGATGTTTATGAGCAGATATCAACTGTTTTATCTGAATGAGCCAGAGTGTCTCTCTAGAAATGTTTCACAAAACTTATTTCTTGATTAATGTGAACTGGAGCTGGAGACGACGCGGCTGAAAAGCCGATCCTCTTTCACTCTCAGAATGCGCCCAGAAGGCAGTCCCAGCCACTGATTGTGTAATTATCTGTTGCCTCAGTAAATCAGACGTTAATTACAGTCAGACTGCGCACACAAATTGGATAAAATTTGAGCTGTGCTTTCATGTATGCACTGTACTTCTGGCCCTTAGAGTCCAAACACTCTGGTAGTTTATTTCATTACTGGCAAGCACCTGTTTGAGGCAGGAGAGCTACAACTTTGAACCCAGCAAGTTAATCAAGATGTTACATGACAGACTGATACGAGGGAGTTACTAGCTGCCCTCAAGGAGGACAAAATTAATATCTGCTTTAGTCATAGTAGACAAAAACACAAAGGTCTGATGGTAAAGTGAGGCCTCAGCTCATATATACAGGACTGCAGAAACCTATAATACAACAGCAGGAGTAGAAAAGTTGACACAGCAGTCTGCGAGTTCTACTTATGACACAAAATCACAGGATGGAGAAATAAAACCGTATCTCCTATGTGCATTCCAAAAACAACTGGAATATGACCAAAGTTTTGAAAAAGTTACTTGAGGCTTCAAGACCCTGCCAGGAAATAAAAAGCTTTCTTTTCTGTTTAGGGAACACAGACGTATGTCCAGGCACTTTGTCTCCTGCCGCCTCAAGGTGAGACAGATGGAAGACAAATCACCTCTGCACCTGCACTTAGCTGCCTTACTGCTATGTCCAGTATAGATTTAAGCTATAAGGGGATGTAGAGAAGTGATATTTCTTTTATTTGTTTATTTATTTTGAGGAGTTAGCTGTTTGCTTTGATGCAGATTTATATATTTTCAAAATGCACTGCTATGTGTCACGGCTAGCCCTTAAGTCAGGTTATGTCTTTGTGTTGTGTTCCTGTTTTATTTTGGTAGTTCTAACCCTCTGCCTCTTTTCAGATTTACTTCCAGCCCCCTGTGTTTCCCGCCTGTTTGATTACCTGACCCCACCCTAATGTGTTGCACCTGTTTCCTATTGTCTCTCCACCCCCTCATGTATTTAAGTTGTGTCTTCCCCTGTGTTTTCTGCCAGTTCATCTTCGTCCTTTGTGTCAAGTGTTCCAGCAGTTTTTCCCAGTGTGTTTCCGGTGATCATAGGCCTAGCTTTCCATAGTGTTTTCTCGAGTACTGCCTGCCGATTTGGATACCTTTGCCTGATCATTCTGACTTGCCATGTACCGACCCCTGCCAGTTAATAAACCTACCTTCACTCATCGTCCTCTGAGTTGAGTTGTGTATTTGAGTCCTTTGTCTGAGCCCGGCCTAATACTATGTCAGAGCTGTGAACTCTGTGAGTGAGTTCTAGTTACTCTACATTTTGTTCTACAGCATTTATTCAGTGAATTATTTTCTTACCTTATCATATTTTACTATACCCACTGTCTTTCTTTTCCTTTATCTCCAATTTCCTTCTGTGAATACATTAGCAACACAAATGAAACATGTCCTGCCAATGTGGCAAGTTGAAAGTGAAAACAATAAATAAATAATAATAATGTGGAGGGCTCAGTGTGATGGTGATATGTCTCGATTGCATGATGTTATTTTCATGAAATGAGACAGAAAGCGAAGGGGAGGCAAATTTAAAGGGACAGACAACGTGAGACAGACTGACAGACAGAGTAAGAAGAGGGTGAGTGGAACAGACAGAATTTTGTAATCATACATTCAGTGTGTGCAACCGAAAGAGCTGAGCCACTGTTATGTAAACCAGAATGAAACATTCATGAAAAAACCATCGTCTCACTCTTCAACCCATTTGGATAGTGGATGAATGACCCATATTGTAGGTTGGCTACTATCTGAAACTCATCTATAGTGAATGGAAGGGAGAAGATTAAGGACAGAAACAGGGGTAAATAAGGAGGAAGAGGGGAATGAGAAGAGAGACAGTGATTAGGCAATAAAAAGACAGATGAGCTCAAGAGACAGCTCTGACACACTTGGGCAGCGTATGCCTTCTCTGAGCCTGGGAGCAGCTGAGCTTACCACACACAGACACACACACACACAAAGACAAACACACACATATGCACAAACGTTGTGATGTGGTTAGCCCGTGACTTTGCCTCTGACTGGGTGTATAGATGAAATGTTTAGAAAGGGGTTGTACTGTAGGAAGTTGTGCCAGATCCCCACCACACCACTCCCCAGCACGATCAGGAGAAGGGGGCTTTGGGCTTCTGTTGTGGTTTCTTTAATTCTCTCCCTCCCTATTTTTTTTTCTTTCTATGACTCTCACTCTGTCTCTGTCCTTGCTGTCTGTCTCTTTCTCGGTCCAACGCTCTGTTTCCCTTCAGCTGTTTCTCTGCATTTTCTTCTCTCTATATCTATCAATCTTTCTCTCATCCTTAACCCATCCATCTCTCACTTTCTAAGGGGCAATACACAACCATGAATAACATTTGCAGTGATCGAACAACATATCTGAACGTAACCATTCAAGTGGACAGTGTGAATGTCTCTAGCTCAGCAATGTAAGCTCAGACAGAGAAACAGGAATATGAGGGGATCTTTGAAAGCCTTGTGACATCACAGAGATACTGGGACACAAGGTAAGAGTTTTAGGAAAAAGTCAGATCATTCCCACGAATGGTTAAAGAACCTGATCTCTAAGGCTTGTGTGGACCTAAGTGCTGTAACATGGACACAGGAGGAGTTTAGATTATGACTGTAATAAGTATAGGAACCTCCTGCCAGATAAACCACACCGCTCTGTGATCATAAGGTGGTGGGCTTTGTTGAGGTTTAGGGCTTCTGTTGTGGTTGCTTTGTTCTTCTTTTTTTTTCTCCAGGATTATCATGACATTTACTCAGTGTTTCCCCTTCACTCAACCTCTCTTTCTCTCACCCCCCAATCATCTTTTTTCTTTCTCCTACAAAGTGTAACTTCAATATCCTTTAATGACCATAATATGATATATACAATAACCAGAACTACATTTTAGCCTTTGATTTTCTCTGACTGATAGCTGCTCTTAGAGTTTCTTCCCTCCTCTTTCTCTCTGTTCGTATGTAAACCTTGCTTTGTCTGGGAGAAGACAAAAAGCTATACCTCATTCTAACTTGAAAGAAATTTTAACCTGCCTTCTGTGTCATCGGGCACGCAGGCTGAATCGAGACTCCAGAGGTCTGAGTAATCCCAAACTCACATATATATTACACCCACACGTTTCTACACACACATGCACGCCACCACACACACAAATACAGACTGAGCCATGGGTGCACACATGGAACCTGACAGTCAGATTTTCTGTCTATATAAATGCACACATGCACGTGTGCACACACACACCCACCCACACACACACACACACACACACACACACACGCTCTTCTGCCATCCACCCCCACATCCCTTCTTCCAGTGTTCCCTAAACCTCAAACACCCACACACTGTGTCTTGATTCAATTAAACCACAGTCAAGCCTGGATTGTGACATATACCACCATGGAGGGAAGTGGGAGATGTGTGCATGCTTCTGTTTGTGTGTGTGTGTGTCTGTGTGTGTGTGTGTGTGTGTGTGTGTGTGTATGAATCAGAGAACTTCATGACCTCCTTTGCCATGGCCCTTCCTGCTCATTGTGGTGATGGATTAGTGAACTTTGACCCCTTAATACATTCTGTGCCTGCCTATCCTTTGCTGCTCCCTGTCTTTCTTTCTCCCCATCTTCTGCCTTTTTTGTGTGCTTTCTCTCCCTTCCTGTCTGTCTGTCTGTCTGTCTGTCTCTCTGTCTCACTCTCAGTCCCTCTTGTCTAATGAGACAGGGACTGTCCTCCCTGTGGAGAAAGAGGTCAGTGCCCCTGACACTCACGCACACACACACACACACACACACACACACACACGCACACACACACGCACACACACACACAGATAAACATACTGACATTGACTCCACACATGCATACACATGCAGATAGGACACATGCAGACATGCACACATCCATGCATATAAACGGACAAACCCCCACCACCACAGCCACACACATCATATACACAGCCACACACACATACACTGACCCAGAAATCCCATCTCTATTATGCAGAACATCAGTTAGCTGATGGTGGAGCTGATTATGCAGCTATCCTCAGTGAGCCCACAACTCCCTGGTGGATATCTGCCTTTAAAACCCCAATCCCAAATGTCTTCTTAGCATATCAATAGAGAATTATATATTCCTAAACAGTGGGACTTGCATACATACAGCTTTTCACAACTTTCTTATCTCATCATGTCACAGGATGACCCTGTTTGAAAAAAGACAAGTTTAGGCAAACATTTCACACCAAAAGTTTCCAAAAGTAACATTTAATTGTCAAATTGATGTAAAGATTACAGAGGTTCCCCATTACGAGTTGTTTCACCATCTATCATCATAAATTCTATAAATATTGTATAAGAAAGTGCAGATACAGTATGTTATTTTCAGCTTGATAATGAGTAAAAAAAGTGCAAGTTTGCTAAAGTCTTGTATCTAAAACTTTATTTCTCCTTGGTCATATCACTCAGTTTGTGTCAAAGCAATTCACCTTATTTTGGGAAATTTGGCTGTCAATTCAAATGATGAAAAAACATACACATCAGCCATAATTAATTACTCTAGTGCTCTATGCCAAGACTTTACTGAGAGCCATGTTCAGTGACAGAAGGTGACTAGAGGTGGTAGAAGTTTGAAATAGAAAATTTTACAGGAGTGAAAATTTGAACATTACAACACTTGAATGGGCATGTGAAACATCCACTTACCGACATTTAATTTCTGTTGCACATGGGGGCGACTGAGGCTCAGCAGGTAGCGTGGGTCAGCTACTAATCACAAGGTTGGCTGTTTGATTCTCAGTTCCTTCTGTCCACATGTCTAAGTGTCCTTGGGGTAGACACTGAACACTCTGATCTGTCAGACCAGCACCTTGCAAAGTAACTTGTTGGTGTGTGTGTGTGTGTGTGTGTGTGTGTGTGTGTGTGTGTGTGTGTGTGTGTGTGTGTGTGTGTGTGTGTGTGTGAATGGCTCAATGAGAGGCAAACTTATAAAGGGCTTGGGTAAAAGCACTATATAAATGCAGTATAATACATGGCAATAATGGTATAGTTAGAGCTTAGGTGTTGCAGAACATGTTGGATGAAGAACTGGAACCAGTAGTTTGTCTATTCTATCTATTTCAGATACATTTGTGATCAATTCAGTAAATATGGTAGTGTATTTTGTTCCTCATTACAATGACAAAGCATCTGATTCTGTGCCTCTGACTGGCACAGAATCAGAGTCTAAAGCAAATGAAGCTCATTTGTACTGTAATGTGTAATGGTACCACATATTGGAGTACCACAGAAAGAAAAACATTTATGACCAATAATAATAACATAGCATAGCACTACAGAATTGTGAAAACATCCAGGAGTCACCCATGTTTTTGTAATACTGTCGTTCCGAGGCAAACTTTAAAATGTGATTTTAGAGTGATAAAAGAATACTTCTAGTTCTTTTAATCTCCACTTTTTCACTTTTCACTCTCCACTGGCAAATTTTAATTACTAAAAGGTCAGTTTTCTTAGTCTGAATGTCACTAGAGGCTTCTATCAGTTAACATAGCGAGTGCAGAAGAGTTACCATGGCAAAATCAGAGACGAAATGGCCTGACGAATTAGTTGATTTGAGAATTGAGAACCTGACCGTCAGTCTTTTATTGCTGCACACTGCATTCATCTTAAATCTGAAATCTCTGGTGCAATGTGAACGAGTCAGCAGCAGAGCACAGAAACTAAGTTCAGATCACTCGACAAATACCTTGGCTTGACTGGGTCCCAGAAGGCTGGCTTTATAGATTGGTGCAGTGCAGGGGTGAGTAGTGGTGACCCCAACACAGATTGCTTGCTAAGCAAATAAGCAAAGTAATCTGGCTCTGTGCGAGTGCACATACGCGCATGCAAGTGTGTGTATATATACACCATATGCTTGTGTATTTGTCTGCATATGTGCCTGAGCATGTCTGCAAATGTGTGTGTTTGTGTCTGTGTGTGTACTTGCCTGCTTGCTCATGAGGAGCTGGGAATGTGGTCCCTCTTGCATGTTCACTGATAATGCCATGCATTGCCATTCTGCATGTTTTAGCTTAGTAATTGAAAGGCCATCTGTGGTCTACTGGGGAGGTTTAGTAAAGGGTAAACTACAAGGCTCGTTATTTTAGGAGAAGGAAGCCTTCAGAAGCCCAAACAAATTAGTCTGTGTCCAGTTTAACCTTCAGAAAACTCAATTACTGTAGGTAAGGTGTATGCATGTGCAGTATCCATGTATGTTCTTCAGACGTTTGTGCAGACTTACATATATGTTCTGGAGCAGCAGTAATAAAACAAAGACAAGTTAACCTGTAGTTCTGGGCAGATAAAATCAGCCATAACTTTGTCCAACAGAGTGTGAAACAAAGAAAATTGCTTACACATAGTGAGTGTGTGTCTGCTTGTTTGCCTTTGTATGTCTGCTGGGTCCATAAACATGGAAACAGACATGACCTGCGTGTCTCAGCAGTTTCCTGTGTAAGCCGAGCTCTGTGTGTGTGTGCATGTGTGTGTGTGTGTTTGTGTGGGTCCCCATGGTTCTCCTGTCACTCCTAAGGCCTGCAGGGTGGAAAGAGCACTTTCCACTCTATTAGTGTGTCTCGGTGTCTGTGCGCCAGCACATGTGTGTCAGCCTTTACATGTATGTGTGTTTCCATCTGTCTCCTGTCACCACCAGTCCTCTCCGCACCATTAGGACCTGTTAAGGTCAAGGGTCATTTCTCTGAAGGTCAAAGTTCACTCTACCAAAGGTGAAAAGTCACCAGGGTCAGGTCTGCTGTGAGGTGACACTGAACAGGTACACATCTGCAGCCTTGACAACTAACACCTTTGGGAACTTAGAGAACATCTCACGAGGGCGGCATACAGTGTGTTCAATATAAAGACCTACCACAGTACTCTTTGATGAGTAAACTCACATGGGAAGCTCTTCTGAGGGACAAGTAGTAACACAACTAAAAGATCCAACCCAGGGACACTGATATGGAAGGGATAAAACCAAGACATGGCACCAACTTTAACCAAGATGTTTAATATGTTTATAAACCAAAACACAAGCCATCAGAACAAATTGAATGATGTTGTGATACTGTATTATGATACTTGCTTTAATTAGTTTCCAAACCATTGTTGACATATGCTGTGTTGCAGTTGCTGAATAAGCTGCTTAATATAGAAGCATATTATAAGAACAATAAACATCTCAGTAAGGAAGAACTGCCTGAGAAGTGACTAATTTAGCATTGTCTTGTGTCAGTCTGGGCTGAAAAGAAGACTTGAAAGGGGAGGAAGTCCAAGTTCATCCTGGAATTAAGGATAGGGGCTGTTTGGCTTACATACACAGACATCCGTTAACATCCCCACACAAACACACCCATACCCTCGCACGAACAAACACTTGCACACACACTGCCCAAACAAATATCTCACCCAAGCACCAAGTCAACCCATGCACCCAGCCCCAGCAGTTAAACACAAAGTTTTCCCCTCCAGCTAAACTCAAGCCTGACCGTAATTGAGTCTGCGCTTTCAAGTGATTTTATTGAATTCCACTTCACTGCTGTGTTTTTATTGTTTTTATTTTGTTTTCTATATTGCTGCATTCTGTTTCATTGTGTGTTTTAATGTTTGATAACTTGAGAAGACTGGTGAAGTAAATGTCATCATGTGCCAGTACATTCCTTTCTTTGTGTATTATTTGGAAGCATCTTGTGATGATATTTGCTACCTCACTGGTATTGTTGTAATGTAGCAATGCAACCACAAGGCAAAGTCCAATCAAAATCCAACCCCAAGCAAAAATATAACATTAATCAGGTTAACAACTACTCATTCATAACCAGAAGATGATAAGGTGCCATGCATACGGTGCCACCGCTAGATTTCTGTCTGCATTGTTTCCTCATCATCAGTGGCTATAGCTGCACAGCCAGGGGCCATGGAGCTGGTGATCACGCTGGAAAGAATGTAACTGAGAGACGAGATAAGAAGTAATCAACAGTCATTAATGTGCTATAAACAAGATACTGACCATTATGTTTCCTTCTCTTACACAAATATATTTTACATACCACAAATAGACATGCAGCATGTGGATGCACGGTATGACAAACTGTATATGCCATATGTGAATGCTAAAAACCCCACACGCACAGACACCCACACGAATGCACAAAGCCTAGACAGACATAATGAAGGCTAATGTAAGGTTCTGAGTAGATGTTATCACAAAAGAACAAAGTAATGTTCTCCATCAGGGAAAGAGCCCAGAGCTAGTCCTGCTGCTTTTCTTCTCCTTTATTTTATTGGCAGGAAAGGAACCTTGGTTTCCAAGGTGATACTTTGTATTGTTTGGGGTAATTTTATTGAATTGGGAAAAAAAAGCTCAGTTTATGCAGTAATCAATAAATCTTCAAAAACCTTTCAGTAACAGTTTACTTCATTTTTTGATATCCCACATTATCTGTAGATCACCTCTTCCTTTCCTGCCATTACACATTTTCCCCTACTCTGCCTGCCTCAATATTTAGGGCAAATCATGTTTTGCCTCATTGATAAAAAATATATCAGATAGATCGGGATACAGGGGATAGCTGTTGTACGGTAATATGGGCTGTAATGAAGGTGAGTGTCAGCTGCATCTACTAGCTTAATGTGTGTGTTATTATCTCTGAAACATGTTTGATCAATTTTACAGACCTTCCTTGATGGTCCACTCATGTCTTTTTCAACTACTCATGTTAGTGAAAATCACTAAACCTCTAAATTTACTTCCAGCCCACACAAACCACACAAACACAAAACCCTCTGAACCCCTAGGGTGTGTGTGACTGAGAGTATGTGTGTGTGTGTGTGTGTGTGTGTGTGTGTGTGTGTGTCTGTGTGTGAGAGTGGGTGGTTGTGCATATGTATGAATGTGTGTCCATCTTCTCCCAGATTGAACAGGATGTCGGAGGTCAAAGGAGAGGGTCAAAGGTCAAAGCCTGACTAAATAATTACCAGATACTCTTTCTGATGACACACACACACACACACACACACACACACACACACACACACACACACACACACACACACACACACATATAGAATCAAACGCACAGCTTCACGACTATATGGTTGTTATTTTTGAGATGTCTAGACTCTGTCTTCCTCTGTGACCCCCTTAAGCTTGTGCACACACCTTTACCCATACATAAACACACTCTTGAACATTCTCTCGCTCCCCGTCTGTCTCAGTGGCAATCACACACTCACCCACCCACCCTCATACACACACACATATAATGTGCTCGCCTGAAAGCTTGTCCCACTGACAGGCTATCAGTCAGGAAACAGAGGGGAGAAAAGGAGACGAGAACAAGAGAGAGAGGCAGGCTGGCTAGATTTAGCCTGTCAGTCTCAAAAGGTCAGGGGTCACGCTGGGAGCCCACTGTCATGTATGCACACACACACACAGGCATGCATGCACTCACACACACATACGACAGTGTTCATCAAAACAAGGTCAAAAGTGGAGGGCAGACAGCTGGGTAGTATTACTACTGTCTGCCCTTTAAATAGAGACTGGAAGAAAGTTTAAAGAGGGCACAAGTGAATGTTCACAGCAGGATTAAGAGGTGCAAGCACTTATTTCAATTGTTCTAAATTAACTTAATATTTGTAACATGCCCTCAAGAGTTCATGGGTGCATTTTAAGGGAATAATAATTCAATCAGCAAAGCAAAACTGTTAAAGATGCCATAATGTCACTGAATCAAACTAAGTGCAAACTTTCTGTCCTGATATTTCGCCATAAGTGTTGCACAACTTGGCCCTGTTTTTCTGGCATCCTTTGTAAACTGTTAAAACAGAGGAAGGAAGCAGGTAAAACAAAAACACTCCCTGTGCCAAATCCTCTGTTTTTCATGCCATGTCACTGTGGTACACCTTCTAATCATCTAGATCAGTCTAGACAGGGACCCGCCAATTCACCTCCTGTCTCTGCACTGAAAAAAAATGCTGTCCTTTTAAGTCCACACACAGGCAATTAGTGCCTTAATGAGAAGACACGGGCAAAGAGACCTGGACGGAAATACGCGCTCAAACACTCAAAGACAAATGGTTATATCTGCACACTTATGTCACACAAAGTGCACATGTTCACAAACACAAAGAATGTTTGGTTATACACATTCCCCTAGACTCTGACTAACCATATGGCCTACAGGTCAGGTAGCTGCACTCACTGCCTCTGGCCAAGACAAATTAGATGTTTATTGTCTCTGACTACAGGAGAATGTGACTAGGACAGAGAGCAAAGTTGAGATCAAGTGGAGAGAGAGGATGAAGAACTTTGTAGCAGTTTCTGATGGTGATGAAGGTGTTAGTGGTTTATCCTCAGAATAGCCTTCTGATATCATTAGCATTAAAATATCAGACCCTACACTCTTTGGGTTTAGGATGTCTGTGGTCACTGTGCACTGCTGTTTGTTTGCTGTTAGTTTGCAGCACCGTCACATTGTTTCCTTTCTTTTCAGTTAGTAGTTAGTATCATGTGACTCTCTGTAGGTGGTGTTCATCCCTTTACATGTTCAGTGAAGGTGGAAACCCCAGGTTATGCTGCGCTTCCTAGATCTTTATTTGCTGGCACAGAGATCCCACAATAGACCGACTTGACCCTAGATGATTTAAACAGAAAATTGTAAAACATTTATCATGTGAGCTCTGGTGGAATTGCTAATGTGGGAGATAAGTTGTTAGAAAGTACCAACATTTCTTTGTATGAAAATGTCCTGCAGGCCACTTTACATTTGCTTTGTTTTCTCGGTGGGATTTCATTTCATGGAGAACCACTTTTACCCGCAGGGTCCCCACATGGGATCCCAGACGCCAAGGATGGAAAAGCCTAAATAATGTGAGCATTCAGTATAATACAAAAAGCCAAGCCAGACAGAACAACATGGGTGGTCAAGGTAGAGCAGCCAGGTGGGGTTAAAAGGAGAACCGGAGGAAAAGAGAATGGAGTGGAGCATGTGGTCAACACCGCGGGAAACCTAGTGGTCATTTCACCCATGGACACACACATACACACACCAATTGATAGACTTACTGATAAAGTGAAAAATGCATGGTTAGCCAAACATGGAGACAAACAGCGAGTCAGGCCAGAAGCCAGATGAACAGATAAGGATGCATGCAAGGCTACAGACACACACAAACACAGAGTGAAAAACTGGTCAACCTGGCAAGACAGGCTGAGTTTGCTTTGCCTGTAGGGATGATCAAGGGTAAGCTGGGACACACAGTGCTATGTCTCGTTAATGTTGTGTCTGGGTCATAAAACCTGCCTTTTTTCCCTCCTCCCAACTCATGTAAGAGTAATGCTCTCCTTGTGATTTTATATTATCATCTAATTTCTCAAGCCACCATTGATCATTTCTGTGTCCAGAAAAGGTGAATAATAAGTGAAGGTTTGTGTGTTTAAAAATTCAGCAAGACCTATACTGTATAAAAGCCTACATGTTTGATGCAATAAAGGTAGTGCACATGTATAAGGTGAATGTAGAGACAATACTAGGGTTAATATTTCATTTGCAAGATCAATTATATTTTTTATAAGGCTGTGTCAAGTACACTACAAAAACCATCCATCTTAACAAGTAATTTCATCTCACATTCAGCCTTTGTGAGAGGTCTGTGTGGGACTGTTTCCAATGCTGCACCTGCCTGCAACTCAGTATGTAATAAAACTCAGCCCCATCCCACAGGACAAATAAGACACATATTGCCCTTATGGATCTTTTTAATCTAAAAAAATGCAATTGCAGTTTCTCAGCTGTTTACTAACCAATGTTTCGAAGACCTATCAGATTACTTTGAAAGCAAAAAGGAAGAAAAAAAACATCTTGCAACGGATTAAGGTATTTGGAACTGAACACTGATAAAAATCCTATGCATCACGTCCTTAGTTTTCTTTTTTTGCATTTTTTTGCAGTGGCAATAGATCCAAACCAGAGGGTAGAAAATCAGATTTAAGTGCAGCCTTGTTGTTGTTACTGGTATCAAAATGAAACCATCTATACACAAACTGTAAAGTAGTTAGCTAATCAGATCTTGGTGTGTACAGTTTATGAAAATCAGTGCATGATTAATAAATTGTAATTGTAATTGTAATTGTCCAAAGATGATAACGAGGCTAACTGCATGCTCCTACCAGTATGAGAGTAAATACATTTAAATGCAATTACAACATTTGTGGGTCTCACAGACAGAAAGCGAAGCGTATTACAGGAGGTAGAGCGAGTGAATATAAAGTTAAAGGAAAATTTGAGATTAGATGCGAAATAGCCAAGGGCGGCAAATTGATGCAAAGACATATCTATGCAATTTCAAGTTTCTTATGAGTTCTGAGTTCAGGCAGAGGCTGAGCTGAAAACAAATACAGGCACACACCCCCACACAGAGGGTTAGTGCATATGTTACTTACTGCTAGGCCTCGACTATAGCATATATATAGTATATTCACCCACCATGTGTGTGTAGCAACCTCTTCTGTAGCAAAGTCTTCCTTATTCTGCATGTCTGCTATTGTATAATTCCATGTTATGTTACATTCCAGTTATGAGATATTTTTGACATTTTGCATACTGCACAGCTGCTCCACTTAAAAAGATGATTTAGACAAACAAACAAACAAACAAACAAACAAACAAATAAACAAAAGCTACAGCACCAGTGCAAAACAGACATAAGAAACTGATAACTTTAAAGTGGCTACTAGCTAAAGAGCACTGCTATCTGTGTATTCGTGTTCATGTGAGACAAACTATAATGGTGCATTATTACAATGTGGTGTAACAATCCAATCTGATGGCAGTAAAAACTCCACCCAAACACACTGGGAGGGGAAAGATTGCATGCAAAACGCCTTCTCTCTTGCTAAATCAGGCGAGGGGAAACGACACTTTGCACAATGGCTCCGTTGTATTATTAGCCCCCTCAGAGGAAGCTGCATTTGTCGTATCAGACTGACAAAAAAAAAAAAAAAAAAAAAGAAGAGTAAAGTAAGTCTGGGAAAATATCAGCTTCCTGCCCATGACTTCAGGGTTTCAGGGTTTAGCCTGAGTAGGCGTTTCCTCTGCCTTGCTGCCTTTCTCACTGCTTCATACACTTGCTGACCCTGTTTCTCTCTCCAGCCCCACCCACCCACCCAAATCAAAATTGTCAGGGAAAGCCAAGTGGGTTTAAAACTCATGCACACACACACACACACACACACACACACACACACACACACACACACACACACACACACACACTAATCAGAATTAGCTGGCATCAAGGCACCACAAAACATCACTGCTAAAACACCAACTGAACCAATATCTGATTCTCATTCAGTACACCCGAGATTATTGCTGTAATTTATGCTGACATAAATAAATCATTCAAATGTGTGTGTTCGTGTGTGTACATGGGAGATGAGATGGGGAGGAACTGAGGGAGGCTGAGAAGGAGTGATATGAAATAGAGTATTTCAGTTATTATTATTATTATTGTTATTATTATTAATATCGTCATTATTTGCTCTAATAGTCAGATTTTGTTTCCCAAGAGCTCCTTGCCGCCTCCAATGCTCAGTAGAAGCAACAAGCTGTCAAAAATGAGAGAGAGACAGGACATCTTCTTCGAGCTTATCTGGTTGGTAGCCAGTCTGTATCTCCCCGGGGCAGCACACACTGTCTGTCTGACCTCAACTGAACTCAACTCAGCTGCAGCAGCAGTCTCTCTGCTGATGATGTGGAGCTGAGAGAAAGGCGGTTTGAAGAGAGCTGAGGAGAGCAGTAGAGAGAGAAATGGGAGCGGGAGAGAAATAGAGAAATGAGCTCACTTTACATGTTCCTGGTGAAGAGACAAAATCCATCAAACTGCTAAACTGATTCAGTATTAAAAAAAAAAAAGTAAAATCATATGTAATTAGGCACCACATAAGACAAAATTCCATAAAATACTTCATTGAAAATGTGTCTTAGTGAAAGGTGTCATTAAATCTAAGGGTGAAAAAGACACAGATGTAACTTGCATGCATGGTCAGCGATAACACTTCAGTATGCTAACTATGAAGCTGTCTATTTCTTTAAAAAGAATTCAAATCACATGTTGTATGTTTACAGATCCTGGAGTATATTGTAACCGATAGTGTTCCATTAGTTTCTCAATTGGTGTTATCATTGTGTGAGAGATGAGAATCACAGTACATTACAGATTCAGACAACAATTTACTGTCTTACACCTATGATAGCCTTTTCTCCTCTGCTATTGAGTTGTGTTGGCCAAAGGTGATGAATCCACTCTCGCTTATTAAACTTTACTGTTGTCCAACAGTCCCATGGATGGATTACTCAGTTCTACCACTCAGCTGCTTTGATAAAATCATCTTGCATCCCCACGTGAGGGCTTTTGACCGTGTTTGCTATAGGCCACATGGTCCATAAGTTGCCAGTTCAAAGCTCTGCAACTTTTTGTTAAGTTTGAAACTGAGGCTGTTGTTGAGAAAGATTTCTTGACATATGTTGTCATCGTCCATTTTTATAAGTTCGAGAAACTTGTTTTTAATCACACTTAGGAAGGACAGCAATAGAACTGGCAGCTCTGAAGCGATTCATTTGCACCAGTCAGGCAACACTGGCAGCGGCAGCCATGATAGCCAGGCGATACCAGTACTGAGGCAAAACTAAGAGCACAAAACTAACATGGAAAAATACATTTCCCTGGATTACCTATAACTGGACAAAAGACAAACAGCAGAATTTCTCCAGGTGTTTAAATCTGGATGCAGTTGGTGATAAAATCGTCAAGCACACAGTCTCAAGGAGAAACATCTTTCTTCTGAGGGATGTCTGTACTGGTGAGCGAGCCTATAAGGGTAGCTGTATAAGTGTCTGAGAAAATTTAGGTCGGCTGCACTCTCTTACTCTTTTGCTTGTCAAAGTAGCATTCAGCATACCAATCTTGGTTGTTGTTTGGTTTGACATCTGATCAGTCTTATATGGTGATATGTTGGCCTTTGTGCATTTAAAAAATTTTGAATTTAATGTTGAGTTTTGCAGCAGGAAAAAAGTAAATCATTAATTAACTTCATATATATTTGAAGTTGAAAGAAGTTTAATTTTAAAGAAACAGAGAGACATAGAAAGGGCAATGGGTGAGAAATGCATGATGAAAAGAAACACAGAACATGGGAAGAGTTGACATCCACAGCTGCTGATGGAGGTTGGGAGAAGGGAATGAAAAGAGGGAGGACAGAGTGATGGAAGGGCAAGGAGAGAGTAAGAGAGGAACATGAGGAAAGACATGAAAGAGAGGGAGAAAGATAAGGAAAGAGAAGGAGAGTGGGTGTTCATAAGCCAAAGACATAGTGAGGGAAATGATGGAGTTGGCACCATGGAGCAAAGGTAAAGAAGGCGAGTGATGAGTTTGGAGGAAGAGTTCAGCAAAGGCCTTGGATCCAATCAAAAGACTGTTTTTGGTTATGTTTTTCATTTCACCTAAAATAATGTTTCAGTAGTCACTTGCTCATAGCTAAGCACCAACCTTGGTCTTTGAATGGTTACTCGTTTTTAGCAAAACACTTCTCTGTGGCCCCAGCCGAACTGCAGCTGTAGTTTGGGGAACCAATCATTGTGGGATTAGCTAACCTTGTTTCGCTCTTGCTACACATGAACAATTACTCAGTCTTTTGGAGAGTAGTTTAATTCAATTTTATTTATATAGCGCTTTCCACAATCAAAATTGTCTCAAAGCGTTTTACAGAGACTCAGAGCCTGACCCCAGAGCAAGCACTTAAGGCGACAGTGGCAAGAAAATACTCCCTTTTAACAGGAAGAAACCTTGAGCAGAACCTGGCTCATGTGGGGGACCCTCCTGCCGAGGGCCGGGCTGGGTGAAAGGAGGAAAAGGAGGAAGACAGGACAGCTGGGAATGGAGGA
>JBBMJY010000025.1:15340431-15371092 GCA_037833715.1 Toxotes lorentzi | reverse complement strand
TAGATAGATAGATAGATAGATAGATAGATAGATAGATAGATAGATAGATAGATAGATAGATAGATAGATAGATCACACATATATATTCTTTGAAATGTTCTTTTAAAGTTACACTGTGTGTGGTATAGATAAGAGCACTGATGAGTGTTTGTGGCCCTCAGTCACACATGCACCCAAGCCTCAGACCACCACTGGAGCTGATAATAACTCCGACTATCAAAGCAGAGAGAGGCTTTCTTTTCAGCCCAGAGAAAGAGGGAGGGAGAAAGAGATTGGAGCACAGAACACAGGTGGGGAGAGGGAAAGAGAGGAGGAGGGTTCCTACATATTTCACCTCCATTCACCTGCTGACATGGCCTCTCAAAGAAACCTTTCATTAGACCTTCAGAAGAGTCAGCTTAGTCTGTCCAATGCCGTCAATTTAGTTGTCATATTACGCTGGCTCACTTTCTGCTCTTTCATCTAAGATATTTTTCATCTCATGATTTTCATACGGGAGGATTGGCAAAAGAGGTGTATGTGGGGAAAACCTCAGAAGTCGAACCATCTAATACATCAGTTAAGTGATTTAAGGTTTGCATGGTTAACCTGCGCACACCTGAATACACCCTAGCAGAAAAAGTGCTTAAGGAAGTGACACCTTGAAAGAGAGTCTTTCAGCTATTCATCTCTTCGAAAAAAGGTGTCTTTGCGTTACTTTAGCTTTTATCATTCAGGCATATTTGATCTAATATAATCTGTTACCCTTGGCAAAACAGCTTAAAACACCTCTGCATACAGTTTCCTTAATTGTGTTCCAGGGCTTAAAATGGGCCATGACCCATATTTTATTCTTTTTTTTAATGTTTGTATAGACAAAGAACTAAACAGCCATGGTTTGTTACAGTTTTGATCAGACTTTTTTTTTTTTTTTCTTTGGATTTGGGTGGGGCTAGGCTCAATCTTTCTTGGCTGAGTTCAGCTTTGCTGCAGATATGTGTGGTTCACATATGGGATCTCAATGGGTCCTTTCAGAAGGTGATAATTTAGTCTGCCAACACTTCTTCTAAATCATTAACTTTAGGGAAAGTTGGCCAAGCCAGCTTATTTTTTTCACATAGTTGAGGAATTCTCAAAGCATACACAGATATAGAGAGAGAGAGCGAGAGTAAGAGAGAAGTAGATACACAGAGAGAGAGTGTGTGTCTCAAAGCTCTGACCTCAAAATAGAGCACATCAATAACATTCTGATGTTGATGTAAGACTTGAGAGGATTGGCTGATTTAACTTTCCACAGATCAAGTTCAAACCACCCTCCTGTCTCTCGCAAAAGAGTTTCAGGCCACCCACAGATCATATAGAGACTCTCTATATACCCTACAGCTAAAGAATGGTGTCAGCAACTTCTCATACCGTCCTGCTGCCTCCCTTTCTGTCTTTTCCTCCACCATCACCCTGTCTGCACACTGACCTTCAGAGTTTTTATGACTTTAATTCATATTCACATTATATAGTTATAATGGAAGCACACAGCAAAACCACCTATGCACAAACCGACTCTAAGTGTCTGCAACACAGCTATTAAAAATATTTATATTTAAGCTCCCTTACTAAATGGCAGACTTCAGTTTTCATAGAGCTGCCCACCTGTGACTAATTTCAACCTAGAGTTCCTGCACAAAGTGGGCATAGCATACAAAGGAAACGAGGGAAAAGCGTGAGGGGATGGGGCACACCCACTTTTTGCACGCACACAACCACACACACAGACTCACTGCACTGTTTTTATTCAAAATGAGCAGAGTTGACAACCCAGAGACACCATAAAACTTCACAGCCCCACTATTTTACACAAATACCAAAGCTTCTTACTCCAACAACTGAACAACTTCGCTTACAGTGGCCCAGCTGAAACTGGTAAGTACAGTAACTGTCATCCAAAAGTGAAAGCATTGTCGCTCCAACAGACAAACGTGTCTGTTGCACAACTGCTAGCAAGACTTTTTATCGCAGAGCTACAGCACCTTAGAGGTCCAAACAGGATGTAACCTTAAAAAAGCCAAAATTAACATTTAGAGATGTCGACTACACACCAGGTGTTTTTGCATGAAGAGAGTCATGTGTGGGAGCAAAAAGTAACTAAGACTGCCAATAAAAGGAGAAGTAATATTTACTAAAAAGTAACTGGTCTCATTTGTTGTGAGCTGTGATCAACAAAGGGGTGATTTAAGTTTAGTTTAAGTTTAAGTTTAGTTTCAACTGTAGAACTTTTCCAGACTCCTGTCCGTTATTATTATTGAAAATGGAGCAAAGTTATAGCATTGCAAATAATTGAACTTAATCATAGGCTTGAACAGGTAACACCATATTTGCGGTCACAGCACAAGATCAAAATCAAAACTCAATCCTAATTATTTATCAGCCCTGCAGAGATAATGTTGAACAGCAAAAGGCAATAAGGGGTTATATCGTGTCACCCTATTCCTATCCCCGCTGCAGTAGTGTTATTCTGTAGCTAAGCTTGACCTCTGACCTCAGTAAAAACGTAACATGTCAATAGGTTTCAATAAAGCATCACGTTATAAGTGTTACAACACATTCAAACACGGGACTTCTTTGAAAGGAGCCTTACAGACTGATGATCTTCATGTGACAGCGTGAATGCAGGTCTGTGAATTTTGGCGAAAACTGCTCTTTCTTAAAGGCTTTTATATAAGTGTGACATAAAGATCACAGAGATACGTCACCCACTAATGTGTTCTTTGTATTTGCTGTCAGGTGATGCCATTTATTTCTGTTTAGACAAATATGATCAAGTCCTATAAGCTAAAAATGAACACAATCTGGGTCATGAGGGGTCACAGTGTAGCCACAAAACTACACACGCTTACAGATATTCATCCACAGAGACGCAAATAGACAAACAAAAACCAACATACAGGCAAAAACACACATGCAGACAGACACGCACAAACACACAGAGTTTGACCACCCAGGACGAGAGAGAGAGAGGGAGAGATGGAAACTTTAACTGTGTTTATAACCTAACTCTGGATTATAGGGTAGACTGAGAGAGAGAGAGAGAGAGCGAGAGAGAGAGAGGAGTTTCAGTTGCTCAGCTGTAAATAATTAGCCTGCAGCCTCCCCCATTCCCGAACTGCTACACACATGCACAGTATCCTCTATTATCTTTATTATAACTTCCCTTCCTGATATATATTACTTGTCGATTTTACAGAGAACAAGCGCAGCAGGCCTATCTTATTAAAACACAAGGTGTGTGTGTGTGTTGGTGGTTACGGAGCTATGTTAGGTAGAAAGGAATGTCTCCCATAGCAGGTTCCACCGCTGCTGATAAACACACACACAAGCACTCTCCCACATGGCTTTCTCTCTAACAATAAGTTGCAGTGTTTGCAAATACTTTGATTTCACAGTCAACCCACCTAGGTCTTCACACGGCTCAGTTTTTGAAAGTGGAGGAAATTCATATGACTGTTTTACTATCTGATTAGCTTTCTGACATCTCAACCAGACAAAATTCTCTTGCTGTTGCTTGCTGTCTCTGTCTATTTCAAGACCTCTGCTTAAAGTTTGAAAGAGTTTTCAAGGGTGGTATGAGAGGCTAAAAATGGCTACATTAATTACTTCCCATCCGAAGTTACATGTATTGTAATACTAGTAAAGCTTGCCGAAGCTACAAAGTTGTAGACATAGAGCAGGGTGACTGACACATTGTTGGATTAGAGGTCAGTAACCTTACTCCACTAAATCGGTTTTGGCTGCAACAAAAATCATTTTCAAAAGTTTGAAAACCACTGTGCGTAAAAGTCAGCTGCAAACCATTTACTGTGGAAGCTGCAGACTAGCTGCCAAGTCTTAAACAGCATGTCCTATTGGCAGAGCGAACACTGCTGAAAGTCTTATAGATAAAAGACTTATAGAGTACAAGGCCTGAGGCTCATAAAAGCATTTATAGTGTGAACAAGGCTAGGAAGATTACTTTTGTAATGTAATCTATTACAGAGAAAAGATTACCTGGTCAAAGCCCTAATCAGTGAGGCATTTCTGTGGAACTATTTAACATCTTGGAAGATAACAGAGACTGGTTTTTCAAGCTATGGGAGTGGACCAAAAAAAATGAACCCACTCAGACATAAATGATTCTCCACATGAAAAATACTGACATGGTTTAATGAGTCAGAAGGCCAGGACAAGGAAACAGAAGCGTTGCACTTAAAAATGCAAATGTTGCATTTCCCAGAACTGGATTTATCAGAAATTTTGTAATAGCTCCAGAGATGTATCTTAGATGCTCCAAAAGACAAAAGTCCATATGAGCATCCCATCTGTGCAGCTTTCTCCTTTAACAAAAAGACTCAAAAGAAGAAAGCAGTTGCAGAATTGTTTAAATGTTGATCTTCTAATATTCTGAGCGTGGCCTTGCTCAGTTGCTTGTTTTGGAAGATTTTTCCTTTTTTTTTTTAAAGCAAAAACCAAACTCATTCCAAACCAACATGAAATATATACACCTCTCCCACACACCTAGCAATTACACACACACACACACACACACACACACACACACACACACACACACATACAAACACACACACACACTTGCTGTTTCCTGAGTAGCCTGCCAAGCAATGCAGGTCCCGAGCCAAGGATTTGCACTGCTAAGGGTTAAGGGTTCAGTGCATGTCAGCTGTGCAGTTCACTAAAAACATTAAAATACACACACACACAAAAATACCCAATCCCACAGTGTCCAAAAAGGTCAAGGAGTCGCAAACTCTCAAAACTTTAAAGACTTGAGAACTGTGTACACAGGATCATTATATCCATCTGTTATTCTGATCCAGCAGCTAACGTTTGTCTTCATTTCCTGTCCACTGTATTTATAGTCTTCTTTTTCTTCTCCCCAATATTTTTTCCCATCAGAGACATGGAAATACACTCTTGTGAATGTCAGAGCATTCTGCAGTCAGCCCTCTATCCCCTGCGACAAAACTGGGATTTCAGGATTTAACTAACTTTAACCATTGTCTTCCTTCTCTTTTTGCTTGCTATTTTCCATCACCTAACATTCCTCTTTTCCCTCATGTGTCCACTGTCCCTTGATTCCTCCTTTTTACCCTTCTATCTTTGCTTTTTGATCTCCTTCCTCCATTCTCTGTTAATTTCTTTTCCTCCTCTTCTTTTCCTTTCCTAACTTTTCTCCTTTCTTTTCTCCCAGCTTATGTTGCCTTCTGTTGTTATTCTGAATATTAGTGCATGGCAGGGACAAAAACAAATGGGTGGATAAAGGGATATGGGGATATAATTTATGGTAGAAGACATTTTCTAGAAAAAAAAAAGCTTTAAAAAATGGAAAACCGAGGCTGTATCTTGTCAGCTGTCACCAAAGAGAATATGCCTCTGTCTTACATTCACTCTCCAAAGACACTCTAACGCCACTGAAAAAAATCCAGCAGATAAATTATAACATCTAAAATGTTGTAAGACTCCCAAACAAGTGTATCACCAGACAACCAGAGCAAACAACTCCGTATCTGTAAACAGCTGAGTCTGAGTGGAGAATCCATACAACCCTGCTCATGGTCTCTCTGGAACTCTGAAGATGCTAAACATCTTGAGAGCAGCCAGCGATTCAAGATGTAGATATATGGATTAATCACATCAAAGCTTCATGTGAAACACCTGTCAACAATGACACAGAGACCAGAGAAAAACCAGCACAAACTAAAAGAGCTTCAAAACACAGATAAACATCATTAGAACCCACTAGATTTCCCCAACACCTAACCAGAGCTGGAGGCTAAAGACCCTAACAGATAAACAAGCTTGCAGACTAGACAGCCCTTTCTTGAGTGCGGTACAAAAAAACTTCAGTCAGTTATTTTGAAACATATTTTGGAATGAAAAGAACCATCTCAAACAATACATGCAAAACAGAATTCTGTCAAATCTTGCCACTGTGTTTAATAAAGATCCATCATCTGCTGTTACCACATAAAAACCAGTTATCCAGCTCCTAACATTACAAGGCTCTTCAATGACAGGAGATGCGAAGTGAGAGTGATCTCTTTTGTCCTCTAAACTGAGAAAAACTTGATTCTCTCTGTCTTGCAATGGGTCAGCACAGACAGACAGACCACTTCCCCAGGGGACACACTGCATCCACAGAGCTAAATTGCCTTTTACACTGCACACATTACAAAAGTAATAGAAGGCCCTATTTTCAATAATGTGATCACAAACATGAAAACCCTTCCTCCAACAGGAGGAAAAGGCGACAGGAGAAACGGAGAAAGGACACGGTAGGAGGAGAGTGCTAGAAGGGGGAAAGCAGTGAGGCATCTTGCCAGAGCTTCATCTTGAGAGATGATACTTTGCATGGAGAGAGAGAAAGACAGAGAGACTGAGAGAGCCAGTGGACAGGCCAGTCAGCCGTGTCAAATGAATGACCTTCCTGAGACCTCTCAAATCAACCTGGCCAGGTTTTTCTTGCTCCCAGCCAACTTACTACCTCTCTCCGCTCTCTCTTATTCTCCCCACTCTCTCTATTTCCCCCTTATTTCCCTTTCCATCTCTCCATCATCTCCTCCCCCTCCACTTTCATTCATGCCATCCATCTATCTCTATCCACCCCCACACACCCCCACCTTTCTTTCGTTCTTTCACTCTTGCCATAAGTCTAACCTTTGCAATGTCAAGTCCTTACTTTTTCATTCAGGCTAGACAATAGACCCCCGTGCGCATTTTACTATTTGTTAGCCACAACAGTAATGATTACAATCTCAATCTCCTAAATGTCCTCATGCACAAAATACTCAATTTCATTTATAACCTTTAATTTCTCTCTCAGTCGCCGTAACCTTTCATTTTGTCCACAACATAAGGACTGTTATGTTCATACTGGCCTGACAAGGATGTATAGTAGGACTTATCATCACAAATAATGCAAATGCTTCACGATGCTCTTTTACTGCATTTCATACCAAGTGATAATAATTATGATTAAAAACATCTTTGATGACCAGGTAATTCACAGTAATGTTAAAGGAAAGTACTTGAAGTAGACAACTGGTAGATTTAAGTTTGGTTTCAGGCTGGGTGGAGGTTCATTTCAATTTCATTTCCTCCAATTGCCTTGAAACAACAGCTGACCGCACATCATAGATGTGCGGTGACTTTTACAGATAGCAAAGCAGAGCTAAGGAACCAACTACACCATGCTGCCTGTCTGCTCTGTGCTGAAAGTTTCTCGCCTGCTTCTTGCTACCCTCTGCCTGGACATCTTCAACTTTCTGCACTCCCTCCTGGCACTGCTGTACATAATGTACTATAAAACTATTATATTTAATTATAAAAAACTAAAGATTTTTTGTTTTCTAAAACGAAAATTGTATTCAAAGACATTTATTCAAAGTAAATCAAGCTCAGTGCTAAAAACAAATTCACATGGTACGATGTTAAAACGTTTTGCATTTGCACCGGTGCAAACTAGTCATATGACCACATAGTTGTGGGTTCAGTCTGCCAGTCTGGTCATTATACCCCAAAGTGTCAGTAAACAACACACAGAACTTGTCAAGTAAAATTTGAGAAAAACAACAATTTGTAGATTCTGCCAACAACTCAGTGAAAATGGAGTTGCTGGAGGCATCTTTTTTATGTGATCCAATTCTCCTTGGTTCTCCTTTTTTTTTGTGCTATGGACAATTGCTCTCAATTACAAGTGTTCAAATACATAAGCTCGCAGGGATAGAACTGGCAGTGTATTTCAGGGTATACTTTCACAGTAAGAGGTGTTTAAAGTGTGACCAAATGAATCATTATAACTGTCTGTGACACCTCTCACCACGTCTGGCCCAAACAAAGCCCCTCTCTGCGCGCCCCTTATCTCTGCTATAGCTACCCTTATCTCACAAATGGGTCCCATGCAGACACACAATCATCATATACATCAGTGGCACCAAGGTGGACAAACACACACAAAGCACACATATCACACACGTTAATGGCACTGGACTTGATCTTTTTACTGCCGTCCATTTGTGGTGAAAGACACGACACATTAAAAAAAAAAAAAAAAAAAGTGTGGGGTGAGGGGGGAGACCCTTTTTCGCAGATGAAATGAAAGGCTTATGTTGCAGCGATCTGTCAAAGCAAGCAAAGGTTCAACGGTGGGTCAGACTACCGGGGGATTTTTTCACTGTGTTCCCTCTCAAATTACATGGTGGAAGAGAGGAATATAAGGAGAGGAAGGGGATGATACTAGACAGCTGAGCCATAGAAAGAAACACTGATAGAGACAAAGAGAGTGAGACTTCCAAAGGTTCTGCATTTATTAAACTTGCTGCAAAACATGTGGACTTGTGTAACATCTTAATGAGGCAACAATACTAAATGGAGCATGGCACTATAAAAGACTAAATGGTTCTGGTCATTCTAATACAGAGTTCATGGAGAAAGAAGTTCAGTGAGATGGAGAAAAGAGGCAGCAAGGAAAAAAGAAATACCAGGTGGATGAAAGGTCAGTAGGGCAGCATCAACATCAAGGCAATATCTAGCTGTACAATTCTCCCTCTTTTTCTCCATCGCATCTGTCTCACTCTCCATGGCTCTCTCATTCATCTCTCTCATCCTGTTAGTCTCTACTGCCTTGTCCTCTTCACTGGATCTTGCTCTCTTTCCCACTCGTCGTGTTTCAGACACACACACACACACACACACACACACACACACACACACACACACACACGCACACACAGACAAGCTACAGAGTCAGTTCAATCACCAACTGAAAATTACCACAGGCACTGAGAAAGAAGAGAAAGACATTGTGTGTGTGAGTGTGTGTGTGTGATGGGTAATGAGACAGAGAAAGAGAGGTGGGGAAGGGTTTGGCATGTGTGACAGACACAGAGGAGAGCGAATGAGGGAAGGAGACAGGCAGAGAGGGGGACCCCAACGTCCAATGAAAACTGGGGTTAAAAAGTCGAAGGCATCATAAGCATCAAAGGCAGACTACAGAGGCCATTCTTTCAGCTGTCTATTTTGTCTTCTCTTTTCAAATACACGGCTATGGTGTTAGACTGAAATATGTTTCATTTCTATAGAGTAAAGAAAATATGAATTTGAAAAATCCTTTTAATATTCATCCATGCAATTATGGGGCTTCAAATGCATTGCTCCTATGTACTGTAATGGTTGCCCTTTATTCATGTGAGCAAAATTAAGACACCACCTCCAGAAATGTATACACCACTATGGAAATAATGGCTGTAATAAAATAGCTTGTTGGCTGCAGTTTTGACTGACTGATGTGGGTTAAAATGTACAAATACACAGATATAACTACATTATTTTAAAATTAACATGCTAACCCAAAAGTTACCACTTCCATGTTGCTTAGAAACCACCACTTGTTTAGCTACTGAGAGAAAAAAATAACATTTAAATCATATTTATCAAAAAAAAAAAAAAAATGTCGCGCAGTTTTGCCTTCTGTTATTGCACCAATGTATTACCAGAATTTTATCCTGCTCGGATTAGCTGTGCAAGGTTGGGCTTTTGCAGCTAAGAGCTATTGTTACGACACAAGGAGCTTGCTTCTGTCATAATAAATAAAATATTTATTATTCAATTTAGTATACACAAAAAAGTGATGTCTTTTGTTCGAATATGAAATCTAAGAACATTTTCACCATGGTAGCACAGCTCAAAGTATGGGAAAATAGCAAAAGATATGTAACCACAGCTTTAAGACATTACCACAGGGAAAATACAGAGAAAACCATGTCCCATCTTACCTATCACTTCTCACCATATAACATCTGACAAAGCTGAACTGCCATAAAAAAATAATCTAGAGGGAAATAAAAGTGTGCCGGAGAACCATGAAAATGAATACATTTCTCTCTGCACTGTTACTCAGGGAAAATGAGTCAGAGTAGGGAAGTGGCACATTTAGGAGTTATAAACAACTCACATAGAGATCACAGAGATTACACAGACAAAACCAGAACAGCAGAGAGGAGACATCACAGAGACCAACTAGGAAAAGGAGATGTAGAGAAAATAAAGTGAGGAAAAATAACAAGATCCAGCTTAGAAACAGATGGATAGAGGCAGAAAAACAAAATGAGCCAGGATGAGAGGATAGCTGACACGGAGAGGAGGAGATGCAAACGAGACAAGGAGAGGGGAGAGCCAAAACGACTGAGAGAAGCACTGCAATAGAGGGAGGAAACAGAAATGAACTGTGATGAACTGAGAACAAGGACTACTTGTTTGTGTGCACTGAAATTACAGCTGTTTATCTCTCCAGTCGTTTGGAATATCTGCCAACAGTTGAGAAAAACTGTGTCAAGTCCTGTTTATTACAATATTTAAACCAGATTATTAATCATAAACTTTTTGAGTCAGACTCTAGCAAAGGAAAAGAATTTGATTGCACACAACAAGTTGCTGTGGTGTCACACATTAGCATATTGAACTCCATATGTCCACTTTTCGCTTTACGCTGTTAAGTCGCTGGAAATCCAAATAGTCAGAGCAGGACTTTGTGACAAAGAATCCTTGTCATAATTAGCCAAAGCATATTCTCAAAGCCATAAAGCACATCAGCTGCACTTGGCTGTGACTGCTAGTCTTCCTGGACCTGTGTCATTTTCCCTCGTTACTGCCAGATCATCATCTGACTCAGGACGTAATGTGATCACAAGTTCAGAAAACGCAGGTGGAGGAGACGCAGTGGGCTTCATGTAAATAGAGATCTACCTCATTTGAGATCCAAATCAAATTAAGATGTTATGAGGATTAGCGTGCAGCATGCAATGAGCTCTATCTGTTCCAAATGTTGCTTGGAGAATGTTTGACTATGTGGCACTTCAAAGACATTACTAGGTGGAGCACAGAATTGCTGGTGCAGCAGAGACTAAAATCAAATATCCACGGCATTCTTCTTGATAGGCACTGGAAAGATTTGGGCTTGAATATTTAAGGAGAGTAGTCATCCTCTGGAGTTAAGTTAAAAAAAATATGAGAGATGTAAAGTGGGTAGAAGGGTGATCATGGGAAAGGATTTGTGATTCAGTGGAGAAATAGGTCTGTGAGTGGCTGTGCTGTTCTGTGAGGGGAAGGTCCTTCCTAGGGGAGGAAAACTAGAGAAAATGTTTAGACCCAGAAATCAGTGCCAGTGTGAGTTCATCTGTTTGTGTTTAACTATACAGTGTAATTTAACTAAGATGCAGATTATGTCAACAGTACCACAGATTAAAACTATGCCTTTTACATGTGTTTACATGTGAGCAGAATATATTGACTATACTCCTTCCTCAGCTCTGTATGTTCAGTCTTAAACCACTCCACTGTGTGACTGAACTAAACCTCATAACTTGTACACACATTTCTTCACAAATCTTCTTTCCGTGTAAGGGTTTCTAGTAACACAACACGTTTATATGGTACTGTAATAAAAAAGATCCCCACACACAAACACATAGAACCTTTCTGTTAATTAAAAAAACACTTCCATTGTCACCTACAATAAGCACCTCCCTTGGAAAAAAAAAAAGAAAAACAGTAAAACCAGAAATGAAGAGAGGTGAGAGAGTATATCCCTTGTGAGATTTGCAGACTGTTATTTTCACTGAGATTTGTTCTGTTGTGTTTCTCCAATAGGCTGTTGAGTGCTGTGGCAGGGGGATAGTCACGCTAGAGCTGCTTTGTATGAATAACATTTCATGTGCAATAATCTGTGGCTTTCTTGTCACAAAATTACACACACACAGACATACACTCACTCACACACAGATGAGGAATGGACTCAACCATGGCCACAATCGCACATTCGGTCTCTGTGTATATGTCCCCTCTCTCTCTCTCTCTCTCTCTCTCTCTCTCTCTCTCTCTCTCTCTCTCTCTCACTTTCTCTCTCTCTTTCTCTCTCTCTCTCTCTCTCTCTCTCTCTCTCTCCCTCTCAGACACACAAACACTAGCACAGACTTGCAAAAGAGACAGAGACAGTCAGAGGGGAAAAGAGAGACAGATTAAAGAACATGTGGGCTCACCATAGGAACTGGTTGACCAAACCAAAATATATGTTTCAAGTAATAATCCCTATAAATAAATGTCTGTTTTGCTAGTCTGTCTGTGCATTTCATGCTTTCTTTTTTTCTCTTTCCTGCACACGAGTTTTGTTCTGTCAGAAATTGCACTGAAGTGACATTCTCTGACACTCTAATTGAAATAAAAATTGAGTTTTATAACTTTTGTCAGTTGATATTCCTCTTTCTGTCTCCCTACATTCTTCTGTCCCCCTGTTTCTGTCGCCCTGTACTGTGAAATGAGTTGATGAACATTCATCTTTGAGTCTGTCAAAATCTATATTAAAGTAAGAGCTTGTGACATCTTGATATAAATAAATCTCAGTTTAGCAACTTTCCATTGCTGATAGATTACAGGTGATGATCACTCCACGTATACATTCACTTCTTGAATGTTTTTCAGAAGAACTTCTTTAAACAGAAGAAGACAGGTGATAAGAGAAGAAAACAGTCACAAAGGGAGAAGTGAACTTAGAGAATAGGAAGGCAAGACAGAGAGAGGAGAGAAAGATGTACAGTGAGCTGTGAGGTGGAGTGACGACTTGAGGCAAACACAGAGGATTTGTTGGCAGAGTTACAAACAAAAAGCCAGTTTTATTCAACTCACCTCTATTTGCCAAACTGGCTGCCTTTCCTGTTTCATTGACACTCAGATATATGCTTACCTGTGAAACAAACCCAAAGCTATGATTGTAGTCATAGCATAGAGTCCTTTCTTTCTCTCTCTGTGTCCTAAATCCCATTGCATACAGCACACAAAGCAGTTTTGCTTTGCTCACTAATCTGAAGTAAAGGCCCACACCTAAACTGTGATGACTAAATGAGTCATCAAAACTAAATTCTAACTTGTGAACTGGTAGATAATAAAGACAAGATTAAACAAAACAATGTGGTAAAAATATAATCATTTCACATTTTCTTCCATTTCTTCAGCTTGCAAGCTTTGCTGAATTAAAGTACTTTGCTGCACCAAAAGGTCTCTCAGTAATTCTCATGCTTAAGTGAGACTGACATGAAATATGTTGATGTCAAGTCTTTAATTATAGTTTGAGAGTCAGTCACTTTTCAAGCTGTAAAAAGTTATTAGGTCATATCAAATTTTAGTCTTCCTGGCCCTGTGACAAATGTTGACAACTGCTGCACTTGTGTAATAAAAGACATAAAAGTGAAAATAAATTACCATTTGCTACATTCAATTAAAAACTTTGTCACAGTAATTTAGTGTTACCACCTGTGTGTCTGCATGAAAAATGAGATTTCTCACTTGCTCTTTAATGTATTTGCACATTCCTTCAACAACAGAACAAGCAGGCTGTCAAAGTATCACTTCCTTTCCTTGGGAGTTTACAATATGCACGAAGGATCAAGTTTCAGCAAATACTAATGAAAAATCAAAACTGATAAACACGTATAAATGTCACTGTAGAGCTTTAATTTAATTAAAAACACTTAAGAGCCCTGACAGTTCAATTGTGCACGTTAGTTTGTGTGTCTGCATGATAGTGTGTGTGCAAGTGCGAGTGAGTGTACCGCAGTGATTTTCCCGTTCTCCAATTAACAGTCATAGCTGGAAAAAGGTAATTACAAAGCTAAGTGGGAGACTTGAAGTCATGCTGAGACACATGACGTACACACACAGCATTTGTGCAAACAAATACACACAAACTGCCACTAACTCAAAATGATACGTGAACACGAGGGCTTGTCAACCCATCAACCCATGATGACAATATGGACCCACTGTGACAATTAAAGGTCATTTAAGGTTTTCTTCAATGATGCAAACGAATCATATATGGACAAATACTGTAGGATAGTCAGTTCACAGAATGATGCGAGAAGCATCAGTGTTTGGCATGATTAATAAAAAGAGAACACACACATTCAGTAAAGGAGGAATCATGTCTGATTCTTTAATATAATGAAATTCCACTGACATTAAACAATGCTGGGATTTTACTTAGAAGTGAAAAATAATCCAGATCCTGCAAATAAAGAAATGAGAGTCAGACAGTGACAGATAAAACTAGTGAAATTACAAAAAAAGCAATATAAGGTAGCAGAGAGTTTAGAAACATGATCTCATGGAATGAGTATATAGCATGCCACTGTCTGGGACATTTTGCATGTCATTTAATGTCATATAATTTCGCGTGTCATTTACATCATTTTGGTTAGGGGTAGGGGGAAGGGCACACACTACACACAAAAAGCAAAAAGTGCGTGAATAACGCGTAATAACAAGTAACATAACTTCAGGAAACTGGAGTGTCATATGTGATTTAGTAAGACCAGAGTATAGAGGTAAAGGGAATGAAGACTGCATTAAAAAAAAACGTCTAAGAAACATGATTTTCTAAAACATAATCTGTAAACATGGGCAAAGATATTATGTTATTGGAACATCAAATGAATTGTGAAATGCTGTCAAGTGATTTTTAATTCCTAACCAGGAGCAGACATGCACATCCTTCTGGTTTGTCGATACAGATCATCATAACATCAGCTGAGACATACCCAGACCACAAACAACAAACGCACACACACATTCACTAATCATACTATCGCTTTTGTGAAAGTGATTCACACCTTGTCAAAATCTACCTGATTAGCAGGTTGTTCAACTTTACATTCACATCAGATTATACAGATGTGCTGTGACATACTTGTAACACCAGTTTTTGTTTATGGAAATTATGTCCTGGTCAACTGGCGCCACATATGTGTGTGTGTGTGTGTGTGTGTGTGTGTGTGTGTGTGTGTGTGTGTGTGTGTGTGTGTGTGTGTGTGTGTGTGTTGAAGCATGAACAGAATCCTGAAACGTGATCGGGTGACAGCAAGGCAAACTGCATAACCTTAGAGCATGATTACATGCCCAGACTTGTCTGTTGATCACTCTCACATTGGTTGATCACTCTCATATTGGTTGATCACTAATCCACTGACAAATTCTACACACTTTAGAAAGTACTAAAGAGCAGAATTAAAGGTTGAAATGAAAAACGTTTGTGGGTGCCACTCCCCTTCGCAATGACCTTATTTCAGTGTAACATTTGACCTTTTAACCTTCCTCCCTTTCCTCCAGCTGTAAGAAGTGATGTCAGTATTTGTAACTGGAGTACTGATGACCGATGAGGAGATAAGGGTGTTCAGAATGTTACCCCTGAGCCACATAAAGCCTTTCATCCACACATATGGAGCAATTTACATGGAACAGGTGGCGGGGCAGTGAAGACTGAAGAGTCTGACACACACACACACACACACATATGTGTACACTGTCTCATTATCTCTGCTTCATTTAATTCGCGATCTTAGATCAAACATTAGAAAATGATACACTTGACACTGAACCACATATCATGGAACAAAAGTACGAAATGGATGAAGACTGGCTAACAGCTGTCTTGTAATTTACAGCTCTGTCATCACTGCAGATTATACAAAACAAAAAGACACCCGAACCTGTCTGACGACCAGATTCTGCACAATGTTACCACACAGTGCAGATGCAGTCGTGAAAGAAGACTCTCTCTCACAGCTGTTGGTTTGAGACTTATAATTATTGTCATAACCATAACTGTCATTCAGCACCACACAGTCTCATTGGTGTGCATGTGCTCATCACACTGTCAAAGAGCGTCTCTGTTTTGTGTTTTGTTTTGTTGCATTTATTTGTTTGTTTCCTGGCTCTCATTTGGTGAGTCATGATCTTTCTTTGTCCTGTCACCCCTGAAAAGAAATGAGCAGGCAAAAAAAGACTGAATGGTTTATGAATTGATGCATGGATAGATGAATGCATGGAGGGGCATCTTTGTCTTTGTCAGTTTTATCACATTTAAAGCAAAAATATTCCTTTTTTTTAAATTCTCGTTTCCTTACTTCTTTCTTTCTCCGTTTCTACCCCACTGTCTCTTTTTCATTTCAACACCTTTAAAATCAATACAAATCTAACCAAATGTAAAAACAGCCATGCCCATGAATGCATATTTCAACAATGTCATTTCCCTCTTATTTACGCCACTCTGAAGTTGCTCCCGCCACAGGAATGACAAACCTTGTTGGGATTCTGTCGCATCAAGCCAGCAGATTTGAATGCTAAACCCATTAGCCAAGCATCACTCACAGTCAGAGCTGGCGATGATAAATAACCCAACCAGAGAAATCTGATTAGGAGAAATGGAGGCAGGGGATCTGAGGGAATGAGTAACAGCAATGTCGGCTTTATCAGGCCTCAGTCAGATTGGAATTCACACACCGCGAAAACATGAAATGTTCATTTCCAATGGGTTGTGTCAGCTGTTTTTCTAAAACATGGGTTGGGACCCGAAATTGGGTCTTCGGTGGCTTGCAATTAAACGAAAGCTGAACTTTGCATGAGTGTTGCTGAGCACTGTCATGCCAAAGTCACTGATCTGCACAACAAACAGGGTGGTTAACAGGTATATTTTAACCTGCAAGAAAGTGGGAGTTTTTTTGGCCGCGCTGTTGCCTTGAAGGTAAAGCTGTGGTTGAGTGAGTAATTCACATTCACCTGGCAGGCAGCCCTGTACAGGCTGATACGCAAATACACTGGCTCTTTTCCATCTTGAACACAGAGAACTTTCATCCATTTTGTCACCAAAGTGACTTTGCTGTAACAAACACAAAAACTACTTACACCGCATTTGACCTCTGAATTATTCACTTATATTGGTGCACCCAGGAAATAGTGAATATTTAAAACGGAAAGCTGTAGTTCTGACTTACCCTAACATGATGCTATTTGTTATCATGTAACTAACTGTGCTCTTTGTTGTACCGCCTCTGGTTTTCGCTACAGACGGTCATGCTTCACTGGATTTACAGAGACTGGCATCAGGTGTGTTTTGACTCCCCACACTGCCAAACTCTCACCAGAGATGACAGGTTACCAAAGAAACAAGCCACTTGTGAGTTTATGTCATGTGTATTGGTCCAGATTTACCCAGACAGTGTGCACCTAAACAGCCAAATCAAAGAATTTTGGTTACTCACAACTCACACTGTTGTTCTTAAAATGAAGAATATGTTTATTTTGTTTTAAACTCTGTCCTAAAGCAGTAATCACATGCTAACGTGTACATTGAAAGAGACTGCTGTAATTGAATCCCTTCCTAATGTCATTCCAATGTGAGTATTGCTTTAAAGAAATAGTTTGCCAGTGTGTGAAACCCTTGTTTTCTTTCTTGTCAAGACTTGAAATGAGAAGATAAATACCACTATCGTGTCGAGACTGTCTCCTGGAAAAACAAGCCTAAAGGTCATCTGTGCAAGCAGCTTATCACAACCTCTAGTTTGGTTTTATTGTTAAAGCCTCTAAAGCTCACTGCAATATTTATTCCTTACACAAACAGAAATGTAAAAATAAATGAATGTATTGAAAACATTCTGAAGCAACAACTACACACAAAGCACAACATGAACAAGTAGATTTAAAAATATATATTTTGTAAGAACACAATGAATATTTTAGAGTCTACTTAGTGGCCATCGTCTCGTATGGTTATTTTGTTCTCTCTTATTTTCTTGCATCTCTCTGCTGCATACAAAGGAGCTTAACCACAAGCATGAAAAAAGGTGCCATCAGTTTGCCTTTAGTGTGTTTTTTTTTTTCAGAGCCACATTTCCGAGCACTATCACACTAAAAAGGTCAGCCTGGTCTCAGCATGCAACATCTCAATAAGACAATCAATTTAGACCCCCTAACCTGGTCACTCGGGTCGGGTATATAAATTTAGAATCATTATAATAACCCTTAAGGTCAAACTGAATTCAATTACATAATTTATCTCTCTCTAATCTGTGGCCAAGGTGATTCTGTGCAAATGTAGGTATTGTAATCTTTTTAAATATCATAAATGAATTTCAGGTAAAAAAAAATCTATGTAATGAATAGCCACTGGCTCAAAATGCTCTTTCGTTGTTTGGGGTGGGGGGGTTTCCATGTAAACTGAAAAGGCAGAGCAGGGGTATTTTAATCTAGCAGCGACTGCAGAGCAAAGGACACACATCATGATATGTAATACATTTAATAGCATATCATCAGTAGCCTGCAGCCCAGGACAAACAAGCGTACCGCAACATCAAACCATCAGTCCTGGTTAATTATTAAGAGCAAATTCAATTTACCCCCACCAGTTCACTGACAAGCCCATATACCTCCTATACTGAACCACTTATAGGTTGCATAAGCATTCCCTGTGACAAACAATTACACAAACACACACACTCACACGCACACATACATCGATTGACCTTTCCCACTGAGCGTTATTAATACATGCAGGAAAGGTTAACGAGCAGTAAGGCCAGCATCGCTCACATGGAATACAAATAAGAACAGTAAAAGCCTAAACCAACACACATGAGGGAGATGGACACATGACTTTTAGTGCCTTTCTAAGACATTTATTTTAATGTAATTTCAATAACAGCACAACATAACACACAGACAAGAATGTCCACAATGGTGTTAATAAGTGACAACGGAGGGGGTTAATGGTGTAGAGAAGACCTGATCAGCATTGGTCATGAGATTGAACACCTGTGTAAAATAATGTTCTAATCTCTAAGTTCCACTTTATTAGCCGTCAGAGCTGTCAACTACAGCTCATGATCTTCATTCAGCGAATGGAGCTAACCCAGATGTCCACCTAGTAAGGGGACCTTTAAGCATTGTTAATTTTATAGCATACACTGTTCCAAGAGGTCAAAAATAAACTTTCCAGGGGCGGCTGCATGGTTGAGGTGCATACCTCATAACTGCAACATCCAAGGCTTTATGCCTGGCCATGGAAACTCTGCTGCATGTCATGAGCACTATCTATCCCTCTCTGTCCTTATTTCCTGTCTCTCTCTAGACTGTCAACTGTCAAATAAGGGCAAAATGCCTGTAATCTTGTTTACATTTTCATGACATGTCCCCCCTGTGGCCATGTGAATAATGACTCTCAGAAGCAAAGGCAGACATTGTATGATGTTGTTAAAGAGTAACTTAACACCAGGCTTTAAAAATGTGTTTCACCACCCTCTATGGTTGAAAGTTTCAAGCCTGTCTCTTCTCTGACCACAGCCAGCATCACTGATGGCTGTGGTAGGGTGTGGTCAGACATGTGCTTTGTTGTCCCTGTAACCACACCCAGCAGTGATGTCATGGGTGCCTGGAGTATGACTGGAGGTCAGCAAAAACAAGATTTTCAGGGGGTGTTGAGTTACTCTTTGAAACACCACAAAACCATTGGGGTGGATGGCTTGGCATACAGACTGTCTAACCATGGCACAATAGACTACAGCACACATTCTGCTGCCTACCAACTGTCAACTTTGGTTTCTTTCCCTAAACTTGATCAAGTAGTTGTAGTTGCCTAAATGTAACCAAATCTTAACCATAGAAGAGGCAGAAAAGAATAAGTTCATTATATTTTTTGTAACAGTCATATGGGCTGTTTTGGAAGGCAATGACAGTCTGGTCCTACCAAGTGCCAAATGAAAAAGAAAAAAAAACATATGGAAAATGGCCAATGGCCTGTTGTTTAGGTATGGGGAATGTTGAATTAGAGAAAGAACACTTACCTAGACCCAGTAAACATTCACAAAAATGCAGAATACATCCAGTGTTCACTTTTTGAAAATAATCACAATAATTTTCGAAAACCAGCAGCTTTAATGTCAAAGTGATGGCTCGCACAGACCTTGCATGCAAAGCTAATGGCTGCAGTGCGTGTCATAGGAAAGTACAGCACGGATGACAACCATGTGTGGTTGCACAGAAAATATACAATATGCATCACAAATGATCTGAAGCTGCTCTCTTTCTGCCTTGCGTGTCCAGAGATCTGTACACTCACTCATTACATACGTCCCAAATGACCTGAAATATATGTCTTCCTTCTCTCCACATCACAGTCCAAGCGGGACTCAAAGCTTTAAAAGCCTCGGAAACTACTTAAAAACGTGTGGAGTCACAAAAATAGACGTAAGTCACAACTGACTTGCATTACTCTCGCTCTCTCTCTCTCTCTCTCTCTCTCTCTCTCTCTCTCTCTCTCTCTCTCTCTAACTGGGTCAGTGTGATGATGGTGTCAGTGTCTGGACTCAGCAGCAGCATATTTGCATCAGTCATCCCAACTAGACCGTGAAGAGAAGGATTTCCCTGCTCAGCTGTGCCAGTGAGTCAGTGAAATATACCCTCATAAAACCCTGAAAAGAGGCCCGAGGATAACTTGGATCCATTTAATGGGGTGAACTTCACTTTGCACTTTGCTGTTGGCAATGCAGATACATTGTAAGTGGAAAGTAACATCACATTAGACGAATTCCACATTTACATAATGAAGGTTAAATGACACGCAGATATCATTCTTATGGTATTTAACAGATGTGTCTCTTTGAAGGATGGATGAAGACATTGAGCATCTTCTAAGGTGAAGAATGGCAATAGTCAATTACTGAAACCGCGCTGGTCTTGTTCCTGTATTTACAGTTATATAAAGCAATGATTTAAAAAAAGAAAGAAACAAACAAAAATCATTAAACACACACTTTGCTAAAACCACAAACTGGGTTTTGCTCTAACATCTGTAACGTTTAATTTTAGTTTATTATAAGAGGAAGGTTGCTTTCCTTAGATGCATCCACAGATTTTCATAGCATGAAATGAAGAGCAGCAGGAAAAACATTCAGCTGTGAACGGCATCAACACTTTTGATGGAATGCGCTTAATTCTGCTGAGACACCAAGACGGCCCTCTGGTGTGCTTTAAGGTCGGATAAAAAGTCAGTGGTGCAGCCAAAGCTATGCAACCAAATACAACTTCTAATTAGGCCTGCTCATCCAAATTTAGAAGGCTGTGGTAAAAATTTCCATGATATAAGCAGCCCCGGGACATCCCTAAACTTGAAATTTTGGCTGCGATGGCAACTTTGGGGCTTAATTAATTGAACAGTCAGGCTTGTCGGGTCATATCAAAATAGCATGGGATGCTATTACAAAATTGTGATCAGGCTGAAAGGTGGTTAATTAAAGTTATTGTGAGAGCTGAGCATAATTCACATGATGCATATTCAGTTGCAGGCAGCAATCTTAGTTCCATGTCTCACCTTTCTGACAATGAGGTCAAGCAACAGCTTGAATAAAACACGTCTGTTCAATCTTCTATGCTTGATGGAAAATTTTGAAAAAAAACATAATGTGACTAGTCAGAGTTTGAACTGCACAAGTCTTTCTTTCATTTGTGGTTACCAGTTTGTCATTTCTGCTTTTCTGGAAAGTGTACAGTTTGACAAAAGGGAAAAAAAAAAACATGAGATAAGAGATGGGTACAAACATTAAAAACAAGATAAAAGTTACTCTGACTCATCACCTCACACTCCTTTCCCACTCCCCTCTTTCTCAACCTCTCTCTGTCTCTCTCTCTCTCTCACTGCAGTCTTTTGATCATTCCTTCCCCAAGTCTAAAATTCATGTATTTTCTATCTTTTTCTTTCCCTGGACTTAGGTCAGCTGAGTGCCAGCTGGCTGGGCCTTGATCCTAAGCTCACTGTCAGGTAAACTTTCGTCTAGAAAAGACCCCTACTGCCACTTTCAGCTCTTCATCTCTCTGCTCTGCTCTTTCTCCTCCTCCTCCTCGCTGCTGCAAAAGTGCTTTGTTGATAAACCCACTTTAGGGTTCACCAGTCTGTCAGAAGTTTTTGCTCACCTCCTCGTGCTATTTGAGTAATGGGGATTGTGGTGTGTATGAATTTGTGTGTTTGGGATTGTGTGTGAGTACACAAAGATGTCCATGAACCTCTATACCTGACAGATGAGTTTAAATGGCACACTGATATCAAATCTCAGCTGAGCTTTTCTAATGTGGACGTTAAGGTGTTGTGATCAGCAGGGTGCAACACACTCACTAAAATGCATGAATACACACACACAGGACAGTGGTGATAATAACGCGCAAATGCAATAATACCACATTTTTTAGATTAGATTTTAGATTAGATTCAACTTTATTGTCATTACACATGTACAAGGACAGGGTAACGAAATGCAGTTTTTCTGCCTTTATCAGAGCGGGCAGTCACTCGAATCCTCAGACTCAACTTGGTGTTCAGAACAAACTGAGAAATACACAGTAGGAACTGCAATGGGCTTACTCACACACGCACAGACGCAGACACACAAACACATTTGATCAGTGGAACCACTAGCTGTGCAAAAAGGACAGTTCTTCTGCCAAGGCAGCATGCTGTTGGCTAACGCTGCAGAGAGGCAGCGAGGCTGTCGTAGAGTCTTCTGCTCACTTAGCACTTCACACACAGTCTGTCGTACTCTGTGTTACTTGCTCAGCAAAAGCATGAAGTGTGCGCGAATGATTTGTGTGACGGTCCAAAAAATACAGTCCTGGATAACCTGGAAACAAAGTAAAATAAACAGAAAGACTGATTCTAAATTTTGAGAATTAGTTGGTTAAAGGCCGGAGTTTTTAAACAAGCTCAAGCTGAAGCCAGAGGGAAAGAGAATCACCTTAAGAGGATACTCCATAACTGGTGAATGACCCCCGAAGGTAACACAACATTTCAGTGGAACATACTTTACTCTGGCTTGACAAGTGGATGAAATGTTGTTTAGTGTCAACCACAAGGGGGCCACTTATCCCCCTAACTTATATATTTTTTTAATTTTTATTGTGGACATATGGAAAACACACGCACACAGAGCAAACACACAGGCGCACTCACATATGCTCAGACATCCTTCACTTCCTCTCTCCCCTGCTTCCATGTGGATTGTGCTGACACAAATACGCCCCTCACCCACTGCCACCCTCACATATGCACACACACATCAAACATCACTTCTCCTGGCATGCACACAAAGAGACACAAATGCACCCTCCCTCCCTCTCTCTCTTTCTCTATCTCTCTCTGTCACATGCAAACACACCCCCACACACATACATCACCCACAAGTTTCCATATGAGAGAAGCACCTGATGTTGGCTAACTAGAATCAACTACTGAGAGGTGCTAGTTTGGTGTGTCCATGAAAGTCAAAGAACCTGCAAGAAAACGTGAGTATATAATTGTGCAAAATGGGTTAGACTCACTACAGTTAAGCATTTGTACAACAGTCCAGCCTCTTCAGTCCACACACACACACACACACACACACATCATCATCATCATCATCATCATCAAAGCCCCTACCCATTTCTAAGAGTGTAAGGAGTGCCAGCAGTCAAGGGCATAACACACACATACACACGCACTCGCAAAATACTCTGTGTGACACCAGTTTCACTGCAGGCGCTGTGATAGCACCTCACACTGCTCAGCACTGCTCTGCCAAAGCCTCTCTCAGGCTTTAGGTGAGTGATGACAGTTTGTGTTTGTAAGTGCAGTCGCTATTAATGTGCTGTTAATGCTTTACACCATTCATATCTTTAATCAGATCATGCCAAACCAGAATCCTGCTGAACACAGCATCCTCTGACTGATTTAGGTATATTGTAATATATAGCCACCCCACTGTGTTATGTATAAATTACAGCTGTGAAGCCCAGATAAGCATTGCCAGAGTTCAAACTGTGTATTCATTATCCTTTTCATTTATTATACACTTAAAAAGATAGTGAATTAATTTGAAATCTGATGACTGGAACCCTGATAAAAGAAGGATGGAGGGTCCTGTGTCAAAGTTTGTGAAAACAAAACAAAAAAGTCTAATTAAAGCTGTCAATGGTTGTTGTTTACATATGTTACAGATATAAAATCATTTTTAACAAATACAGTGAAAAGTGACTGAAAACACAAATCCACCTGAAGGCAGCCCCGACAGGAGATTAAGCACTTATGGGTTTTTAGGGAAATTTTTTTGCTGAAAAGTCCAAATATCTTACGAAAGTGAGAGTAAAGTATCAGGCGTCACTCCATCTGCTGTCCTGTTTAACTCTCAGTGACACACACAGATTAACCGACTTCAGATAATTAAGACTGAGTCCTGTCCCTTTCTGCCTCAGGCACAGTGTTAGTCAGGTGTACACACTGACTCACATGCATGTACATGTAGTGTGACAAAAAGAACCAGTGCTCTTTATCATGATTATCACATCAACAACCGTGATGTTTGCAATCCATCGCTTTAATTATTCTGGTGGTGAGCTACTGCCACTCCACAACACACGTGTGTTTATATGTTAATGTTTATGTCTGTGTGTTCTTAAACTTATACTGCATGCTTGTTTTCACGTTGCTACATATGAAGTTGTAAGGGATGCTTAAGAATGGCTAACAAGGCTGAATTACTTGCAAGGTAGACAAAACAAATAAACAAAAATCCTGACTGAGTCTGAGAGAAATATAATTATGACACTAAATCTCACTGAACACAGCCACATGGGTAACAAATGTTCATGCATATGTAATATTCTCTCAATTACATAACCTCTTAGGTCAAATGAAATAATGAAAAGACAGCTTTAACTCGATACATTACCATCAAGTCAAAGTTGAACAAAGGGTAAATACATATGGAAAAATATACATAAAAAGCTGCTAGCTTCCCAGCTGTGATTAATGAAGTGAGGCTGTCAGCTGACCCCTCTGACCTGCACCAAGGCCTTATAGAACTAAAGCTATAGAGCCCTGAGGCAGTGTGCATGTTTGTGTGTGTTAATGGGCGAATGAGAGATAGAGGTGTGTGTATGCATGTGTGTTCCAGAGTCTCTTTTCCTGTGTGTTTATGCATATGCATACTTTCATACATGTGCACGCGTGTGTGCGCAAGTGTGTCTGGGTATGCACTCGGAGCAACATACCCTGAGGCTGTGACAGACGGACTCTAAACCACGTTACCCACACACCCCACTGCTTCGCTTAATAGTGCATGAGATAAGAACATTTGGACTTCAAAATGCCCCCCCACCGCACCTCCATGGGAAATTGAGTTTTATGACTCCCCAGCTTGAGACAATGGCTCCAACGGTTAGGATTGTTCAAAAGAAATTCTATGTCAAAGATTGGACATGCCCTGTATGGGTTGCCTAGGGAAGCTAATTTAAACACAGACATGCTCACAGTACAGACATAGCACAGTATATGGGTGAAACACCTCTTGTACACACTATGCAGTGTGTGAGCACATATTTTCTATGCACACACATGTGACAAGCACAGAAAAACACAGACATGAAAATAAACATACACTGACACAGGTACACAGGCAGATGCATTGCACACATGCAGGACACTGAGGGACACAGACACGCTGGTATAGACACAGGCCCAGCAAAAACACACAACATCACTATTCATCCACTGAGATTTATCTATTAAGACCACCTGCTGTTTTCATCACATCAACTGATCTGGTGTGGTCTGAGAAGCAGATCATGAAAAAGGAGCTGAGTCAACATTAGAAAAGGTGTCTGCATGTTGAATAGTAAGTATATTTTATTCCCAACAATGCTGTAATAACAGTAAGACAACTTCTGGTGTACAGAGCCAGGTTGAAGTCAGCAAACTGTACCTTTGCAAATGATGTGTTTAAAATTACAATGTGCTATGGACTACATAACAATTATAGTTCCCTTCCCAACTCTGGAATTTTTGCATTACTGGTGCAGTTAAACAAGTGTGGTAAATAAAGGAATGAGCAAAGTAATCCAAAACCCACTCAAAAAGTAATAATTCATCATCCTCCCAATGCTAGTCAGAAGTAATCTGAGAAGTGAAACCTTCTAAATCAGCAAACTCCCACAGAGATCAGATGAACATCTCACTCTGAAAGACAGTGACTTAGTCAGGGAGAAACAGAAGCAGTACACAGGTGCAAACAGGGCTGATCAACAAACCATTATGGACATGGAAAACTATGGCTGAAAAACTGGCTTTTTTTTTTTTTAAGCCCATCACTGGTGAGAAGATATTTGAGCACATTAACTCTCAAATGCAGTAATGCAGACAGGGAGAGGTGGAGAGTGGGAGGAGGAGGCAGACAAAGAGACCCTGCCAGAAACATGCAGAGGGAGAGAAATAGAAACAGACAGGCAGGCAGCCAGAAAGGCAGCCAGAGATCAAGAGAAATAGTGAGGAAGAGAGAAAAAGACAGACAGGCATCCCAACTGTGACAGGCAGACCACATTGGCGAAAGGAAAACTTAAAGTGCAAATACCGAAAGACAGCAATGCATACCAGCATGAAACAGAGAGAGAGAGATAAATACAGAGAGAGGCAGGGAAGGAGGGAAGAAAGTCAAAGTGTAACTGGAGGGGAGAGAAAAAGAGAAAAAGTGACAGAGAAGGTAGCGCATGCAGGGTGTATGGGTGAGAGCTTCAGATGATGAGAGACATATACACATAGACTGAGAGAGAGTGCAGAACTCAGTAGGGAATCTTACATGCTTGTCTAAGGGCACAGTCCAACAAAAAAATAAAAAATACTCCACATGACAAGGACAACTTGTCTTTCCACCACACTCTCTTTAGCTTGGGCACTGAAACTGTGAAACAGGCTGCAAACCAGCCTGTCAGCCAGCCAGAGGTAATCTGGTTGGCTGACAGCCATGCACACTGTAAAAGATGACTGCAGCAAACCCATCAACTTTGTTGGATTAATTAAGTTTTTACAAGGACATTAGAAAGGAACTGCTCTAAGTTCTGCTGAGACCGTATGTCCCAGAATGCACTTTGTTTTGAAAAAATACTGATGCCACTTAGTGCCGTATTGTCATCAAATGCAATGTTTTGTGCTTTCACAAGGTCTGACAGAATATTTTTAGATCATATGGAAGCTCCTGGGACAGATGAATCAGCACATCAGTGACAGAATATTATCAGTCTAACAGACTAAGATACTGAGCTCCTCTGAGACAAGAATAATACAGACCCTTGTCTAAAAGTCTGGAGTTGCCCTTTCAAGTGAATGCAAATTGGTACCTGAAGCTTTGAGGAGTAATGTTAACATTTGAGGCTGGCATTGTCATTGTCAAATTTGCATTTCTGTCTTGCATCATTTCTGTCAGCGTGGAGCTGAGTGAACTGGCGGTGAACTGAAGAGGAGGCTGGCTCAGTGCTCTCACCAGCCACTTTTATACAGCCTGCTCAAGGCGGGAATGTTGCACTTTTATTTTGCCTTGCTGTTCTGTATAAACAGTAAGAATACGGAATTTAGGGGGATATCGTTCCGCATTTTAGCAGCAGTGGAGGTCGTCATGGAGTCAAATCAATGTTTGTGTATAAGGGAGAGCCAGCATGGTGGGACGGTGGTACACATGACACCTCTATCTGCTTTCTAAAAGCATGCACTGAGGCAGCATCATTGTTTGGTCTTCTTACTGGCAACATTGCAGGATCTCTGTTTAAGAGGGGTTACTGTCTATTGTGACAAGGCAGCATCTCACTGTTCATCTGTGTGACAGTGGAAAATCAGACAGAAAAATTAAGTCAGAAAAAGAGATAAAGAGACAGAGGATAAGGAAAGGCAGGGTTGTGAAAAAAAAGATGCCATTAGTAGAGGAGGACCAAAAAGATAATGAGAAAAATGGAGGGAGGGACTGTTGGAGAGAAAGAGAAAACACCTAAAATCTGAGAATCTGAGTGTCCAAGTGGCTACAGTTCACTGTGTCAGCAGTTCTCATTACCACAGGCTGAGGACATTAGAGAGCTTACTAAGTAGCTGGTAAAGCAGTGTCTGTCTATCTGCATACAAACAACAGCAGCACATAGACACAAACACAAGCAGCTGGAAAAGTTCACAACTGAATCCAGAATCACTGATGCACATTAAACACTTGCGCACTCACACATATGCATAGTGTCAGGGTTGGAAGTGGATTATCTACCCAAACCAACTGAAAAGTAGCCTGACTGGTGCGCAGGGATTAACTTTGTATGTGCAAAAATATTCAAATGAATGTGAATTTAATTTCAGCCAGAATCAGGCCAGTCAGTTTCCTCTGGGCTGCCTGAGGTGGTGATGTTAAGGCAGGTAATTTGGAATAAAAGTAAATGAGTCATATTAATAGACAATTAAGTTGCATGCGAACATTCTTAATTCCCTCCAGGCCAATTAAGGTGTTTACATGGGGCCACTTGAATTTGGAAAGAGAGCAAATTAGTCCTGTTAGCAAGATATTAGCCAGAAAGTAACATGTTTCTGGGAAAGCAGTTCCACTAGTCAGACAGAGATGGTAACACAAGGACAGCCTGCCAACAGATTACAGGGTCACATGTAAGTCTAGCCTCTGACAGCTATCTGAAAGCTAACACTGCCTGTCAGTCAGAGAGTGCATGCTAACAGGCTAATGCATAATTGAAAGCGTGACTCATGCTTACTCAGCTCATTTCTCGGCCAAAGATGAAGCCTTGACCTTGTCTGAAAATAAACTTGTGTCCACTGTGATTCAGTACTGGATGGTTGGTCTTAATAGGAGCAGTGGCTTAATGTTGAGGTGTTGTGAACATTGCTACAGGCTGTACACCAAACACTGTGTGGCCTGGGTATGCATGCATGTGCGTGATAATTTCAGTGCCAGCGATTGTCAGTGAATCACACATACGTACAGTACACACAGTTTGAGTCACAATCTAATTTCATTCAGCAAGGACATTTACAAGTACCATGAATTTGACCTTGTGAACTGGTGCTGGCAACACAGCACAGTACAGACTAGCTAACGGCTGACGCATAGTAATTAGATGCATAATAATGAGAGCAGGGCATGACTTGGCCTTATTCAGCCACATTTCCACCAGAGATTACACATTGACCTCATATGAAAAGACCTGAAAAGAAATATGTCAGCCTTTATTCTTAACTGGATCTTTTATATTGTTTATAAAAGCCTTCGCTTTAAATTGCAATCTTAAAAAAAAATCTAGATTTTTTTTTTTAACCTTATACAATCAGGGGGATAACTCTGGTGAAAAATAACAATGTAGTCAGCCTGCCACGTGCTAAAATTTAAAAATGTATTTAAATAAGTGTACCCATTATTTTGGAGGGCTTTCATATTGAATTTAAACTCCTAAACTGTTGTGTGTGTGGTGCCATGTTTTATTAGAAATTGGGCTTGTGTCCAAATGCATCCAGCATAGACGCTGTACTTTGCATGGAACTACTACATTATTGAGAGTGGGGTATTTACTTGGGTTTGTTCATCCCATTTCCAGGCACTCAGATTATGCCTTGCACTGAACTGGAAAATTGTGTCAGTGCAGATACTCTTACAGGAAAGCTGTAGTTCATACTTTCTACACCGTCACATTGCTATATATGGCGTCACCATACACAGATTCCCGGACATGAATGAACTCTGATGCAAATCATTCAAAATGTTAGGCAATCACTGATATTTTTTTGAGTCATCTTACAGAATGCTATTACACCATCATGCAGTATTTTGAGGTGTCAGCAATATGTAAATCTGTTCACATATTTGGTTAGCCTGTAAGATACCCATGTTAAACCTTCATAACTTTCACAACAAAAGCACAGGTCTATTTTATTTTATGAAGTACACATGTGAACCTTTTACTACACTAGAGGAAGACTAGAAATTGCAAAGGTGCAATGAAGACTGGGGTCTTAAAGCAACAGATATGAACATATCCAAATAAATCTTGGTCCAGTAGCCATGTTGTTGGGTAGGGCTGCTAGCAACTAAATGTCTACAGGTGATCTGTTATCTCCGCAAGGGACTGATACAGCAATGCATCCCACACTGTAATCTTGATAAAAAAAAAAATAAAAAAAAGAAAGAAATTCAAGTTCTTTGCATGCATACACTGAGGAAGAAAGGGGTGTGTTATACCCACAAAGGCAGAAACTGGGGGAGTTTAAAGTCTGATATCTCAGCTGTTGTTACAGGATATAATCTGACTTATCACACCGCATCCAGCTAAGCTCAAAGATATCTCCATCAAAATAGATCTGATTCAGCACTAGTCAACCATAGTACAGAGTCCTGACAAGGTGTTACAGAGCAAAGAAAAGATATGATACACTATTTTCATAATATTTTGGATTAGCCTGCTCAACTATCACTGCGCCAACTGTAGCAAGCATAGGCTATAGCGCACAGCATCACATAAACACAGACACACAAAGATATTATTTTAGGTATTCAAACTCTAAATGCTTCCTGTTTAATCCTGATATGTCACCCAACTCTAATCTGACAGCTCTATCTGAAAAAAAGATCACAACTCAGTGCCACCATAAAAATAGCTCTAAGCTCCCAAATAGCCACATTACTATGGATTAGCATTGTGCTAGTAGGACAGTACTATATCAAATATAAACACCTGTTTTATTATATCTTCAGTTTCTAAGTAGAGCACAAGCTGTTAAAGGGAAAGGGAATTTACAATGTGTGATACAATTAAATAAATAAAGACAAAAAATATGAGACTGTATATTATCATCTAAAAAAAAAAAAAAAAAAGGGGGGGGGGGGGGGGGAAAACACCCCTCCCAGGAAACAAGGTTTGGGTTTTTTTCCCTTTCTTTCCCTCCCCCCCCTCAATTTTCTCAAACCTCCCTTTTTCTTTCCCC
>JBBMJY010000025.1:15274905-15292421 GCA_037833715.1 Toxotes lorentzi | reverse complement strand
TGTGTGTGTGTGTGTGTGTGTGTGTGTGTGTGTGTGTGTGTGTGTGTGTGTGTGTGTGTGTGTGTGTGTGTGTAAGCTCTGCCCGCCTCAAGTGTCCTGCTGGGAGTTAGGCTCCATGTTGTAAACAAACAGGCAAGAGCAAATAGGAGAGAAACGGAAAAGAGAGAGGGATAGAGACAGAAAACACAAAGAAAGCGAGAAATAAATCCATCTCTGCTTTCTATTTACGGATTCATCCCCATATTTCTTTCCACTTTGTTTCTCTAACATGAACATATGGGAAAAAAACAGGATAAATTAGAGATAGTCAAGGATGAACCTTTTGCTGTGACTTGATGTCAGGTCAAGTCTCAAGTCAGGCATCTTCACCGAGCCACCTCTGAAGGTGTAAATGAGACTCCTGACTAAGACAGAGCGAAAGAGCAAACGAGGGAGAAGACTGACAGTCTGTCTCTTTAAAGCTCTTTTCGACTCTCACACACACACACCTACGTACTGTATGTGAACCTCACAGACCCCCTGTTGTTCACGGCACTAGCTAGTTATGCTAATGTCTCTCCTCACTAAGACTGTCAAGGCGTGGAACAGGATTAGCATAAAGTTGATTTCAAAGCATGTACACTGGGCTATTTAAAATAATCACTCTTCAAACTCTCTGAGTAATCAGCGAAGGGTGTCAGGCAGTAAAAGAAAGAACATATATGATGTGTATGTAAAAGCACTGCCTGCAATCATGACATTATGAGCCTAACTTTCTGCATAACAGCAATCTTGAAGTAATTTTCTTTTTTTTTCCTGAAATAGGGGTCAGAAGCCAGAAGTGCTCATATTGGATTAGAACAAACAAACAAACAAAAACAAAAACATAATGAACCTGATGAAGAATGTGCGTATTCATTATACTGGAAGCTTACATGTACAAAAGTTAATCACAAAATCAATAGAAGGCAACCAGATTTCAGCTGACAGAAAGATCTTATTGACTAAACAAATAATCTCAAGCACAACCCACAGGGCTTTACTTAAATGATAACAAGTGTTACACTGTTAACAGATTGAACAAAATGAAATATCCAACCTTGGTATCACTGTGTTTCTAGTGTTGTTTGATCATGAAGTCAGCAAACTAAAAATATATAAATGTAAAGTATCTTTGAGTTTTATTAGGAGATAGAGCATTGACTTCATGAATCTTGCATAAGGCATGTATGAAATTTACTACCTTTTTTATACTGCAGCTCACTGCAGCTGGCCCTTTGAATAATTTCCTAAATATATATTCCAAAATGCATATTTTAAATAGGAATATTTTAATTACTTGACTTTACTTCTTCTAACCTTAACCCTTCGCCAGCTTCAGCACACCATTGTGTGACCATCAGATGTTTCACTTTTTTTCTCTCCCTCTGTTTTCACTTTCAGAGCATCTACGGGAAATGACAGATGGATGGAGAGGAGGGGAGAGCAAGAGAGGGAGGGAGGGTGGAAAAGAGAGCCACGGGTTGTTTTCTTCTTTCTCTCTTTTTTTCTTTCTTTTTAGAATCTAAACTAAATCTAAATTCTGTGCTGCCATATGCTGACCTGCAGAGGAATGTGCCATATGCTGATATATCCGTCAAGCAATACCAGAGGCAAACACTGAATGGAAGTTAATATTAAGTAAATTCAAAGAGCACTGCCAGAGACCTTAGAGCTATAACAACAGCAGTGTTACTGAAGAACATGGCTGCAGAGCTGTACAACAGACTGTGTAAAGTGCTGCAGCAGGCAGAAGAGAATTAACGAGTGAGATTAACCTTTGAGTATGACCTTGTACATACCTGTCATATACCTGAGTATATGAAATATTTAAAAAAGAACAAAGCCTTTAGATGCTACAGTAAATGAGCTAAGTGATACATACTATAGTATATCTCATACCCTCATAGATGATGAGGGTATGAGATATATCACATATGGGACTAATACTGTTTGGTTCTAAAGTAAAGGTGTGATGTGTTGTCCAATTAGCAAAACTACTTCAGTGCACAATTAGTTAATCCAGAGGTTAACAACTGATGACACTTATGTGAAATCCATATGAGATTATATATATATATATTTTTTTTCTTTTTAAAATCAAACATACAGCATGTTGGCCTCTTTTCACTTTAAAAAGAGACCAACATGTGTCTACGATAGCACAAAGACTAAAGTGCTGATGTACGCTTTACTGCTCAAAGCCAAAGATTTGTGTCCTTCAAAGTCATTCACTTTATTGCTGCATCATTAACAGAGGACGAGTGACTTTGTGTGTGATTATGTCACTGTTTCAAATTACTTCGCATGTAAATACCACCATCTATCTAAAACCATTCAGTCTAGAAAAAAAGCTCATCTCAAGCACTGAAATAACAGATTCATTTAGTGTTTGTATAATATCGATATAAAGCAATCTTAAAACCTCAAATATATTTAGGAACTTCCAGAATTCAAATTGTCATTGAAAGAAAAATAAATATCTATATTTTTTTTTTCAATATTGCTAATGCTTTTGAGCCATCCTTGACTTCAATCTTTTGCCCAAGTCTGTAGTAAAAAACTTCACTGAGAAAAACACTTTTTAAAAAACACTGTTATATTCAATGATATGTGCCTCCTTCGGACAAATATAAATGCAAGAGTTTTCAAAGCTGTTTCCACATTTGTGGAAATGCAGAAACTACATGAAATACATACACTTTTTTAAAAAATGTGAATTTCATAAGGAGGCTTTTCAAATCAACTGTAGTGAGTAGTGGGATGCCCCAAAGGCCTCGCCTTGATCGAGGGTGGAGGTATATGCACAGAGCTGGCATTTTGATTCTCGCATGCACACACTCACACACACTCAGAGTCAGACAGAGTGATCTGGGGGGTTCTTCCCACAGATGTGATGGGAGATCATTTGTGTGCATGTGGTGAACGACTCCCCCCCTTCCCCACACACACACACACACACACACACACACACACACACACACACACACACAAACACTCTGCCTGGGCCCTGCATGTCTGCCACGGGTGTCAGTACATCTAAAAGGTCTCAACATAAATGGGATTAATGCAGTCTCTCTCCCATCGGCAATCATTAAGCATTCTGTTTAAAGCGCAAACACACTCAAAATAAACGCACTTCCACTCTCCCCTGCTGCAGTAAATTATTCAAAGAAGAAAAAAAATTAAAGGAAAGAGAAAAAGAGAGAGAATTGAGATGGGGGGAATACGAGCGACTCCTCTGAGGGGAGGAGGTGCATTGGATAGGAGAGACAGATAAATAAGAATGTAAGGGGAAGAGGGAGAACATAAAAGAATTGTTTTAGAGCCGAGAATCCTAAAATGCAAGCGGTTTTGTCACTCAGGAGTGATTCCAGCTTTCTGTCTCACTCCATCTCTCTGTTTTTCTCCCATTCCCATTCCTCCTCTCTTTCACCCTTCATCTCTCATCCTCTCCTGACATGTTCCTCCCTCTTTCTCCAACTTTCTCCTCCCATCTCCCTCCCAGTTTGAAATCCCTGCCTGCTGCTCGCACACGTTAATAACTGTTTACTTCCCACTGAGAGCAATTAGGCAAAGAGGACTTAGTTTTTTTCTCCTTTCATATTCTTGAACTTTTGAAACCAGGCGTATAGTTTGAAGTCCATGTTTGGAGGCCTTAACTAGCTAGTACATGGATTGTATGGCTCTCTGTTGCAAATGGAAGATTTACTAATGGGATGAGTAGATAGATACATAGACCAAAAACTGCTTTGAGATACTATGAGTTAAGCTTCTTCCAAGACGTTTCATTAATGTACAAGAGATTGTTTTAGTTTATCAGAGGGGTTTTTAATTGGTGGTAATGGAAATAAGAGTTAATAGAGTTAATTAGTTTGGCAAGAGATGTGTACTGCTAACGCTTCTCCTCTTCTCTTTCCATACAGCACACAAAAGCAGGATGCAACTGAATCTCTCCTGAAAATGAACAAACCTGAGTGACATTTTTTTCCAACTGCACAGTATTTCAGAACTGAGAGGTTTCCTTGAAGCTAAATACCTCTGGCTTAAAGAAATGCTGTGAGACATGTCCCTACTAACAAAAAAGAAAAAGTGATTAAATACCTTGGCTATTCAAAGCAGAGCATTTATTGACGTTCTTCATGGGCTGCAATAGCAGGGGTGATACTGGCAAGGTCCTTCGGTGAGAGCATACGGTTAAACAAGAAATGACACACAGAACATCAACATTGCTTGTGTCTCAAAAGGAATAAGAATCTCGTTTTAGATGAAAATGTAATGAAAGGAAAGCAACAGTGCGTTATTTTCTTACTGCTATTCAAAAATGCAACCAAACCGCTACAACACCATCACATCAAGTTGCTGCAAACACACTCAACAAATAGCTTTCTGTGATGGAATACATTCATACTACCCACGCGTTATATATATTTGTGAAGCCAGCAAGTTAGACTCGGTAAAAGAATTTTGCTTGTGACTTTTGTCAAACCAAGTGATGTTTCTTCATTACTATGCTTTATGAATGTAAATGCTGTTATTATTACATTTAGTATAGTTGACAAAAGGAGGCTCAGTTTATGTGTGAATACACAAGCTTCAGTAGTGTTTTTCTCACCTATATTTGAACTGCTTTCAGGAACAGAAGTTGATTCATGCCTGTCTGATTTTGTTCTGTCATCTCTGTGCTTTACATATTCATGTGTAAAATAGTTTTTCTCACTTATTCGAGGTGTCTTGCCTGTTTCGCACAGCCTTGATATTTCTATTACATAAGGCTGTTACATTTCACATGTTCTTACTGGAGTGCTGCCCCTCTCCTTTTGTCTTCTTCTGCTCATTTATTTGGGAATGTTAGCAGGACCCACTATTTTTAGTTTCATTTAGACTTTTATCAAAAATGGGTTAGAATCAAATCCAAGTCAACAGCCGCAGTTTGACTGAAAACAACTCAGTTTGTCTTGTTTTGATTTCACTGGCGTATAATGAACAGCTAATTTGCATTTTCAATTTTTCTCTTCACTATCCATTACTAAAAGCATATTTTAAGCTGTCATTGTGACATGACAACCTCGTTTACTGTAAACTGCTGTGATCAGTGACTTCTCACAACAGGGAACAGAAAAAAAGTTTTGGGTGCGCGGGACCATAAAACCTAGCTGAAAATCTCTTTTTACAAAGCAATGATAGTGATAAGTAATAAGACATGACGGAAAAAAAAGGCAGAAAGATGTTTGTAAAATGTTGTAAATACTTTGTCATGAATTAATTCACCATAGGCTGATTTGGTACAATGTTTTTCTCCCAATTTGCTTTTCCTCCAGTCATTTTTTTTTCCTGTTTCTAGATCTTTTTCCTTCTTCCCCTTGTGTTCTTGGGTTATCTTGTCCATTTACTGTACTGTATTTCTCCCTGTCTACCCCCCCCCCCTTCTTTCATCAAAGTGAATTAAAAAGTAGGCAGTCCGATTAACTTCACATGTAATATGCAGTCACACTGACATGAAATACATAAAAATAATTCCCCCTTTTTTTCCAATTAGCTATGACTTTGCTGTGGTTAATTACATTTCTCTTGGTTCAAAGCTAGATTGAAGAAGACTTCTGAGTGTAGATATATATTCCACTTATCTATCCAACAGTGATTTATGAAGCCTCAAGATGAAACAGCAGAACTGTTAAGCATTTTTTTTCTGCTAATACATGATTTTATTCAGATTTTTAAATGTACGCATCTTGTTAACAAGTGCAAGACTGCCACCACTTGGGAATCCCAACAGGTGAAAGGAATTTTACATGTGGCTACAGCAGCATAAAAACTTTGCATGTTTTTCATTATATTCCATCCACAAATATGTTTCTAAGTATACATGTCACGCCGATTTTTGTATTATATACAAGTCTTTTCTGCTTCTACTAGGTCTTTTCTCTATTGTTATTGTTATTGTTATTGTTATGATTATACTGTCTTTATTTATCTTATAATATAATTATAAACCTGTGTGTGACCTGTACATATGGTTTTGACAATAAAGCTGACTTTGGCTTTGACCTGACAAGTGTTCAATCCAGCTCAAAAGTTTTGTCATATGCCAGTTTCTGCTCTCCTCTGTGAGCTCTCCTGTCTCTCACCACTACAGACTATCAAATCAATCAAACAAAAAAAGAAAAAAAAGAAAAAAGAAAGTAACCTAGGAGTTAAAAGAAAGAAGTACACATTGATACATTGAGTTAAGGAAGCCCTGCGAGCCCCATCTATGGCAACCACTCTCCAACCGTGGGCTTTGATGAAATATAGTTCAAGGGATGAGGCTATAACATCCATACCTTCTTCTCATCTCTATCTCTTTCGCCTTCTTTTCATTCATAAGTTATGGTACACAGTGAGACTCATCAATAACCTACAGCACTCTTCTGTGAAAAAGCATCAAGCTCATAAATGTTATCATTACCCCCAATGTATAGCACTAGATGATATCATATATCAGTGATATTTGTGTGCAGGCATGTGTGTTTGTGGTTGTTTGTACATGAGAGCAAGCAAGAGGAAGACAGAGGCAGAGAGAGAGAGAGAGTAAATGAGCCATGAATGAAGTTATGCTCATGTATATTTCACTGTAAATGTAAACATTACCCAAGGTAAAGGTGAATGTGAGGATTTCTTTGTTAATGTGAGCAGAAAATCGTACTCACAGTAGCTCAGGGCTTTCTCATCCTCTTGAATACATATTTGTTATAACATTGTGTCGGTTTGCTCCTATACATGCGCTCATTCATTCAATCAACCAAAAACATTTTTGCTTGATTTAGGTGCAGCCTGCTGCAGCCTTAAACTTTGCCTTAAACTAAATTAGTTCCATTCTTCTTGAACAAATTTAATGGCCTGATTTGATCAAACACTGGTCACAGCGCTGCCTCTTTTTTGTCGCATTCAGGTACAGGAAAGTGAACATCTTTTGCTAAAACCAGAAAAATGACAAGGTATGTCAAAGGTATATTGTTATGCCATCACAAAGAGGAAGGATGATGAGGTGACTGACAAAGAAAACTAGAAAAACTGTGCAACTTTGACTATGACGCGGCAACCCTCTCTCCTTCAACTGACACCACACATATACTGCAGTGGTAATTCCTGGCTGGATTACATTCAGAGGCAACAAATTTTGTTTTGTTTATTTATTTATTTTATTTTTTTTCAATGAATAAATGAATGAAGTGTGACATTTAATACCGGCAGCAGAGTAACAATGAGGTGGTCGGGTGGATAGTGGACATACAAAGTACATGACTGTCCCACCAGAGACCAGAGTTTGCATCAACAGTTCCTTTTGTGGTTAGGTTAAGGCAACAAAAGCATGGTTATGGTTAGGGGACGATTGTGGTTTTGTTTAAATGTACTTCACTTGTTTACATCTTTTTGTTGTTTGTCCCTCCTGTAAGTCCTTATGGTGTAAAGTCACACAGCAGTTGTCTAATGTTTTGCACTTGTCAGTTCACTTAAACCCCAATCCTTGTTGATTTGTCCTTGAGCAAGACACCGAATGCCCTACCTCTGGGATGCCACCATTAACTTAATTAAATTTTCATAACCCTGTTAAAACACGTACATGTGCGCACATCTCAGAAACATACTTCTAATTACATGCCCATTTAACATGGCCAGTGAGCACTCCAAATTCTTTATTTAAAACAGAAACTTAAAAATAATATCACTTCCCTTTCATCAGCTGCTGCCTTTTGTTCACGGGGTTCACATTAGCCGTGGTGGTGGTGGTCAGGGGGGTTAGAAACAGAGAGAGTACTTTGAACATATTTATTAATAATCCATGGCTGGCTTATTAGTGTATGAGGGATTTCAGGCTCCTATTACGACAGATGAGTAGAACCAGAGGGCATCATGGGCAAGGATGAAGTAAGATGACACACTGCTTCTTCGGTCTAAACACATTTAAACTAAATGATTACATTTGTTACATATTCAGTGAGACTGTTCAAACTTTTTCCCATGAACTAACGAACTTTTTACTAAAACTCTTCAAGTTTGTTAAACTGTCTATAGTTACTGGTGATAATCTGAATGCAGCTTAGTTATTTTATTCCGTTTCAATCCGAGCACCAAATTATCTTTTTTATTTATTTATTTGTCCTGTGCAAAATAAAAGCTTGTTTCCTGTTAATCATTTTGACTATATAATGACTATAGTTTGCACTTTAATTGAATTTCAGTGCAATTCAATAAAGTTTCCATCAGATTTGCAAGCCTCTTTAAGCTTTTGGGATCTAAAAAGAAAAAGAAAAAGCACCTCAACTTTACACTACACAAGATGAATACATATCTTGTAAGTAATCATCAAATGCAGCCCATTACCCACACATCACATTGAAAAACACCTTGAAGCCACCACACCACTATAGCCAATTTAATTTCCATACGCTTATGCTAATTACCCTGAAATAATCAAGCTAATTTAGAAAGATGCAAATGTGTTTGAGGTTGGGTTCATTAGTAAAGGGGGCCAGTGCATGTGTGCAAGTATGTGTGTGTCTGTGTGTGTGCAAGAGAGAGAGACAGAGAGGTGAGTTTCATTAGTGAGGGGCCCTAATGTTTGTGGAAAGGAAAGCTGTGCAGGAGATGACATACTGTATCTGGCAGGTGTGCATTCTTTCTGTGCATTTGTTTGTTTCTCTACGTGATGTTACCTTTTATAACCAAAAGGATTTGATTTTTTATTACTCATTCAGTCACATACCATCATATACTATGTAAAGCAGTAGTGTCCTGTTCAGACCTTTTGAGAAGATGACAACAAAGATGTGTGTGTCTTTGTTATCATGTTTGAACAGGACACCACTGCAGTCTCTGTCTCAGACTTGTGACATGAGACCTATCTATTGCAACTAATTAAACATCGTAATATCCCCTTACTCTGCTCCACCAAGAAGAATGGGGACCCACATTACACACGAACACCTCTTCTGCAATTATGCTGATTGCAGTAAAGCCGCGGCACGTTCAAACACATACATGTGCACATTCTGATACACGTACAGTACATATTCTCACATACACATGCGTACTCTGCCTGCTCCCTCAAGACCAGGCTTCGGTGCCACTGAAGGTTGTAGCAATTAAAAACATCATCCTCCAGTTGTCACAAGCATGATGAATTTGTACCATCAGAGCAGTAAGGCATAACCTCAGCATCTCACAATATGTCACGTTTTTTCTCCTCCTCTGATGCTTTGCTTTGACACGATAGCATCACCAAAATTACAAAATTAACTGGTTTTTATCTCGAGCAGGTTGTTTTTTTTTTTTTTAACTTCTTTTGTTGACAGAGAAAAAGACAAAGTTGTAGCACACACTGGCTCAAAGTCATTAAACTGTTAAATTATAGAAATATTCTGTTTAGACAGTTGTCTCTTGCTGTTGGAAAGAAAAATTTTAGAAGGTTTTCTCTTGGGGTGGTGTAACAGTGGTGCAGCAGTGCTGCAACAAGATATAACTGTCATTTCGGTGACAGCTACAGCCATTGAAGACACAATGTAAGTAACTGGTGAGTAGCACAAGAAAAAACATCAAGCAACTACTTGTCAATTCAACCCCATGTACAGATTAAATGAGCTGCAAATGGTCCACTCTTTTAGAAGTATGCTCTCAATGTAGACACCAGCAAAGATCCTTTTTTCTTTTTTTTACATGAAAGTCATATTAAACTAAGAAATACATTTTGCTGCCTCAAGAGGTGCTTTAGTTGAGACCTCTACATTCAAAGCACCATTTAAGACATTTTCCTCTACTTGAAATCTTACACTTAACTGTTATAATGTGGTGGGTAAATGCCTAAACAGATGCCTGGGTCGTTTCCAGGTTCTCAGAGCTCCTTACATCATCACACGCAGTGTTTGTCTTGGCTGTTTCAAAATGACTGACATTGATGGAGGAGATGAGAGTGGCTGAAATGCCTGGAGGCCCTTTCTGTCTCTCTCGCTCATTCCAGTGGTCTCCTACATGGTCTGTTTGATGGTTAACGGCAGAACAAAGAAGAAAAGAACACAGAGGAGCCTCAGAAGCTCAGTTTATGCCAGTTGCAAAACTCTGCTTTGTGGTGAGAAACGCACTTTATGAAGATCAGAGACTGCAAGTGTGTATCTGTATGAATGTGTACTATCTTCTTGCTGCTTTACCTGTACTACACCACAATATAACATATACCTATAGCATCTACTGTTCATCCAAAGCTCCAACTTGTACTTGCAGCCTCAAAGGTTACAAGAGAAATAAAAAAGTAAATTCAGGTTTGTGTACATAGATTTCTCTCTGGCCAATACTGATTTTTGAATTTTTGTAGAGAAGTCTACCCATTTTGATGTGTAATTAGTATTTCTATGAGTATCATGATCATAATGATACCAAAATTCGTTTGGTAAAGAAAGCGTGGCGTACCGGAGAGGAGCTGGTAGACATATTTTAATTCTGATGAACTTGTATTGGGGCTCGCACAAGAAATTATTATAACCAGAAAAACAGCATCAAAAATGCACCTGTTAGAAGTGTCATTAGTGCAAATGTAATGGTGATCCGTTGATGGCATCCAGATCGTCCCCCTTCAGTTTGGAATAAATCATCAGTCTAAAAATCATCCCCCTAATGCAACCCATCGTTAAACAATCAGAGCTTGTTAAGCCCCTTGTTTGTTAATCAAGCACTTGCTTGTTAACTGGGAGATGAGATAATAGACCTCTAGTGTGTACGTCTAATTTTGGGGGCTGTCTATCTGCCTGATTGTTTATTGCTTTTAAATTTCAGGCTCTGCTGAAAAAGCTTCTCTAATTGGTTTGTTTGCATTGCCCTGCAGCACTGATGGAGTTGGAGACTCAGTCAGGAGTTGGTTGTGTTTTCAAATCCGTTTTTTTTTTTTGTTTGTTTGTTTCGTTGTTGTTGTTTTGACTGTCTTCTAAAAATCAAAAATCCTCTACAAATGTTTTCTCTGTTATTACAGTGCTTGGCTATGTTCGGGATGAACATGAACATTTGAACTTGCCGAAAGGTGCTTACAGGAACAACAATGGCAGTATTGAATTTTATGATCGCTCTCTTTTGCTCTTGGTGCTTAATTTCTTGTTTATTCCTGTCATGTCTCCATCGACAGTTACATTCTAATCTGACTCACTGTATTTCATTGTGTTGTGGCTTTAAACACCAAGTCCAAATTGCATGGATGAGCCTTTCACATCGTGGGATTCACTGGCCATTCAGCTTCAAAATATAAAAAAATTAAAAAAAAAACAAAAAAAAAACACCTCCTGTATTTGGTAAGGATTGAGGATTGAGTGTGCTGCATATGCACACTATTACGAAACTATACTGCAACCTACGTAGATTATCAGCCTCCACAACACTGACATCAAAGGTTGAGAAAGCCTCCACTTTTGTGCTTGAGCCTACAAAACTGTAAGTCATAAATCCTAAAACAAGGAAAGGTTTAGCGGGAGAGGTGTATCTACGCTATTATGAATGTTAAGTCCCTTTCAGAGAGAAAGCAGTGCTGACAAATCCTTGTCAATGAATGCATCAAACCTGATCAGCCTGGATTTGATTAGCATTGTCTAATATGCCATCAAACAGAGAGAGAGAGAGAGACAAATGCAGAGAGGAAGACCGAATACTTTGAGCATTTCTAGTCTTGGTTTTGGAAATCATTTCATTACGAGCCAATGGGCAAATATGCTGCTCCTGTTAAGATGCTTTGTCTACAGTGGCTGAATGGTTACATGAGAGTGTTTTGATGTCGCAGCAGGTAATTCTTGGCGTATTGGCCTAAAGCCGGCCACAGAGCTATGCCAGCTGATAAATAACATGGATTTGTCAATGATGTCTGTTCATGTCAGTAAAGCCTTTTTCTCTCTCTCAGGATTTTATTTTTCTGAGAGGTTCTTAGAGGGAAATTGTCATGTTTTCATGTTAAAGGCGTGCTTTTATCTGTTTGTTTTCCAGGGTGCTTAAAGTTGTTTACTATGCCAGGGGGGCTTTCAGTCTCTGCTTGTGTATTTGTGAGTGTGTGTGTGTGAGAGAAACACCTAACCGTGGGTGATGCGAAAAGGAGGTAGCTATTTGACATCTAAGCCTTAATGTATCACTGTATCAGAAGTACTCTGTGCCAAGAAGAGGACACCATTTAGCAGTGGCCTACTTATCTTTGATCACGAAAAGCTGCCATTGATTCTAAGCCAAATGTTGACATAAGATAAGTCAAATGTGCCGATGACCTTTCTGACTCTCCCACAGCGGAGCAGGGGCCAGGTACAAAAGCTGGCAGAGTGTGTGGTGGAAATTATTCCTCCTTGACATTTCAGGGACCTCGGCCTGAAATGTTTTTAGCATTCCAGTCCAGGCACCAAAGAGAAAATGTCACCTTTTTTATTTACTTGGGGGAATACACCGATTAAATGTGACTTTAAGGCCAGGTCATGATAGCTCCTGTCTACCACTGCCATGGTTGCTCATGAGCCAACACAGTCACACACACTCTCTCTCTCTCTCTCTCTAGGAATGTGTCCTCATCGTATCAGTGACATTTTAAATAATGCTGATGCTTGACCCTGTTGAAGTAACCTTTCTCACACAGGCAATTTAGAATCACTCTGTAGATTTATGAACTAACTGCACTGACCTGTGGAACCAAAGTTGGACCTTTGTACGTTAGAGGTTATGGTCACTCGCCGCTTGTAAGATTAGTCCTGTCCTGGTCACAGCTTTCAGTCCAAACACAGCCAGGGCGAGAAGTACTGTTTATCCCTGCAACATCACAACTTTGAATCTAACAAAGTCCTCTTGATAAGTATTTTCAGTATTTCCTCGATAATCATAATAATCTTTTTAAAGTACATTTGCAAAGCCATCCCTTTGTAAAAATGAAGAAATATCACATTCTAAGGAATGAAAAACGTTTTAATTATTGCTGTGAGCAGTCCAAGCCTCTCTCTGACTCATTAACACAAAAAAATTTTGAATTTAAGGACTCACAGTCCACAATTTATTGGTATTAAAACACATCATGTGAAACAGTTCTAAGTCTAAGAAATCACAAGCAGTTCATCAGGGTAAATGCAGCCCAGTCAGTCTCATTTAACTTGACTAATGACTAAAACCATACTGTGAGTATAAGTTGGCACAGGGTTTTTTTTTTGGTTGAGCAGTCTAAGCCCTAAACCACAAACTTATTACACTGGGAGTTCAAAGCCATTTGCAACAATTGTGAAAATAAATAAACCCTCTCTTTTACGTGGCCCTGTACAGTCACATTAAGCAATAATGCATTAGACATACTTTTCAAACCACAACAAATGCCCATTCTTCTGAGAACACAAAATGCTCATGGCCATGGGTCTGGTTAGCACAGGCACGAAAAAATAAGATTTTTAGCTTTTGACTTTGACAAGGAAAGAATCCCTGGACAACAAAATGGTAAATCTGATTTTCATGGTACAGAGTACCCAGAGTCACACCTACAGATGTGGATTTGGTGGAAGAAAATACGGAACCAAGTTGTAGATGAGGCACCTGCAGCAGCATAGATGTGGCTGCTATCATAAGTAGAATAAACTGGGTACATTTCTTTGATTTAGCTCACACACAAAAAAACGTATCTGTTGTGCTGTTGTTGTCCACTTTGCCTTTGCACTGCGGACATGCCACAGCCAAGGTTGTTTGGCAGACAAAACTTTGCAGGGAGCAGCTGTAGTGCAGTTATTTGTGGTCTCACCAACTGAAACAAACCAGACTAAAGGGGAAGTCACATCACAGTTCACTTTAACTGCACCCAAAAACAGGTTTCCCATTATAAAACGAGTCTTGTGTTTCTCACAGTACCCAACTCAGTCTCTCTTTTCTCAGACAAACAATAAACGATCAGTTCATGCCATATAAAAATTATCAATTAGTATTTTCTCAGCAGCAAGGAACCCAATGATTAATAATTAGACACTAGCTCACAGAGACTCGGCACCCAAGGTCATTATCTCGGTGACAATGAGACATTCTGAGAACATCCTACACAGTTGGATTTTCTCTGCCAAGTTTCCTGTTTCACTGTAGTTTACGTGACTTGGATGGGGTTCAATCAGCAAACCCTGTGGAATCGTGACTTGATGTAAAAATGTACAATTTTATGCAAGAAACAGCAGATCAAAAATAACTGATGCAACATATTAAATTGGACAGGAAATGTCTCTGAAGCACAAGGGATTTTCATCTCCTTCCCTCCCCTCACAACCCCCCTCGCTCTGTAATTAGTGCTTTTTCAGTATTTCCAGCAATGTTTTCATCAGTGCATAGCTTTGCTAGCCTCAGCTGAGAGAGAGAGAGAGAGAAAGAGTGAAACAAGGAGAGAGAAGGTCCTCTGTGGCTGTTAATAGTTCTCATCTCTCCCCTGGACTCTCCTTTAATTGCTCTGCTCTGCCTTCAGGGTCATTATTACTCTGATCAAGTGCAACTCTGTTTTTCACTGCTTTTCATGAATATCATTTTCCAAAACAACTGCTTTGAGGTTTTTCAGGCAGGAGATCAAATTTGATCACCTAGCCCTATGTAAATGTATGAGTGTAACTTGGCATTAGCAGGACACAATATCTCTCACAGGCAGGGCTTTCAAGTCCACACCAAATCTGACATCCAAAACACTTTGAAGTAATATGTTTTTCTTGTTTACTTGCTTTAATCTAACAAAATGCTTTTCGAGATTTTGACAGTCAGTGGTCAGAGAACATAGATCAGTTCTGCAACTAAGAAAGATTGAGAAAGGTCCCAGAATCTTCACATTTGTATCTTCCTGGTAATACGGAGCTCTGTTCCCATTGTCCTCTTTTCTAATTGCTCTGCTCAGTCTCTCGGGTTATTATTGCTCTGTTCAAGTGCAACTATGTTTTTACAGCTTTTTTTGAATGTCATTTAGCACTTATAATAACCCTGATTTTCCCAGCAAGAAAAGCATAATGAAGTCCACAGCATTTGGGCGATTTTTTACAAAATGCATTTTGAAAATAATAGCATTGTGCGGCACAGGGAGAGGAAACATCTCACTCTCTCAGTGAGGGTAAGTAAATAAAGCGTTGAAAGCTCATTGTTTGAAAAGATACTGCAAAAGCACACATTGATTATGGGCAAATAAAATGGAATTAGATGTGGCACATCAAGACGTATACATTTTTCCAATTTTTCATTTTATCTCGAATAAAGTTCTTTCTTAAAATAAACTGAAAACCTTTTTCTTTAAAGAAATATGTGGAGCAAGAAGGAAGACGAAAAGAAAGAATGTAGAACTGCAGACAGAAAAGATATAATGTCACTTTATGTCTCCAAAACCTCAGTGTGATTTTATACAGTAAGGGGGCTAAAGTGTAGCTCACAGAGGGCACTTGCTCTTGTCATTTGAAGCTATGCATTTGGACAAACATCACCTATTGATTGCTGGGAGCTGAATAATTTCGGCTCTTGACATTTAAGATCACATCAGAGTTTTATATATGGGCAGAAAGGTTATGTTTAAGGTACAGGTGCCATATTTGAAGCACCTAACAGATGGGATTTGACGTTTTTTCACATATGTTAACTTGATAAAGATCTGCGTCTCCACTGAGGAAGGAGCACAGAGACACACTGTTCTGCAGTGTCCTGCCGCCAAAACTAAGGAAACGGGTGAACTAATAGAAAAACATGATTATATCTTTGCTATATTTACCTTAACACGAGCAGTATTTGGAATATAAGCAGCAAAAGCATTAACCTGCCCAAAACCTCGAGTCCCTCGATCAGTCCCGATGTATAGAAAGAATTACAGGATGGAGGACTGCTATGTTGTTTGCCAAATGGTAGTCAATCATGCAAACTCTGTGTAATGTGCAATCTACCGTGCAGGCTTTGTCAAATAAACAAGTGGATCCTCAAATATGGAGAGGCTTATCTCTCACTTCCATTCCCTTGATGTTTTCTAATTTGAATGGTTTCATTAGTGTGGCTCTGAATGCAGATTTTGGTGAGTAAACACTCTTATAAACTTCATACCATCTCCAGAACCAAAACAGCTGCCTGGCCAGCATTGGCCATTGGATTAAGAGTCATCTGATGCACATTATACCAGATAAACAATGAAGAAAAAAAAACCTTTGGCAGGTTCATTTGGCTTCAGTAGTCCCAATCTCAAACTGCTTCCTTAAAAGGAGCACCAGGTGCAGCAGAGTTTGTTTTTGGAATCAGCTCTCAGCCACGTCATCCAGTGCCTCTGGAGTTTCGTCTCCATAATGTCAACCAAAGCAGAAAAAACAGTCATTTAAAAGGGCACAAAGGTGAGTCCTTGGTTTTACACCTAAACAAATCAAAACATGTAGCATGGATAAGAGTGTCTACGGCAATGAACCTGATTATGTGTTGTAATATTTACAAATACCGTGTTCTGTCCCTATTGCTTTTTTAGGCAATACTGTGCCTCAGCTGCATCTCTTGTGACATGTACTGTAATATGTGTATTATGGAATCAAAAGAAAGCATTCATGTCCAAGGTGTGACTGGCTGCCAGTAGTGTAATAATAAATACCTTCCTCTGCCAAAGACCAAACTGGTTCAGTTTTCAAATGACAGTGTACCCAAAAGCAGCTCTATTATTCGCTTGGCTGAATTACAAGCCCTGTAACAATATTGTCAAATATACTTGTTTGGAAATCACAGACTGTCTCTTGCCTATGATACAATTCAGTCATGTGGTTAGAGGGTCCAAAAGCACATTTTACATCCAATTTTCTAGGACTGCGCAGTCTGGCAGCCTGCGGGCAGGACACTTGAAGCAGAGGATTCTGTAATGGTTGCATAGCTGTTGAAACAATTTGTTATGCAACCTCTGAAACATAGAAAAGAAATGCAAGGCACAGTTGTCTTTGCAGTGCCAAAATAACATGGAAAGAAACATCACTTTTAGATGTTTACACACAGTACGCAGCAATTATATCTAGTTACAGCGCTATAAGACTGAAACTGTGTATCTGCATTTTATCATACCTCCTACACATTATTATATTATAAATTTAATGTACAAACAATGTATGTTACTGTATGTGTAATTCATGTGTGTTTATGTGTTTTCTAGTTGATGTGTAAAGGTGAACTACAGGTCATTCAAGAGCTTTAACTCTCTCTAAATGATTACAAATGCATACCACTCAATCTGTAAATGTGTCATGTTATTTGTAAGCAGTTCAGGTTAAATTGCATTCACCGCTTTGAAGAATTAACTCGCACACGGGGCACGAAATATTAACCCACCCCATTTTCTCTTAATGAGACACAAGCATTAATACTTACCATAAACAATAAACATTATCACAGCACTCCTTATAACATTATATGAATCTAATTGGCTTGCCTGTTTGTATGTGGATGTTTGTGTGTGTGTGTGTGTGTGTGTGTGTGTGTGTGTGTGTGTGTGTGTGTGTGTGTGTGTGTGTGTGTGT
>JBBMJY010000025.1:15233522-15261263 GCA_037833715.1 Toxotes lorentzi | reverse complement strand
CACACGACTCTTTTCTGGTTTGTTTTCAAAACCAAGTAGGCTTGGCGCCCTTCCACATCTTGTTGTGTTGGTGAAAGATTTTTAAAGAACAGTTTTGTGGGGAGCGAAAGGGTTGCTTTTGCCCCCCCCCCCCCCCCCGTCCCACTGGTGAATACAAACACCCTTAGCTGCTCAAAGTCAAAGATGTGTAAGCCCATCAAACACACACATACACACACTGACACAAAACCACAGAAGCACAAAGACGTACACTCTAAAACAGAACTGGCAAGCCACCAAGACACTCAATAGAGCCAATCTCTCCCTCGCACGGCAGGCTGTGAATTCCCAGTTTGCTTTGCAGCGACAGCGGGGTGTGTGCGCACGCGTCTGTGTGTGTGTGTGTGTGCACAGATAAAAGCCCAGCAATCACTGAATGCAGGCACAAGGGCCACCAAAGTAAATGCTTGGACGAAGCTGGCATTAAGACTCATGTACACACACTCTCTCTCTCACACACACACCACATATCATCAAGAACGGATATGCTTGCCAAGTCATTTTCCCCTCTGTTCCAGAAGGCACTGAAGTGCTTAGCACACAGTGAGCAGACCTCAGCCTATAGAAACGGAATGACAGGGTGAGACACAGAGAAAGAGGGAAGGGTGGGAGGTGGAGACAGAAAGCAACAAAGCATGTTGGTCACCAAAATTGCAAAAATTAATTGGTCACACCCATGTGGGCTTGCATTTGCATCCAGCAATTGCCCTCAGGCCTAGTTGCAAGAAATTTGATATCTTTGTTTTTCACAAATTTTAGGTTAACACTTATGTGCAAATATGCAGTTTCATAATCATAAACTTCCCGGCTGCCAGTTAACAGTATGAACACACAGGGGGGTTCGTATTACTGTGTGTTCACCAAGAGTCAAATTACTGTGATTAAAATGACGGACATTTCCATTACCATAACATAAAAATCATTTTAACTGCTACAGTAATAAAAAAAGAGCTCTGATGATAAACTTTTAAGAGAAAGTGTGGACCACTGAGTTTAACATGACATAAAACTGATGTTCTTCTGAGAAGAGATTCAAAGTCCAGTAAACAAAATAATGGTTAAGGTTTGTCAGTATGCCAGCAGATGACTTTGTTTAAAATTAGTTTAAAGAAGAATGGAGCAGAAAATAGGTGTTAAAAGGGAAAACGCAACTCTACACGGTGGAGAACAGATTCATTCACCAAAAACAATGAATCATGATCCCTCAGGCATTATTCATTACGACATGTGTTTGCTGTCTAAGGCCGAAGCAGCATGCAAAGCTCTGTATATGCAAACTGAACTGTATACACACTAAACAAACTGTGCACATGTTCAATACTCCTTGTATACTTGTAAGGTAATGTGACAGTTTGAGCAAACAGTGACTCTGTTAACGGCAAAAGAAGAGGAAAAAGAATTTTCTGTCCTTGTTTCTCTGTTTTTAGGTGAAGTAGGGCCAGAGTGGTCGTGGCTGCAAATTAGGGCAGTAACACACACACACATTATTAATAGACATTGTTTCAGCCAGGCCTCAGTTGTAAGGTGTCAGTCACTGCTGTTACTCTGTGTCTGCCCTCAGGCTAAGTAGTACCCCTCCCCTCCAGCCACACATACCCACAGCACAGTATTTTCATATTTTATGTCACTGACTGCATCCCGTGTCAATTAATGTCACTGCCAAAACAAATGTGACACGAGCGCTTTGATCCTGTAAATATTTTAACTGCACCTCCAACGTTATTGTCTCTGTAATCTCACAAGAAGCCGCTGCGGCTTTGACTGACACGTTGATGGATCTTGGCAAAAATTTTGAGCTAAAACAAACAGGGAGAAAAAAAAATAGCTGGAACAGTAATGGAACAGTTTTGAGGCACGCTGAATGACAGCATGGTAAATTGACTGAGCTAAATTGGGCTTAACGTGACAAACATCAGCACTGTAATTATGTCAGGTTTTCCCCTCCATACTTTACTGATTGCATGCCTGAAAAATAGCGCAACACCGAGATAACAAATTTCAACGAGATAGGTATCAACTGAAGCATGGGGGGGGGGGACTCTGCTGTCTGCTTTATAAAGATGCTCAAATGAACAAGCAGAAGTTTCAGCAAAATCAAGATGGTGAGGAATTTACTTCGTTTGGCAGAAATGAAAAGGTCACAGTCTGAGATGGTGGCTAATGAGAAGCTCTGTCAGCCAGCAGCTGATGTCAGCGTCCTCTGTATATTAGCTAATCTCATGCTAGTTGTTGGCATCAATTCAGTGGTCTACCAGTGAATTTAAGTGTATATCTAACAAAGGGTGTATTTGGCCAGAACCCGTCTGTGAAATTGAAGCTTGTCCCAAAGTTTAGTTTTAGTGTAGTTCTCCTGAATTTCGGATCAGCTCAGTATGAAGGATAAAAGCTATTTTTTTTATTTATTTACAAATAATGGCTACTACATCAGTGAAGGCAGGCATTGTGGCTGCCTGCTGTCCTGTCAGCACCAGCTGAGCAGAGGAGTGCTGTGCCGAAAAGAGACCAGACAGCCACAGTCCCCAGTGCTAGAAAGCCGCAGGTTCAAATATCACAAACAGAAAAAAAAAGTTCTTTGGGTTCGTCCTTCTGCTTATGTAATATGTTGCACACACGTTGTTGATGGATGGGAGACACCATTCTGATGTTTTTATTTTTCACAAATAAATACATCAGGCACTGAAATGACTGATGGAGACAATTTGGACGACAAACAGCATGAAAACATTCAGTGAATGACTGCCTTTGAAAATGCAGAGATATCTATTTTTCTGTCTCCCCTCGCATCAATACAATAATTGTTAACCTTGGTTATAATACAAGTGCAGTATGAGGCAAGTGTGGTCTAACACTAGGACAGACCTGCTGCCAACTTTTCTTCAGTTTTACACTCGTAATGACATTTTAGACATTTTTACACAGTTGAAATTTCCTTTATTGACTAACACTAAGCGAGTTGGATCTACCACTTGCATCAGTCAAGATCAGACGGGAACATTTTTTAAATAAAATCTGATTTATCCAGATATACTTTACTTTACTGCAATCTCAAGAATGCAGCATCTCAGGCTCTTAAAAACACAAAGTCTCAGAACATAAAGGCTTTGAGTGCCAACAATGGGTGCCTATGTTCTCATGCAAGTCAAACCACTCGAAATTTAAAATCCCTAATTCAATGAAATGATAGGACACGAACGATGAAAGATGACACAGGCAAGCGCATTAATGTTCAACCTCCCTTGCATTTGTCTCGTGTCCAAAGTCGCTCCGTTTCACATCAAAAAGACGTCACCGTGCAGATGACAAATTGACAACAGCTGCAACTAAGACAAGAATCCAGAAACTCTTGCTTTTATTAGAAGCAACTGAAGTGAATAATGCGAAGTGAGTAATGATCTCCTTTCTGCGGTTCCCGCCTCAATATTTCATAGTAAGTGATGATCTCCCAAACATAAAGGGTGTCGTTGCATCCATATTTCATTGGAGAACAATGCAGTGTAACTGACATACACAGGGAGGAAATGTGCTTACAAAGCATCAAAAGAACTGTCACACAGTATGGATGGCTGCAGAACAATATAGGGCACTGCTGGATGGATGTAACAAGCTTCATAGCTACACGCATCATTTGATCACATAATACAAAGCTAGTGTGAGTGTCTATGTGTAAGACACGCATCATTTGATCGGGTAATACAAAGCTTTGGTGCCCGTGTTTGTGTGCAAGTTTGCTTGACGTGCATCATTTTTCCACATACTACAAAGTTGCAGCATGTGGTGAGTGTGTGTGCGTGTGTGTGACATGCATCAGCTAGGTAAGAAAAAGCCAGGGTACATGCAGGTATCTGTGTGTCAACACAATGTGTGACATACATCATTTACTTAGATAATACAAAGCTTGTGTGTGTGTAGGCTACAAACAGTGGTATATCTAATAACAGGGCTTTCTGAATGAGAGAGTGATGATGAGTCCTGTCACTCCTGAACCACATGAACACACACACACACACACACACACACACACACACACACACACACACACACACACACAGGCTTTCTGCTAAATTAAGCATCGGAGGAACCTACATTACATTAGACAGCACAGGCATGTACACACACACACATTTAAAAAAACACACACACACACACCTCCTGACACAGAAACAAGCTCACAAACAAGCTGAAAGAAACACTTGTGACTAGGAATGTACGCAGGGCATGTATACACACACACACACACACACACAAAAATGCAGACACAGTGACAGAGACACATGTGCCAGTGCAACGCGACACATAAATTGGGGCATGCATTATTAACTGTCTGAGATTTCAGAGCACATGTTGGGACTGTTGTACCTCACAACAGAAAGACAGAGACAAACACAGGGAGACTATGCATAACAACAACAACTGAGAGATACAGAGCGCTGCACAGAGACATGGGACTTTCCCATTATTAATTCTATGGAACCTATTTGTTAGTAAATATATTAGAAGTAAATTCAGTGAGTTAGTCATTCGAACGACACTTAAGTCACTTTACCCATAAGAAACTGATTTTCCTCTTTATTAAACTGTTTTGACAACGCAGATCAAGAAAACCAAAAGCAGGACATAGTCTGTCTCAGTCATGACTCGGACTATACGTACATCAAAAGTAGCCCTGTAGTTGTATTACAGGGTCAGTTCACCTGAATTAGAGACAAAGAAAAAAAATAAATTACCTTTAGTGATGTTTCATTATGCTGACACTTCTCATTTTATTTGCGCATGTTTTGAGATATCTTCCTCTGAGGTCTCTGCTCTCACACCTATACAAAGTCTCTGAATTTTGTTTGTGGTTGTTTGGATGATCCACAGATTCCTCTATAAATTTTTCACTGGAGAATTTTTATTCAAGTCACAGTCCCTAAGAAAACTAGTGATAGCATGCGTTTTGTGGATTACCCAGAGGAACAGTGATATGCAGCGTATTGAGGTGGCAGCAGAAATCTCAGAGGTGGGTATGAGTCGCACACTGCTACAGGTAAGTGAGAAAATATGAAACAACCTTTGAGCTGGGCCCAGAGCAGGTCATCATATACAAATAAAACAAATCACATTGCATGTGTGGTGTGCTGTATGACCATCAGTCCCAGCAGTCAGTACTGCCTGTTTAACTAATCAGGTAAGATAAGATCCACATTACAAATTAATTAAATGTAACTTTGAAGTATGAGGTGAAAAATGACAAGAAAAACGTTTTGAACAAGAGCTTTGAAGAAACAACATCAAACACATTCATTATGTAGCTCTGAAAATATACGGTCCATGTCTCTTATTCAAAAATAAATACTTTGAAATGAAGGTTAGAAATTACCTTTAATCAAAGCATTATACAGATTATTACTCCTATACAATGAATAAAATAACACATAGCGCAAAGTGAGCACAACTCAATCCATCAAAAGGAGGAAGGCCAACTCTATGGCACACAATATTTGGAAACCTACATGTTCGGTACCACAAAAAAATATGTTGGATAATCAATTAAAAACTAAGAATCACAGTGTCACAGTTAGATCATCCCCAGACTTTGTTCTGGTGCTGATGATCATGATCTTCAGAATGTGTTATAAAACATGGACCCAGACACATGATTCTAAACACTCATTTACCAGTCGATGGACAGCTTTCAAAATGAAACACAAATCTTGAACAGGATCTGCACTTTAAACAGATTCTGATTAAAATATTGTATAACTAGGATGTACGTTTTTTACCAAGCAGCTGTATATAAAAGGTTTGTGAAAACTTTGCCCATGCAGTTCTTCCTACTTCACCGAGAGAGCACAGAGAGTGAAACAAATGGAAAGTGGTAAACTATGCCCTTTAATTAAAAAGTAAAACGCTAGCTGTAGAAAAAGAAAAACGTGAGAGACTAAATCTCATAGAACAAATAAAATAATCCTTGACTCTGCCGAGGTGCTCTACTGAGGTGTCACTGACTTCTTCTGTTTTTCTCTTTGGGTTCATTTAAAATTGAATGAAAGCATTACAGCCACTTCAAACACACTGTTAGGGCTCTTCTGAAGTCACTGTCCTCTCCTGTGCTCATAGTCCTCTTCTGCCACACAGTTGCTCCATCAGAACAGTTTCTCCACAATAAATGCCAAGATAGCAGCAGCCAGAGCGAGCCCGATCCCCAGCTTCTTCAGTACTTCTCTGTCTAGGCTGTAAGAGCCGATCAACAAAATGGACGGAGAAGCCGTAGAAGCAGGACCTTGGATGCCATTGGCAATATGCTCCTGTGGAGGGAGGAAACACAGAAATAGAACAACTTTAGACTGAGATCAAGAGAGGCAGAGTTTTTCGATGTGTCCTTTATTTATTATCATCCTAACATTATAATAATAACACAATACTTTAGTGACTTCTTATGTTCACAACAATGGGCACTTACAGTAGATCATCGTCATAAATCCTTTGGGAGTTAAAAGTGAGCTGCTTCAATAACGCGTGGATGCTCCTGTCATGTTCACCAGGTGGTGTATGACTTTCTCCCATAGAAGAAGAGGAGCTCTGCACTTACTGGTTGAACCTGATGAACTGAGCCGCCCTGCCAAACCAGGCCAGTTTAAAAAAAAAAATTTAATTTCAATATCTCTTGCGATTTTACGTGCATATCCCTCAGATTCATGCAAACACACATCCACGCACACAAAGGCGCTGTCTTGCTTTCCCCCACACGTCTGTGCACACTGAAATCATTTCAGTTCACAGTATAAGTCATGTCCATTATTCATAAAAAGGGAATCATTTTCAGATTAAATCAGCCGGCCACAGTCGCAAATCAAAGCATGAAACTTGACAGCAGAGTGGCCAGTGATCCAACTCACCAAATGTCTGTAATCAGAGAATTCTGTTTTGTCTTTCTGTGTTGGACCGTTAAAAACACATCCGCCACTGAAAGCACGTGACAGTGAAAAATGGCAAAGCGCAATTCTGAGAACAGTGGAGCAGGAGAAAAAAAGATAAGCTCAGGAGGACAGGCAGAGGGTGACGGAATCTGCATAATTTTTAATGAAATATCTGGAGTTTCTTTTGCCACATCAATCAGCCAAATCATGATTTACTCAGCCCTTGGATCTCTACAAATTACTGACGTCACTTGATATCAGGATACGTAGATACTTCAGCAGTGGTGCCATAAGTTAGGAGAGCAAAGGGGAATTACAGGACATTGACATTCCCTCCACTTCCCTGTCTCTCTCTCTTGCCCTCTCGCCTCCTGTTTCTCTCACAGTTCAGCTCCATTTGGAAATTATCGTCACAACAATAAACTGAATTTTGAATTCACTGCTTATTTCAAATTATGATGCTATTATATCTGCGTAAAACAGTTCATACAGTTTTATAGTGATCCAATTATTGAATCCATCTGATGGTGAGAAACATGAGATAATAAACACACCAGAAGCAGCTGTGACGAGAGAAATATAAAAAAAAAAGTTGGCATTTTTCAGTCATGGACGGGGTTGATTTAATTCACATGGTAACCCTGGACATTGATAACCAGCCCTGTTTCTCCCTGCTCTCCACCCTCCACCACTGATCATCATTCCATTTGATTACACATTTATTTAGTTTCATCTTAATGTCCGAGAGTGGAGACCTGAGCTGCGATTTCAAGTAAAGCCAATTGATTGTTAAATAAATAAATAATCCCGCACAAGATGTGGTCCTTTTAATTTGAGCACTAAACAAATTGGATGAGAGAACCAACACTTGTCGACATCTCTGGAGTGGAGTGGAAATCGATCTGGATGACCTTGTGGTAGTTCCTATATGTCTCCTCCTGCATGACAGCTAGTAAAATGCCTTATCACCACGAAGGAAGATTATGCAGGATGATATTGAGCAATTGATCAGCCGCTTTCCAGAATAACCTTTAATCAAGTTCACTAGGGATAACTGTAAGAGGTTTGGCTTTGATATTTACCAAAGGTAGATTGACTGCTTCTATTTCTCCCTCTGTCTACTCCACCTCACTCAACAATCTCCAACGGGTCTCGTACAACAATCTTCTGTCTTACCTGCCTTTTTTCCTTCTATCTATTAATTCCCAGTGAGAGATCTTCCCACTGTTCTTTCATCCTCCATCTTTTTTTTCCCCACATAAGATGTTGGGCCAATTTAAGCAGTTCTGTGTATTTATGTTCTCTATTACTTGGCTGTATTTTTTATCGTTTAAAAAAAATAGAAAAGTAAAGGTTCCCACGTGAGTACAAATCCCTGCAGAGAATTTATATGCACACCTACTGCACTTTTGAACTGTGAACTGAGAGTAAAAGAATGACAGAGTTTGTGGAATTCAAACACCTACATGTATGTACGACATGCATTTGTATGTAACTGAGAGTCAGTGCACTCCTACACGTGTTGCATACACATGGCTGCGTGTGCAAGCAGCTGCATAACGTGTGTCCTCTGCTTCTCTACCCTCCATATTGCTCCCCTGTCCTCTCTGATGGTTGTGAGCACCACCTTGCCACCCACTCTTCTCCTCACTGTTGTCGCTGAATGGTTTCCTCTGTTACCGCACACAATGGAAGATGGATACTATGACCGACAACGCCTACGTTACACATCTATCAGTCACTTACAGTAACTTCAGACAGCAGGTGAAGGGAGAATCGGTAACAGAGGTCTGGCTGACACATCCACATTTGCCTAATGTTTGGATCACAGTTGGAGAAACTGATCCGCTGTTTTCATGCTTGAAAAACAATAAGGGTGCTTTTTGCTCGGGTATGTGGTGGCAGTCATGTCAAGTTCCGGTCACAGTGCATGTACTACTTGTCAATGAGCCTCTTGACTGTAAATTTTGTGATGGAATTCAAATCACTGATCGAAACTCATCAGCTGTAATATATTTGAAAAGTATTCAATGAATGAGAAAGGCTGCATGTAAACAGGAAAACTTTTTTTCCCCTTCATAGCAAAAAATTTAATTTCCTCCTTACTTCTGGAAGAAAAGGACCAGGATGAATATTTAATGTAAACAGAAACAAAAGCTGAAGCAGACTGAGAGCAAAAGACTGATGAAACTGAGAAAAAAAAAAAAAAAAGTTGAGCTAGTTGAGTCTACTTATCTATCTCTCTGCTGGTGTCTTTATCAGCAGGGTGCCAGGACAGGGACTGAATAGTAGAGTCTAAAATCTATTACTAGTGGGGAGGATAAGTGAAAATGTAAGTGCCAGTAGGTGCGTGTCAGCACAGTGGGAGACATGGGGGGGGGGGAAAAGATGAGAGATGTGGCTTTCAGTGATCACCACCTGCGAGCTGGCATGCTGAGTTCATCAATACGTCTGTGAGAAAGACAGAGTTGGCATTTGTGAGTAAGTGTACATGTGTAGGCCTGTGGTGGATAATGTCTGTCTTTCTGCTCACAACGGTACAACAGTGCAAAGTAATCCTCCTGAAAATCATCTAACACTACACCAGGGGAACACAGAAGCTAGCACAGCTAGGTGCTTTTCTCTCACTGTCCAAGACTCTCGCAGCACCTTTAAAAAAATAAACAAAAAAAAAAAATCTTCTATTCACACAAAGATACACACTGAGGCACGCACAAAACAACACAAAAGCCAGAAAGCACAATGTACAGTGGTCACATTTCTCACATGATCCTCACCAGCTGTCAGTGTCACTCTAGACACACAGAGGACTTGGAAGTGGTGTGTGTGTGTGTGTGTGTGTGTGTGTACGTGTGAAGAGATACTGTGGCAGGCTCCTTAGTCACGGGTGATTTGACAAAGCCATAGTGACAATAACAATGGGCTGCAGCTGCATTTACAAGTGGACAAAAGGATGGGAAAGAAATTAAAGAGTGATTACAACTACTATTTCTGAAACCGATAAATATCTTTGTTGGAACTTTAGCAGTGACTGAGTCCCAGTGTAAATTTCATTTCATTTTATTTTTTGGTTTGTTGACAGAAAGAGGGAGAGAAGTTATAGCTAAGAGCAAATAGAGGAAAAGTGCTGCAGTGGAGGACCTGAGTCATATTCTCTTTCTGTTTTTCTCTTTCGTATCTGTCGTCTAAAATTTCCACCATCACCTTAACTGTAAACCCCGCTGTCACAACAACGTATGGGCTTACAGGTATATCTGTTGTCCCTTTACACACACACAAAGCTACACAGGATCCTACTGTCAAGTTGCACTGTGACACAACTTGTTTCTTCATGCCGCATGTGTGTGCAAGCACATTGACTGTATGTACATGTGCAAACTGACTCACCCGCACCCACAAAGATGCACAACACAGATTTACATAAACATTTATCACTAAATAGTGAATAATAGATAAATAAGCAAATCATCCTTTTTAACCTAACGTTTTATTCTTTTAAATAAAAGGATGACCTGAACTTTCAATATATTGAGAATTTCCCAGTAGATTATGTGCAGTTTGTGCCGGCTCTGTTTCCTCCCACTATACATCAGAAAGTGCAATATTACTGCCAAGTCAACGCAAGAAACACAACAGTGTATCTGCTAGTCTCTGCAGGCCCTGAGAATGGAAATCAATATCACCAGTTCTGTCCTAAAACAATCAGAAAGTGAGAAATATCCTCTGTGGTGAAGGTAACTGTTTGCTCACAGTTATTTTATATGGCGCTACTGTTGTATTTTATTGTTTTTAACTGCTTTTTGGTTTCAGCTGTTGCCTCCAGTTAGACAGTAGGGCTGGTGCCCAAGCCAAGCAGTTGTGTGATACAATTTCGAACATGTTGCTTGTTACCTGGATGAGAAAAATCCCAAAAGATCATTAAAGGCAACAGTCAGTCTGCTCACTGCTGCCATCTGGGAAACATAGCAGAGCATCACCAAACCAGCCACACCGCCCACTTGATAGACAGTTGCTTTTCACAGGCATCAGACATTAACTGAAACTGAACTCTTTCTCACACTTACACACACGCACACACACATACACTTAGCGGTTACTACAGAGTGTACTGTATAGATGCATCAAGTTGTTTCCACAAACAGGTTTACAGTTACGGTAACTAAATACAGAAGAACACTACATGCGAGTACAGTGGGGTGTTAGGTGTGCATGTATGCGTCAAACACATGACAGAGACTATTACAGACCAGGAAAGCAGCAGATGCTTTCTGACAATGGGGGGAAAAAAAGGTACAGATACATAACATGTACATAATTTGTCGATACACACACAAACATTATACATGAACACTTGGTGGACAACAAAAGAAGATCGGTGTGAAGTTGAATAGAGTAGGTATTAAAGCCTCCTATCTAGTGTACTGACATACACAAGTAAATGTGGCCCTGCACATACGAGTTACTCTTCACACGTTAAAGCTGCCTCCTCTTACCTGAGAGCAAAGAACGCAAGTGGCCTGAGGTGGTTGCTGGACAACCGCAGACACATTTCAGATTTAATTTGACGTTGTACAATACACCATTACATGAAGTAACTTGCTATTTAAAGCACTTTACCAGCAATCTATGTCTTGGGAGTCATTGGTAATGTGTCCCTGGTGACAAAGTAACTAAATGTTTTCCTGAGCCTGGGATTATAGAGTGCATATTACATTACTCATGTAGATTCAAACACTGAAAGAAGTTTAACTGAGCACTGACAGCCATCCCTGAAGCCTATTGTTGTGGATACCATTAGCAAGATTAAAGACTTGTGAAAATACTGCAAAACATGTCAAAGTGAAAGCCTGCATGCTCATGTGGAGGTTCTCAGAGGTCAGAATTTACTACTGAACACTAGAGGTGCTGTGGGCCTTATTCAGTGCAGGGAAATAAAAATAAAGGGGTCTACATAGGTGATCACCCAAACAGCAGAAGGGAAATTTATCCATTAACAAATCTTGTTTTTCTGTTTCATGTCTCTGGATAAGAAAAAAAAAACTGTTACAATAACATAATAATTCATTGCCGAGAAATACTTCCCCTAAACTGCAGCTGTGATACTGATGAGACAGCATGTTGAGCCTAAGAGGATGGTTAAATTCAAAATAAAACACAAAGCCATGGAGTGACTCATCTGCCGAAGAACTTTGCTCAGAGGAGTTTGTTTACAAGGTCGGTACTGGGCAAAGACTATTTCTATGATAACATGAAAGAAAAAGCCCAAAAACATGTCCTTAAAAAAATTACTCAATAGCAAAACATAATTTTTTCTTTCTGGCTAACAGTTGTTAGCTAAGTGCTTTATTATTTACATCTTCCATCTGTGGCTCAAAAACAAAGCTGAGAGCAAAGGGCATTTAAAGCCCTCTGACATTTTAAATAAACAAAACAGAATGAGGCTGTGTAATGCTATCTGACATGGTGGGTAAGAATACTGAAAATAGATGCGACTGATATTTTGATGGCTTAACATTTATTCCTTTGTTACTGTGACTTTGGTTCTTCAAGTATACACAAAGCGCAGGCCATGTAATACAATTTGACATACTAAATGAAATGCTTAAAATAGCAATGTCTGCTGTTTAAAGGCAAAACAAATTATTTGCCACTAGAATAAACAAAGTCATGCAAAGGCCAAGCAAAACCTTTTGACATTTTAAATAAAAAGTTTAAAAATAGATTTGAGAGGATTAACTGTATCCCGACCAGAAAAGACAGCCTAATCTTTTGATTTTTGTTTTTTTCCTGACAATACAGATGACAACATGCGTGCATAACGCAACATCAAAGCAACAATCCATAATAGTTGCATGTCAACACAGAGCAGTTCAATTGTCTGGTGTGAAATACAAATTTCTGCTTGAGAATTATGCCTGTGTGTGTCTATGCTTGTGTTGAGCATGTGTGTGTTTTGTCGACATGATGATTATGTGTCTCATACAGCCTGCGGCTAGTAAGAGTCTGCCAGGCACAAGAAGGGGGTGGTGGGCGGCTGTGCATCAGGATGTGTGCAAGGATCAGTATGCATCTGTGTGTATGCATGTATGTGTGTATAAGCTTTGTTTTACCGAAGAACCTGTGGTGCGTGTGAGTTTGTGTCTGCATTTACAGTATATACTCTGAGCATTATGATGCAAAGTACCAGCAAACCCACCCACTCAGCCTATAATGGAATATATAGCGATACAATCATAAATTGACCACATCCACGGAATGTGTGTTTTGATATTTGTCTCTTGCCACACATTCACAACAAACAAGTAAAATACACACATGGACATGGGATGGAAGAACTGACTGAAATGGAATTGGGACGACAGAGGAGCAAGAGGCAAAAGGAAGAAGGGCAGTGAGAGAAATGATACAAACAGGGCACAAGCAGAAAGAACCAAAAAAAAAAAACCACAATGAAAGAAACAAACAGAAAAAGAGAAGAAAAAACACAAGTAAGAGTGAGAAAACTAAGAATACCAACCCCACCTAAAAGGAAAAAGAAAGGCCAGTAAATGTAATACTCCGGCAGAGATTCGTCCATTCACCTCCATTTTTTTTTTGTTATTCTGTCAATTTGTGGTCATGGAGGGACACTGTTCTCTGCCCGTATTCCTTCCCCTCTCCCTCTCTCTCTCAGCTCTCTCCTTTTTCTATGCTGTCTTTCATACGAACTGTCAATTTTTCGTCTTGTGGAAGGAGCAGAGCCGTTTTCTTCTCTTTCTCCTATTCTTTCGGTCTCCTTGAGAGTGTGCTGTGAAAAGAGCTGATTATTGGATGGCACTCAAGCTGCTTTCCTGTCTCCTGCTCTCTCTCTTTCATTATTGCTTCATTTTTGGCCTCTCTCTTACACATACCTCTCCTCTTCTATCATTTAATTTCATCTGAGGATGAGGACTGGCGAAGATACTTCCTCTTTTTCTTTCCTTCACCATGCTGTTGAGTGCTTTCTCTGCTATTGTGTCCCACTAAAAGACTCATTACTGTCCTTCCTCTTCTGCAGTTTCTGTGAATGAAGGGCTGACAGAGAGATAGAGAGATACTGTTTTTTTGGGGGGCTATTTTCTTGTTCTTTTTATCTATTTATTTATTTTATTTTACTTAATGAATTGTATTTTTTTTCTTTTTCTCATCTCATTATTGAGTTGTATTGTATCCTTGATGCTTTGGCAATATTGTTCATCTGACATTCGTGCCAATAAAGCATTCCATTGAACAGGAAAAATGAATTGAGAGAAAGAGAGAGAGAGAGAGAAAGCACAGGAAGAGATGACATACACATCAATAAAAGCAAAATTCTCTCTCTCTAAAACCTTGGTTTTCTTTCATGGAATGAAATTATAAAAAAACACCAAGGCCTTTTAATGAAGATGTCACACCGCACAAAGGAATAAGGGAGAACGAAGGAGAAAAAAAAGGGACAGGGAAAGTCAGGCTAAACAGAGAGGGAAAGATGGGATTTAAAAAAGGAGAGAAACTGAGAAAGAAAAGAGAAAAAAAACCCCAAAACACACAAACAATACAGTACTTCCATTAAGGATGCATCTTCTACACCTCCTAATTCCTATTCATTGGAAAGTGGCAGGGATCATCATGCACCAGGAAACACCTTGCACAGGTTGCCAGTTCATTACAGGGTGACCAAAGAAACAAACACCTAGAGGGAGATTGTCATCTTTAGTTCATCTAAGCTGCATGTTTTGGAGTTTTGGGAGAACCTGGGGCACATAAAACTTAACCCAAGTGAACATTCACACAGAAAAGATATTCTAATTAGGAGCCTTTATGGAAAACTTTCCCTGCTAACATGTAATATGGCTTTAAGGACACTTTAAGGCAAGCTGCAGGTCTCAGCAGCGTGCCATTAGATCACTATGAGTGTGTCATAGTCACTCATCCATCCATCCATAATTCCTACACCTGTCTATATGTTCACACATTCATGCATCTATTCATCTGCTCATCCATCAGTTTATCTAAGCCATCATGTTACACATCCGTGCATCCATATCTGTCTGTCCACTTTCAGATCCATCCAGTCACAGTCATCGCCACAAGCTTTCACATGCCACTCCTCTATGAATCCATCCATCCATATTGCTTCATTCCCACACACACATCTGTATGGATGCAGGCTGGTGTGCAATCATCTCCCTCTCTCCACCTCTGAAATCACAGATCTCTCATTCTGTTCCTCATTCGACCTAGAGACCTTGCTTTTCCAATCACCCACTTATCTACCAGTCTTTCTTTTTCTCACTTTCTCTTACAATGCTCCTCTAAAACAAGGCTCAGACTCCATCCTCCTATCCCGGCCCTTTATTCTTCTGTCTTTCTCCCGCTCTGTACCAAAAGCCTGTAATTACAGACCATGCTTGAGTGTCTATCTGGCTTTCCCTAATCACTCATTCATCTCACACACACACATATTCAGCTCAGTGTGTGGTGGACTCATGCAGAGACTCATAGAAAATAGATGGTCTTCAAATATGTATAGGCCAGCCAGCAGTGTCTGTGTGTCTGTGTGTCTGTGTGTCTGTGTGTCTGTGTGTGTGTGTCTGTGTGTGTGTGTGTGTGTGTGTGTGTGTGTGTGTGTGTGTGTGTGTGTGTGTGGGCATGCCACCATCAGCCTGTACTGAATGTGTGTGCATGAGTATATTCAATCAGACCTGTTCACTTACAATAATAATACTGAATACAGACAAGCCAAGTCATTAGGTCACTCATCTATTAACACTGTGCTCCAGAGCCACTATGTTGCCATTAAGAACTGACAATGCAGTGTCACAAGGACTATGGATTACAGATCATCACCAGCATCACTTGAGCTCACTTAATATAACAATATGTTAATTGCCAATATGCTGTGGACAGCAGAGACAAGTGTTAATGAATTTTTGCAAATCCGGATACAGTACTGTAGTGTAACATACACTTCTCTGCCTATGAACCTCTTTGTCTCTCTCTTTAAGTCTGCTGGCTTGAATTTGTTTCTTATTCAGTTGTTCTGCCTCCATTCGTTTATCGCTTCCTCCAAAGCTCTCATATTTTAAACCATACCTTAGAAAGTGCTCATTTAGTTTCACGATCCTTTATTTGATCAGTGTTTCCACTATTTTTTCTCTGCTGTGGTCAGGACTTCCTTTAACTGTGGCTGCCAATCTCATTGTAGTCTCGTCCCAGTTGACTTTACCCATATACACAAATAGCCATAGTAAATTTTATACTCCCCCACCCCAAAAAATCTCAAAACGCCGGGTGTGTGCACAGGATGTAAAACAGAAACAAACTGATGTGCTCTATTCAGCTATTACTATTTCAAGAAAATGCTTAATGCAAAAACTGAAAACAGCGCTCATGCTGAAAGACAAAGACACTCTCTTTTTGCCCTCTTTGTCAACCTCTAGCCCTCCACATAAATCCTCTGTTAGAGCAAGTCAAGAGTGGAGATGATGACTTTATTTCCATTTTCCTATGAATCAAACCTCCAGAGACATTTAGACCTTAGGACTGTTAATAACTGATGTCAGGAAATATCTGGACAGGGTATTTACAGAAGTGGGAGCAGACAAAGTGTGTGACAAACAAAGTGTGTGAATGCGCAGGTATGATGTGCATGTATGGATTTATGTGCCCAACAGTGCATGTGTTGTTACATCAATCCATGAAAGGTTAAGGCCTTGGTGTGTTGAGTCTGTTGAAAGAGTGTGAAGTATTGGGAAAAGTAAGAGGGGGGAAACTAATGCCAGCGTGTGCGCTGGATGGGCTACAGACTTTATGAGGCAACTAGTTTTACAAGCTCTAGCCCCCACTGCTGAACTTTTCATTGCTGAGTGACATGTTGCGTGGCTTGCTGTGAACCTCTCTCTCTCTCTCTCTCTTTTTATCTCATTCTCCGCCAACCATTTCTGTCTCTCTGCATGCCTTCCCCTTCATCAGTGTCCCTCTCACTCTCTCATGTCTCTGTCTGTTCCTTGGTTCCCCTCCCTCTCTGTCTGGCAGTAAAGGCTGATGGAGTGTGAAATTAGAAAGTGTATCATATTCTGCTCTGTGGCTCCATGTCCTGAGCTATAAGCTACAGCTAGTCAGAGTGAAAAATAACATGCAGTGAAACAGATACATTAACATGGTGTTTGTGTGTGTGCGTACAGATGGGTGTGTATGTGGTGGGAAGTAAGGCAGAGGACAGTTTGGCCAGTCACAGCTTATCTTAAATTACTTATCTCACGCCTGATACACTGGTGCTTTTTCACAAACTGTAGAAGCAAGTGTGGATTAAAATTGTGGACACACACACACACACACACACACACACACACACACACACACACACACACACAGATTAATTTGCTGACTGCACCAAATTTGAATAGCCTGTTGTAAACACAACTTTTATGGTTTTGATAAGGAAAGAACAAACAATGGAAGCTTGACAGATGTAAGGTAGAGCTCTCTCATTACCTGAAAAAGATGAGCTTACACATTTGCTCGAATGCACGCGAGTCTGAATACACACCTCCGCACAACATAGAGAACTGATCTGAAGGTGCGGAATATAGCCTGCACTGAAATCTTCACAAATTTTATCAGGACAAAATGATTTAATGTTAACCAGTACATACTGGAACACTGACAGGAGAGTACTACATATGGCCACAACGATGCACAACCAAAGTGCTTCAAATTGATCATGCTAATGCCAACTGATTATTATGATTATGTTTAATTTACTACAATGTGTAGCATTGCTGAAAATACCAAATTTAGATTAATGACACTGACTGGGCAACCAAGGTAAACAGCACCCAGTTCATAACATAATCTGAGGGTAATGAATATTAATCTGCAGCTGAATGGACTTTAAACCATAGTGTATCGTATCCTTACAAAATTAGCTCTTTGTATAAGATCATGGACCATGTACCAAGATACATATCGGATCGTGTGAGCGGGATATATACTCTACTAAAGATAAGTGTGGTATTAGGTAAAGAAATGACCTCAATGCTGGATATTTGAAAAGTGTTTTTTACCTGTGTACCTGTATTCCTCAGGATCCATTTCCTCTCAATTTTCAATTTCATATACTTACTTGTATGTAACGCTTTACCTGTATTTTTATTTATTCTTGATATCTAAAGTAACGTGCTATTTAGTAAACTCTACTTTGAGGTATTTGCTCATAAGTACAATTCACTCTACTCAATATCAGTTGTGTTCTTCTGTATTCTTTCACTGTACAGCTATGAAATGATGACTGTTTTACATACATGCATCTGTTTGACCCAAAGAATTGGGGGAAAAAATGCAATCATAGGTGGGTATTAAACCACAGTGTACCTATATGTGTGTGTGTGTGTTTACCTGTACCAGGCCAGAAACCTCTCCTTTCTGAAGTGGTGCAGCAATGGAGGGAGAGAATGGTTTACTGTCTTCTACTGGCCGGCCTCTCATGAAGTGTTTTCCTGCCTCGTAGATGTCGACCTCGATCATCTTCCCTTTGAACTCCGCTCTCTTAGGTACCAGCACCTGCCAGCCAGGAGCAACATATCATATCTGATGTCACTTCAAATTCAAATTCCAAAAAAAAAAAAAAAAAGTGACAGAAAATGACAATCACTTTAACATTATTTCATATTAACAGAATGGAGTGAAAATTGTCAGGCTTATGAAGCACAGGGCAAAAGTAAGGTGTCATTTCATGACTGCAGTTTATTGAACACAGGTTACACAGATCCAGCACCTTGTCAGTCGCTTAAAAAGGCAGACCTCTATAACTTCCCGTTCTGCAAAACAACCAACCCTCTGCATGTTTCTTCACATCTGTCAATTACATTTTCAATTAAATGCTGTTCAAAACTGTTTTCCCCAATGCTCCCAATCATTGTTTTTCAGCTAGTCTCTGCATGCTAACAAAAAAAACCACAGGGCTGAGTGTTTTCAGTTCCATTTATGGAAGCCCTCAAGGTCAAAAACTACGGCAACAGCTGTGAGATAAACCAGAGGGATTTGCTGGTTTGTCTTATTATTTCACCATGGCAACTATAAATCTCGGCTGATCACAGCAGGAAGGAAGAGAAAACAAAGAGTTATAATTAGGGCTTAGTGTGAAATGGAATTTGTTCTTAATGACTTACCCCTGTAAATAAAGATCATATGCAAATGCGTTTCCTTTCAAAACAACAAACCAACAACAAAACTGACAGATTGACAGTGATGTGTGCTGTATGGTTAGAGTACTGAATTACTTTTCTTCGGCTCTTACTTTCAGATTCAATCTCTTTGGTAAACACTAATAGAATGATTGGTGTTGTGATTATTGGTGGGATTTAAAAATGCAGTCACATAAGAGCATGTGCAAATTATCATCACAACTAAAATGTGGGTGTTCTTAGTAAACATCCCCTGTGAAAGAGAAAGGCTCCCTGTATATGAGTAATCAACTTAGGATGTGAGAAACGATGTTATCCTTTCTTAAAAAAACAGAACAGACATGAATATAGCTGAGCCTTTATGACAAATGATCTGACACGGCATTGGCCATTTCTAATTTATAAGATTATTACAAAAGTCTACAGACAATGGGTAACAACAAATTCTCTTTTTTGCTTGTCTCTTTCCACAGGCGGATCAGAAACTTGGACCAGCTGGGGATTCGATATCGTGCCCAAGTACACTTCAGCGGGCTGCGTGCTGACTCAGATCATCTGGTGGTCTGTCTAACCATTACAAGACTCTGCAGGGCTAAGCTACTGACTCGGCAGAGAATAGCACGTGAACTGGTGGAGGGAGTGTTACTGCTGTGATGGCAGGACTACACCTGGTTCGGTGTTAATCTGTCAGTCTTTATCCAGCTGGTGGAATATGATAGGAGATGGCGAACAAGCCAGACAGACACTCAGCCAGCGCCACACCTGCCTAATCAACACACCTGCTGCTCGACACTCTGACCACTATGAGAGGGTGTGTGTGTGTGTGTGTAAGTAACCAGCAACGAGGCTGGGAGCAGAGAGGTAAAACAGCAGGGCTGCGAGGGAGTTAGGTGAGAGAGAGAGAGAGAGGGCGTGAGTGTGTGTGTGTGTAGGTGAGGGTCATTCGAGGCCCATTACAGGGTGATTAAATGATGAAAGAGCCTGTCCGATTTCATTGGAAACCCCCCTCCTACTTCCTCACTCAGCCACTAACACACACACACATACACACACACAAAACCCAGGTGGGTTGGGTGCCTATTATAACCGTCAGGATAGATATCCATCCGATGGTGTAAAAGTGAAACTAGGCCATTTGTTCACACTCACACCTTATTCGCCACTTCCCTACACTCACCCCCTCTCCACCTCCTTCTGTCCTTTTCTTTGCTCCCACTACTCTTTTCACTTCTTTCCTGACCCTTGACTTTCCCATTTTTTTCTCCTTCCACTTAACTCCCTGAAACCACCCACTCCTCCCAAATGAACTGCTCTGCATTTTGCTTTTCTTTCTCTCTCCTTTTTTTACATCCATCACTCTTAAACAAAATTATTGTATGTTACTGATGCTTTTATCTCGAGCGATGTACCATAAGGCTTAAACTTAACATTTTACATGTCATTACATTATTGTACCAAAAACGAATATTGGGTTTTTGGAGTTATCATATATATTTTGGGAGGTGAGGTAGAGGTGAGAAAGAATGACGGGAGGTTCTGAAAATACAACTTCAACTGTGAGTAAGGCCTCTGTAACATGATGTGTTTACAACCCCAGGTGTATGTACCATGTGTGTCTGTGTGTCCCGTGGGTGTAGATATACAGTAGGGATATATCCCTTGGGGGCACAGACTCAGGAAGATATTGGTACATAGTGTTTTCATGTTCTTTTTTTCCAAGTCAGACTGTGATTTAGGAGTACATGCCAAACACTTAATGTTCAAAACATGGGGAATGGAAAACATCAAACAAGTCAACATGCACTCCTCTTGAGTACAGACAGATGACACACATGACATACATGCCTGCATATGCACAAATGCACGCACATGCACTTGTACAATACACATGAACCGAGTGACACTTGTATCTTAAGTTTATAGCCTGCAGAAGAAGGCGCAAAGAAGGTGGAGAGGAGGGGTGGAGAAGAAAGTGGAAGGGAGCAAAAATTATTACCATCCCCTGCCCTCCCCGCTAATAAAAAGCATGACTTCAAACGTGTTTCTGATGATGGTTAAAGCAGGAGGAAATTGATTTATTTGAAGATGTTTTAAAGTGAATTTTTCACAGGTTGAGAGAGGGTCTTTGAAGCCATGCCGGTGTGTGTGAGTGTGTATATGAACAGCTGTGTGTGTGTGTGTGTGTGTGTGTGTGTGTGTAGGATGGAATGTTCATGTCTTTAGGGCTGACCTTAATGTTAGTACAGTAAAAAAAAAAAAACGTACTGCCGCCATCAGCCGCCAAATGCTCTCATGACCACCGCAGGGTGTGTGTGTGTGTTTGTGAGTATGTGTGATATTACTGCTAACCTACTTTAGTCAATACAAGCTTAAGCTTCTGACACCTGCTGTGAGTACTCCTGTGACATGCAAAGCAAAGCTTCTGATCTGATTTACTAAGTGTAAAAAATGAGGAAGAGTTGGATTAGCTTCACAAACAGAAATATATTTATCAAATGCAGATTAATTTACAGCTTTTTTAATGTGTGTTTTTCGACGGCGGGTGGAGTGTGCAGGCCAACTAAACTATTTTGGGATTCAACTAATGCATGTGTGTCAACAAACATTCCTGATACCCATACAAGCCAGTGCAACTTCAGTGAAACATCAGCAAAATGTGATCAACAAATAAGGAATGATAAATGTTAGAAATAGAATACTATAACTTTAGTAAAATTTTAGTTGATTTAAATGTATGAAATAAAAAATTCAGATTTTTTTTTTTTTCTTAAATGGTTGTCAAAAGTTGCTGGGGTATAAGGACACTCAAGCCAACCTGTTGTATAGAGTCGGTGCAAATGAGGGATACTTTGAAAAACATCTTACCTGTTCGTAGAACTTGTTGTGAGCCACGTAGTATTGGGTATCAAATGACTCCTCTGTTACCAACACATGTTGCTTCTCCCCTACCTACACAGAGAGTGGGAAAGAAAAAGAAGAGTATTTGCTCAGGCAACAAATATCACATGTGTATTGGCTATGGGTTTTTCCACTTTTGTTACCCAGGCCATGTATAAGGGCTGTGCATCTTCTTCAGCTTTAATTCCACACAAGCAAGCTACCTTGGGGTGATACAGTATGCTTCTATTCATCAAGATCCCAATTCAATCAAAGTTTTTGCTCTTTCATGTTTTCTGTTAGTGCAGTTCACCATTTAATTACAATCTCAAGGTTCCAGAGCCACTTCAGTTTTAGCGCTTTGGCTGAGAGGACAGTGAGCACTATTCAACTAAGTTCCTTACAAAAAAAAAAGAAAAAGAAAACTGAATAAAAAGAAGAAAAAAATACAAGGCTATACAGGATACAATTCAATTTCTTTCAATGTAAGAAACCACCACGGTGCTGCAGAGCATAAACCACCTGGGTTTTAAATATCAGCAACATACAGATGAAAATGTTGGGAACAGAGTGTCCTGTAGGCTCAATCAGCAGTATTTGCATTTTAACTCAGTCAGTGATGAGCCCTGTTCTGTAAAACTGTGCTGACTGATCATTTCCTTGGCAATATGTCAAAGCCTTAGAAGTCATGGCTCTGACACATTGCTAAAGGTGTTTCCATTTTTGCAGACACCCATCTTCTGTGCTCTTTTTCTTCTCTCCTTCCTGTCCTTATCCTTTTACTTCTATCCCTCTCTCCTATCTCTGGGCTCTTTGTTGTTCATACCTCTCTTCCATCTAATATAATTCCCTCTCATCCTTCTCACGTTTCTTTTTTTTTTTACTGATTTTTCTGTGCATGTGTGTTCCAACACCTGCACAGGCATGCTGACAGACTTAAAAAGAGACCAAATAAATCACTGTTTCCTGCAAACAGAGCAATTTTCAGAAAAAGGGGGCTGGAAAAAAATATCCTTTGAACATTATTACTGGATGGCGAACATCTGATTTTTGGTCCTTTCGTTTGCTCCTTTGGATTGAAGACAGATATCTCTGTGAGCCTAAAAGCACATGAAAAAAAAATACTTTCACAGTGTTGTACATGTACTTCAGTTTTTCTTTTAAAAACACTTAAAATACAGAGAACTCGTTCATTAACATTTAATATTTCTGTTAACCATGAACTAATGACCTATATACTATGAATTTTCTTAAGCGCTTGTCTTTTTTTTTTCCCAGACCAGATGTATCAACAAAAAAACAACATGATTCTTCACATATTCTCAAATTCAGACGCAGAGCAATGCCTTTTTAAAAACCACAAGGTGGTTACCCTGAGCCATTTAGCTGTGTGTCAAACAGGAAGTCCACCTTTTGAAGTTTTCACTTAGTTTTCAGTTGTGCGCTGTGCACCAGAGGAGAGACGCAGTGGTAGGGCTGTAAGCTAGATGTTTACAATATGAGTTTGTATGGATCTGCCAGCCTTAATAATACCTAATCCACACCTAAACAATGAGCGAGGAGCAATGATCTGGGATTAAGGTATATCCTTAATCCCAGATCATTGATTGAACTGTGAATAAGAGGATGATCATGCATGAACACATCCCAGCATAGACAATGACACAGTATGTGAGAATGTAGTGAATTCAGTTAGTTGAAGAGCTGCACACACCTCTGTGCACCACATCATGAGGTCTGTGTGTGAGTGTTCGGTGTGGGGGTGTGTAATTGTAATCTATGGGTTGGTTTTTGCTTGTGCAGCTGCTTGTCTTGCCTGTAAGAGCCTGCATTTAGATTTGTATTTACTCCATCTGTTGAAAAACATCCCAGAATACCAAATAACGCGTGCGTGTGTGTCTTTGCACAGCGAGACGTGTATTTACTTCACCATCCAGAGAATAACATCCCACGATACACAGCAGATCTACTACAGATCTGCAGGATCACGAGTTTAATTGATAATTAATCCACATCATAACAAGGATAATGAGAGAAGTGTGGCTTTGAATTGTAATCAACTTTTTCATCTGCGTCAAAAATTAAAGGAGCAATTCACCCGAACATCATCCAAAATATCTTGCTGCATCTGTGGCCTTTTTTTCAGTACAAATGGAATATATTTCTAACCAGATTGAGAAGATGCCAGACTGTTGCATGTGATTAATTATAAGGAGATAATAGTCAAACAGTAAAAAAGCTGGCTGATTATGCACCTATTGTGGAGCCAGTGTGACAATACTAAACAAACAACAATGGTAGTATATAATTTACAAAGAAGAAGAAGAAGAACACGCAACTGAGGCCTAGAAACAAGGGCAGCAAAGTTTAATCACACAGCATCACAGCATGTGCTAACAATGAGGGGATGATTATGATATTTCTTCTATTTGGAAAATTTATTGCATTACATGGTCACTCAATTTATACTCATGGTAAATAATCAGTTTAAGGATGGGATATTTCACACAGTGATATAACATAAAAACCTTGCTGATGATGTAACAACCATAGATGTACAGTGCGACACAAAGCAGCAATAATGGAAAATAGCCAACAGGCAGACTACTCTTTTCTACCCTTGCTTTACCTGAATTACACTCACCAAGCACTTTATTAGGAACTCCTTACTAATAATGGGCCTCCCTTTGCTCCCCAGTGGCATGGGTTTCAACAGATGTTGGAATCTGCATGATTTTAATGCACTGCACTGCTGCCACTTGATTGGCTGATTGGATAACTGCACGACCAAGCACGTGTTCCTAATAGAGTGCTCCCTATGTGTAAACTTGGCGCGTGGTAATCTTACTATAAAGATGTAATCATTGCGCATTTAAATTTTCTGTATCATACCTACATAACTTAAAACAAAAATCAGCTACATTTAGTGGCAATGCTCTTTACTACTTGGATTAAATCACCCAATTTTGTATTTTTAAACAGCATATAAACATTTAATAAAGTTTATTACACATTATAATAGATTTGTAAAGCATAGTTTTGATAAAATAAAGTATGTTGTCATAGATTAAGTTATAAGTGCTGTCAAACCCTCAGCTTAAAAATGTCTGTCTAAACTGTGGCATTGATTAAATGTCTGAATACTGATTATAAATGTTGAAGTATTATCCAATCAGTCAGAGTCAATCAGAGCGGCTGAGTGTCAGTCTTCACGTAATAAGATGAACTGTCCTAATCATGCATCTGAAAGAAGCTTTAAAATAGCTGCATGCTATATTCTGTGCTGCAGTGGAGTCCTCTGTTCTTTGACTATTTTTGTGTAGACTGCATTCTACATGTGGTGCTGTTTGTTTCAAAACAAACTTGTTTACAACTTTTCATCATTTGTACAATTTACCACAGTGTCTGACCAATGCACAGCTGTGTGAGAGCTGCACCCCCCACTGTTTAGCAGTGGCTTGCAGGCTTATGCTACACCAAAGCAGAACTCCACTTTTCCAGTCATTGTACATTTATGCACCACTCTCTCCTCCACTGAAACACTCAACTTTATTTCTTCATCTGTCTCTTGGGATCGTTACCCCTATCATTCCTATACACACACTCTCACACCACTGTACATGCACACACACAAACGCAGTTACATGGTGGAATATAATATGCCCTCTTCCTCATGAACTTTGCCAAATTACTACAAATATGCAATCACTGGCGCACACTCACACACGCACAAACGCACTCTCTCACACAAATCAACTGTTACACACAAACATGCACACACACACAGACACACACACGGAGCCCCTTGTAGAAAGAGATTTTGTTTTGTTGCCTGCTAAATAATCGTGGGGAGTGACTTAACAGGGCTAAAAAAGATGTTCTGATCTTTTGGAGGTTCTCTTTGAATAGACTGCTTGAAAGAGGAAGAAAAAACACCCCTGCTGGTTTGTGTATTTTGTTTTACCCTCAAAGTCAAATTCAAAGTAAAAGAGGCTCAAACTTTTCAGTGTTTGCCACAAAGACTGAGGGGATTACTGGTGGCTTTAGTTAAATGTTTGTGGGGGCAAGTGTAAAATCAACACAGATCAAAGTTATCCAAATGTAATGATTGGAACAAAGCCGGAATGTAAATAATTTATACAGAGTAACCCACTAACAACATGAGAAAGAAGTAGCTATATAGGATGATAGATAGAAGTAAGGAAGGTTAAAAGAAAAAACTAAGTAAAAAAAAAAAAAAAAAATCTTTGTCCTCTGCAAAGCAGTCCAGGCCAATCATTTCATGTTCACACACATACACACCCAGTCGTGTCTTTTTTCCAAACTCAGCCTCCACTGGCAGCTGAAGGTACTTTTCTCAGTTGATAAACTGACTCCTTATCTTTTTGTTCGTACATTACAGTTACCAGTCTTTTGCAATATGGTCAAATATCTTTCTGACCAGTGCTTTCAGCTTTTCAGAAGTGTTATGATATCAGGTTTAGGTTCTTCTACGTGAGAACAAATAGGTATTTTGCCAGCCACAAGACTGACTCACTATTTACCTGGCTGCACTAAAGAAAGGAAAGTCGTGTTATCCACATTCGCTGAGTTTACAATCCGATACAACTGGCTCCGACAATCTGTGATGACAAATTAGTAGTCATGTTTAAATTATTGGTGACCACTTGAAAGTTTGATAAAATTAAAATTACCACGATTAAGAACAATTCATGAGGTGTGGTTAATCTTAAGTATATGAGATGTTGATTACACAAGGGTAAATTAAAGAGTACAAAGCAGAGGAAATACTGCAATTAATGGAGAATGAACTACACTACACACACACCGGGTTCAAAAATTCAGAAAAGCAAACAGTGGAAAAAAGGAAGTTGGCAAGTCCTCCAGGTTTGACGAGGTGTAGACACAAAGACAGAGTCATGAAGCACTCTTTGAAGGACACATGACATCTTTATTCAAACACCTCAGTGTGTGTGAGTGTGTGTGTGTGTGTGTATGTGTAGATTTGTGTATTTGACAGATATTACAAGCCGGTGTTAAATCAGTTAAAATCTACTCACCCACCTGAATCCAAATGCAAGCACATGTATTCATGTACATATGTACCCAGGAAATGAGAATGAGAGAAAAACACTCTGTAAACACAAAAAATCGATCCTCTCACAACAAACTACAGCTACAACTACAACAGCTTCCTGTGCTTTTAACAGGGGGTGGGGGTGGGTGGGGGGTTACTGACTGGATATCTTTCAGGTGTTGTATTGTTCAACCACCTGGGACTCAAAGAATTTATCAGCAGCCAAGATGATTATTTCACACAAAAGGAAAAGAGACCAATATTTTGTCTAAACTTCAACCTTCAAAGACTTTTACATCTTATTGTTCCTCCACAAGTTTTGAGTAAACCAATTTACAAATCAGCTGCTCTATAGCCAAGTTTGCAATAAAGCAATAGCAATAAAGCAATCAGAGCTAAATATTTAACTCTTCTAAGTTAAGAGTTGTAAGGATTCAGATAACTGCAACACTATGACAGTAAAGTTTGTGTGTGGAAGATTTAGGAGAGCTGAATGATGAACAGACAGTAGATGCATAATGATAGAGAGACAGGAGAAGATAAATGAGGTGCAATATCTGCCCTGCTTTAATTGAGCCTCTGTCCTGGTGTGTGTGTGTGTGTGTGTGTGTGTGCGTGTGTGTGTGTGTGTGTGTGTGTGTGTGTGTGTGTGTGTGTGTGTGTG
>JBBMJY010000025.1:15206015-15225344 GCA_037833715.1 Toxotes lorentzi | reverse complement strand
CTTCCCCTCCACGCCGCTCTTCCGCTTTTGTGTGTGTGTGTGTGTGTGTGTGTGTGTGTGTGTGTGTGTGTGTGTGTGTGTGTGTCCATGTATTTGACAAGCCACATGGCTGGTATTGAGTAGGATTTGAATGTTCTTCCAAATTTAGATTCTCTATATTCATCACCTCTGACAAAAACACACACAAACACACACACAGACACAATTACACACACGTTTGGAACAGAGGGCTCTGCTAAATTTTACACAGAGCAGACACTTTGAGCTTCTGCACTCATTAACACAAACCCACATATAGACACATATATGTATGAAAAAATATATAAAAAAACATTAGCATTGATGAATTTGTGCAATTTTGTACAAACAAACATGTACACATATGCACAAAGCCTTGAGATTCGGCAATGGAGAACTATTATTGCAGGAGTGGCAGTTATTTTATTACTTTGTGACATATCAATAAGGAGTTGTTTTCAATTATTTTCTATTATACTGCACATAATTAAAAGTAAGGTTGAATCCATCAGGGGGGAAAGTTACCTGTTTTGAGGGGAGTGTCAAATTAGAGCACCACAGAGCCTCCATCGAGATGCATGGAAAGTGACACTTCACATAAGTATTTGTAAAATATTACCTGATGTTAAGAACAGCAATGAATGTGTGCTAAAAATATTACGTGTCATTAACTGTCATTTTTTTCTCTCATTTGTGAAACATGCACCACCCAGTTTCATTCACTTGGGAACAAATTATTAGGAACAATTTTTGGATGAGGCCCATTACTGTTTTTAAGTGTGAATAAAGTAAGTAGCATAGCAATGCTATGCTAGCAAAGCAATGTGCTCAGATTAATCACTATGTCATTCTATGTGCAAGTTGCAAGAATCAAACATTTTAATGTACATTTAATATGTTTACAAGAGCTCATGGGATCACAACAGAGTCAAAGCTCTAGTCTTTATCTGTGCAAATGCTGAAAGTAGATAGAAACAACACTTTACAAAGTTGAGGGCATAATTCAGTGTGATGAGAAACTGGACTGGACTGGAAGAAAATGTAGCCTGGGTCAAAGTGATAGAGACACACCAGAGCATGCGGTATATTGTAGGGAATATCCCTGTTGTGGAAGCTATAGGAGAGAAGTGATTGACAAGATATGCAAGGCATCATGCATCAAATTTCTCTACAAAATATATATGTGGAAACCTGCACACACGACTGACTTTCCCTCCATACAACTTCCTCCATACAGCTTTAAACAATATCAGTGACCTTTTAATGCCTTGAGAGTCTCATGACCTTGTCTGTCTGAATAAATCCACTTCTGCGTCTACTCACATCTGTTAACAGGCAGTGCATAAAAACAGTAAATCAGCTGGCATATCGGCCTGTGGTGAACTTGATACATTAACAAGCCTACTATATGTACCCAATAAAAGCCTATGGCACTTTTGCCAACTCCATATCCTAGACTACTAAATGGGCACACGCTGTTGTGCTCTAATGTCGACAGGCATTTGCTCATAAACAGGTCAATGCAAGTGAAAATTACTCCATGACTACCCTGTGTCCTCCACACTGTTCTCATTTTGATCCATTCCTGCAAGCAAAGGTTATTCGCTCATATATGGTACATTAGACACATAAACAACTTGTGTCCTCAATAAAGGCCTGAGGCATCCCATGCACAACTCTGGAAAGTGTTATTTACTCATGAAATAAGCTATCATATAACATAATGTTTAAGCAAGCTAGTGCAACCAGTGAATGACTTTTTCTAAGGCCAGAAACTTAACAATAAAAATGTGTAAACCAACAAACTGAACACACAAACCTACAGCCCAGTTTTATAGCCTGTATTCAGGGGGAAAAGAATAAAATATAATAAAAAGGAACACATCTGTCATATAGTACAGTTATAAACTACTTGCACCGCACTGAAACATTTTTCGCAGTATGTTTAAAGAAACTGTAATACAAGTCAAAACAACACAACAATGCAAACAAATACACAAACTGGAAGCTTCTTCAACAATGTGTTACAAAAATAATAAATACAACAAACATATCTACAACTGCAGCAATTTTCCCATAGGAATGTAGTAAACAATGTAAGCTATACAGATCTATGGCTAGGTGTGCAACAGCATACAAACAGTACACAAAAGTGGGCCAAAAGTGCAACAACAGTTCAACAACAATGGAGTAACTGGGACTGCGAGCATGGCAACGTCTTCATATATCACACATTAAAGAAATGAGTCGCACATCCTCAGCAAAAGCCTTAACAACTGGTTGACAGCGCACTCCCAGCAAAATGAGGTTATTCACATTTTATATGCACCGCACTAGGTTCACAAACTTGGCTCAGTGGAAAGCCCCAAAGCCAGTTATCACCTCCACAAATAACAAAGTTAATTTACATTATCTGTCAAATAACATAAGCCTAATACAACTGACAATTTACCCCACAGTAAATAAATAATCAGCCTTAATACTTCTCCGAATTCTCCTACAGCTAGCACCAGATGTGTATAAGGTTATACATTTATCAGAGGACACAGAGTTATCCTATAGAATACACTGCTACTGTGCCAAAGGGTAATAAAATGCTTTAGTTGTTTGTTAGCTCAACTTTAGCTTGAGGACTTGTTGTCACTACATGTGTCCTGATGAAAAAATATTCTCCAAACAATGTGATAACAATGTAGCCTTGCAGTGACTTGTACACACATTGCCTCAGAGTACAGCAGTCAAAATGCACTCTCTCTCTCTCTCTCTCTCTCTCTCTCACTCACTCACTCACTCACTCACTCACTCACTCACTCACTCACTCACTCACTCACTCATTCACTCACTCACTCACACACACCACACAGCATATCAACCACACGCATAGTGATACAGACACCATACACACACAAAACCGACTCCTACACAAAACCAAAACATGGAGGGTTTGAAAAGACACAGATTCAAGAACACACACACAGAAAAGATGCACATAGAGTACATTACCAGATATGCACACACAAAGAGCTGTAGGGATACTTTGACTTAATTTGTTTATGCTGGAGTTCCTGGAAAAGATTACGCTCTAGGCAGCACATCACTTCTACATGAGTGGAGATGACTGGGACTGGTCTGCCTCTCTCTCTATATTTCTGTCTCTTCTCTCTTTCCTTTTTATCTTTTGTTATCCTCCATCTATGACAGCCGTTCTTAGAGGCCTGCCTCCAACATGAACTGTAGCCTCTGTTTATCTTTTTCCCTTTTATTTTACATCTTTTTATTTGCTGTCCCTCTTGACAAATGAGTCGTTAAATCTATGAGGAGGCGCAAGATCTGTGACAAATGCACGCACACACGCATGCACACAGTTCTAAAGCTATACATATACTGTATGTATAAATAAAGGAAAACATTATATATGGGAATTGAGGCCAAATGCCATGGGAATCACCAACTAGAGCATTTACACAGAGCTACCGTTACAAAAAGGGATTGTGGGTTTGAGAAAACCTGTTAAAGCAAGACGTTATCTAATCTGCCATGAATCCCATAATATAACGTACGCATTTCTGTGCTCTAATAAACACAATGTTTATTAGAGCACACACACGATGCCTGGGTGTTCGAAAAGAAAAACTTTTATTTGATTGAATAATTGATCTTTCTTTTTAGAACAGTTTAATCATTTATAACTAGATGCTGGTCAAAGGAGTACATGGTCATTTTCTGCCTCTTCCTCTACTCTTTTACTCTTCAAGGTACAAATATAGATAACATGCAGATAAGAGAGTCATTCCTGAGCTTTTTCTTTTTTTAAATCCTTTTTACTACTATGAAACAGAGACCACCTTATTGATTAACAAAACGAAAACAAGTCCTCTTAAGTCCACTTATATTATTGATATAGTTCGCCACACAAGGTGTTGCGAAATGCAAACGCAGAGACTGCGCTGGTTAAAATTAATTCTGAAAAAACCACCAGCAAAGAAAACCCAGAGGTTCCTTGAACCACAGTGCATCTGCTTTAATACTTGTTTCTAGTACCCAGATTTTTTTTGTTTTTATTTAACCTGCAAAGCCTATTGTGAATTCATTTTAAGTGTTCTGTACATTATGGAAACTTGAAAAGACTTCAAATAAGAGAGTAATTTTAAGAAAAGACGCATGCACACAGGTGGCCATTAAGCATTTGATCCTCCCTCCTTTCTTTCAACAGAAGCATCATGTCATCAAGTTGTCCGACAAGCCCTTAGGGCTCAGCTCCTTCCTTTGAAAGACGGACTCATTTTAACAATATGCCAAAAATACCTATGACTGAGATAGATGAGAGAGAGAGAGAGAGATGGAGGGAGAGAGAGAAAGACAGTAAAAGAGAGAGAGAGATGGAGGGAGGGAGGGAGGGAGGGAGGGAGGGAGGGAGGGAGGGAGAGGGAGGGAGAGAGAGAAATTGAAAGAAAAAAGTAAGGGCCATTTTAATTTAAAATGGGTGCGTGGGTCTGCTATGCTTCTGCTTCTTACGTGAATGATGTAAATGTATGTGAAATAACTATGCTAATTAAGTAAAGAGAGAGTAACCTGAGGGTGGAAAAACTCCAGCGCTGGTCTGGATCTGGACTTACAGAAAGGGATGGGCCACTGTTCCTCCCTCATGAACCGATCACTGAAGTTTTGGGTGAAGTTTAGTCATTATATATATATATGTGTGTGTGTTTATATGTGTTTGTGGTGCAAACTGTAGTATAGACTACAGTATTTATTTAGTACTGAAAAATATTAATTTCAAAGGTAAAATCCTTCTGCTGATGAAGCCAAACACACTCACGCTGCACAAATACACACAGTTGGACAGTTAAATCATAAGATCAGAAAGCAAACAGATCAAGTGGTCAAATGTTTAGTTGTACACTGTAACCAGATCACAGTGAATAACTGCATTAAAGAAACTGATTTCCGTATTTATTTGATTCACTGTGGCTGATCTCCCCCAATAATCTGCGTTTACGAGATTTGTTCAACGATTAAGTTAATACCTACAAAGATGTGTTACAACAAGAAACACCTAATTAATGCTACAGCATAACCGTGTTGATGTGGTAAATTTCAAGTCTCCATATCCACTAATCATGTCAATATATGTGAACTTAAACACCCCTTAGCGATGAGCTCAGTCCATAACCCTTCTGTTGCGTGCACAGATTCAAAACACCAAAAAAAATAGAGTCAGACCAATATATATGCTATAATTATATATTGAAACAAAATTACAATAATCAGATAATAGATCATTTCCTTACTGTGGTTATAGCAGCACTATTAGTGTGCATGTGGACCCATCAAATGGGTGGGTGTGACAAAGGAACAGACATGAAGCAAACGTTTGAGCCTCACCTGCAGCCATTCAGCTTTTTAGTTTTTTTTTTCCCCCTTCCATGGATAAAATACAATCACAGATGAAAAAATAAGCTGCTGTAGTCAAAAGAAAGAAAATCCCTTATGCTTTTGCTGTTTAATGGGCTTAGAGGCCACTTTTTCACTGGCAGGACTTCAAACAGCTATAACTAGCTTCAACAAGTTTGGGCTCTAAGAAGAGCTAAGAGGGAAGGGAAAGAAAGAGAGATGAGAAAAGTGAGGAAAAGATGAGACACCAAGAATTGGTAGACTGGTAAAAATGGGAGTCCAGGTTTCCAGTCAGTCAAGACAGCAGACATAGTCTTTTCATCAAATCACCCAAAATGTACAGCGAAAAGAGAAGAAATGTATTCAAGTCAAATTTATTTATACAGCGCTAAATCATAACAGAAGTTATCTCAGGGCACTTTTATCATAGAGCAGGTCTAGGCCATATTCTTTATAACATTCTCCCACGAGTCCCACATGAGCGGCAAGGCAAAACTCCTTTTCAGCAGGAAGAAACCTCGAGCAGGACTGGGCTCTAGGTGGGCGTCAGTCCGCCTCAAACGGTTGGAATAGAGAGAAAGAGAAAGGAGGAGAGGGGAGCAGGATCAGAAAGGCAGTAGGTGGTTTGAAACCAAAGATCCTGACTACACATCTCCAGAGGCAGAAACAATGGCAGAATGCGACAGGAGAGAGATGAGAGAGCACTAAACTACAGGAGAGAGAAGAAGCCAAGTTAGAGAAAAGACAGAATTTTATCATTTAAGAAGCTCATAAAATTGTTACCATTGAGAGATACAGGTACATGGATCAATAGGGCTATGACTCAACAAGATGATCAGCCTGGGAGGAACTGAAGTTAGCCTTGGTGTTATATTGAGACACAGCACTAAATTAAGTGCTGGTGGAATCACTTGCTTGAATTTAGCTACAGGACTATGAGTCAGACATCTAGTGAAGACATTTTTGCCTCATGGCATGTAGTTCAGTCGCAGGCATTCAGAGGTAATTAAATAATGCTCTGATAAAAGAGAACTCTATGGAAAAACTATAAAATGTTCTATTTCGATGCCATGTGACAGAACAAGGTCAAGGGTGTGGTTAAAACAGTGAGTGGGCTTATTTACACTCTGAGAGAAGCCAATTGAGTATAATACTAAGATAAACCCAGTGTTTAGACTATCGTTACAGACGTCCACATGAATATTAATATCACCTACTATAATTACTTTTTTTGTGTTAAGGACTAAACTTGGTAAAAACTCTGAGAATTCAAATAAAAATTCTGAATAAGGGCCAGAGCACAGTACAATAAAACAAAAGACAGCAAAAGACTGAGAACAAGGCTTTCAGATGAGTTATAATTGAGTTTAGGCCTAAGCTTGATTAATAGGCTTGAGTCGAAAATGGCTGCAACTCCACCTCCTCAGCCGGTCCCTTGGGGAATGTGAGGATTAATATGACTGGAGGGGGGAGGGGGGGTGGATTCATTTAGGCTAACATATTCTTCATGACACAACCACGTTTCAGTAAGACAAAGTAAATCAATATGATAATCTCACAACCCTGAGTTGAGTACAGATTCTGAGTCAGACTTATAGATATAAGAGCTGCTCTGTCCAAAGCGGGATGTCCAGGGATTACCAGGTCTTCCCCAGAAGCCCGCCAAGATCAAACTGCCGATAATCAGAGGCGTGCTCTCAGCAAGTGTGTTGCTGAGTGGGGCAAACCTGTTCAGAACATGAACTGGTTGGTGGTGAAGTACGGGCATCTGCTTTGGACTATGCTTCCTTCAGACTCTCACCGGTGGGCTCAACACCAGCTAATGGGGGCCTGCTAACTACTGCAGCTAACAGTTACATTTCCATGGTGGAGGGCCGCACTTCCAATTCACTGAGCTTTGCCTCCATCAAAGCAAATAAACTACCTTTATTACATGCACCATTATCACTTAAGAAGGCAGAGGAATAGCTAAACATAAGATACACTGAGCAAGAGAGAGTTGGAGCGAGTGAGCGAGGGAGAGGATCTGAAGTAACCAGCAGATCGGAACAGCGTGTAAACAACTGCAGGATTTGCAATAAAGTCTCTTAAAGAAGGAGAGAGCTATGAGTGCTTATGCAGAACTAGCGTACGTTTAAATGTATAGCAGGTAATCGGCTTCTGTAATGAAGAACACAGCAAGATTAACTGGGCTTGAGAGATGACAAAAGGAGAGACACTGCTAAAGAATTTAAAGAAAGCGCATGGACCATCAGCTGCACTTACTGAGTTACAGCAAAGTTCATCCAAGAAAACTATAGTGGGCAAAACATTTGAATGCTCTTTGTATTTATTGGTCAATCTGCTTCACACAACATACAGCATATCCTTTGTATCTCCAGTATCTCCTTTCACCAAGTGTTATTGCAACACGCGGCCTCTTCATCTTGAACACAAGCTGTACTGAATGTAAGATACTTTCACCAAAGCTTATAATACACAGAGAATGCCTTTATACCACTACACACTGATGCAATTCTACACTGTAAGTGAGACGTAATTATACACAATCTAATAGTTTATATTTCAGTTTTGGGTGCTATCATAAGGACTGTCTTACAACAAGGGAGCAGGTAGAGAATTATGTTTCAACAGGAAACCACTATTGGTTCAGATAAGACTGACCTTGCTTACCCCATTTAATCAAAATGTCCCAGTGAAGAAAAGTTCCAGGTGAACGTTTCCCCATTGTAGTGCATTGTTTTCCCATAGCTGCTTTGCCGGAGCTTTTTATCGTTGCCTCGCCTAACGATGCCTGTTAATTACAGCTATTTATTAGCCCCAAACACCCAATTAACAGGCCTTCAGCACAACAAGCAAACACACTAATCTATACGCAACACACTGCGGGACGACTTCACCAAAGATTATGAAGAAAAATGAAAATGAGGACCACAGATGTGAATAGGTGTCAAAGCTATTGAAAGGGGTCTTTGTTTTCTTTTCTTTTGTCTGGTCCTATAAATATTCAGTTCATTCTTTTTTCCTGAGGTGTTTGCTTTTGTTATTTTGTCTCACTTTCTCCTCTTCAGGATGTGGAAGCTCTTGCAGTTTTTTTTTGTTTTGTTTTTTGTTTTTTTGTTAATCTTTATCTTTCGGTGATGAGCTCCTTTTATTCCCCAAATCTGTCCAGGGTGTTTTGAGAGAGCAGTAACTAATGATGCTGATCTGTTCATATCACTCTTACAGCAGTGGTGCTACAGTAGCAAAACAAAATTGACAAAACAGCAATTCCAGCAAAGGAAACAAGCTGTTACTATCAAAACAACCAGTAAAAAATAGCTCAACAATTAAAGGATGGAAAAATAGGTATTTTAAAATATCCTGATTCTGCTGGTTTTCTTAACCTTAAATATCTGATTGATTTCAACAGACATGCCATTTTGTCATTTTCCGCTCCAGCATGGTTGACTGCAGTTTTATGTTTGCACCTAAATGTTGTGTACACAAAAAGCTGGATTATTGATTAGATGTCTACAGCAGATTAATAGTTTTGCAGTGGTGAAATTGGTGTGTCTCTAGACCTGTAACACATCTTCTGGCAGTGATGCAGAAGTAGCTTACATTCTCTGTTTCAGACTGATAGCATCACTATGGAAAATGATTTGGGACTTGAAACTGATTTGATAGGGATCCAAAAAAAAATTGTCAGTAATTCCTAAAGAACAGATTATTTCAAAACACAAAATGGTAATGGGTGATACCACTGAAGAGGTTAAGGGGAAAGAAGGGAGAATTTATAACTGTAATTTGTATAATTACAGTTCTTTTCATCTGAAGAAAAAGCTACAGCAGCAGCCTGTGCCCTGCATACACCTGCAGTACAGTGATATTATGTTGAACCACAAATTAGCCTGTAGAGTACGAATCAATCCCAACTCATCAAACATCCAGCAAAGGGCTGAAAACAACGTTTCAAGATGCTCAGAATCTAGAGAGAATTCTGCAAACTATTTATGGATAAAAATAAATACTTTATATGCTTCTCAAAGATATTAGGATATGACAACTTGGGAATAATTCTTGTCACACAAACACAAACAAAGAACTGAACAAGGCTAAAAAAACATAAACACATTTGCTGTCACTATTTTTTACTGCCTTCATTTCAACTCTCAATTCTTTCACCCTCACACACAAACACACAAAATTCCTGCAGTCAGTTAATGTATCACCACCCCCCCCTGCTGTGCCCCAGTTTTTGTAACTCAGCTATAATGAGAATAAATCCTTTACAGTAGTGATCCCACATTTGCCCCTATACACACAGCTCATTTACAGAGCCATGTGTGCAGTGCATGTGTGTCCTGTGTGTAAACTCACTATTCTCCAAATTTCACACTATGTTTACATGCACACACCAGAATTAGGAAATCAAAGAACATGTTTACATAAAATGTTGCTGTAAAAAACTTGGCTCAAGTTTTCTCCCGTCTACTCTGTTTTTTTTTGTTTTTTTTTGTTTCTTTTTTTTTTGGCATGTTTGTGGTGTTTAAGAAATCTGCTTATAGAAAGCACATAGAATAATGGTTATTTAAATGCTATGTAAACTAGGATATCATTTAGATTTCATCAGTTCTTATTGGTGTTACTGAAAACTGAATCTGAAAACTGAATCTGGAAAAAATAAAGATGTCTAACCATCATTTTTCAGGAATCAATAGGCAGAAACAAAGAGGCAGTTTCTTAACAGATCCCCAGCTCTAGAACCCCCTAATTTAAACACACTATATGCACATAGTCACTACATGACTCCTTCTGAGCTGCTGTGTGTGCGCATGCGACAGTGAGAGCGGTTAGTTAGTGATTGCTGACAGATGGAAGGCAGATGTGGAGTGAGGAGTCAGGCCGATGTTATTAGCCTCTGGTGGTTTCCCACATAGATGAAGAGATAGATGGGTCCAACAAGCTCTGGCACTAAACCTCTTTATCTTAGGAAAAACAACGGCGCTGTGGCATTTAAGAAAGCTCGTCCCTGTAAAAATTACACTGTGGGTTTCAGAAAGCTACATTTAAGTGGAGTTTTATTAATGCTAACTGTGACTGATTGTAAGAACTTTAAACTTTCGTTATAAATAGAACAAGAGGAAAAACACCATGGAATCGTACAGATTTAAAGACATGCTTCAGACACACGTGGAGCAAGTTATACTATGGCACCTTTATCATTCTAAAACTTCTAATGTTTCCGGCTGAGGCAAAGTCATTGGCAAAATAACAGAAGATTTGTTTCAAGTTCCTTCAGACAAGTGGATAACCTGTAAACATGCATTACTCCAACTCCATTACTACCAACTGAAATCAATAAGTAAGTGCAAGATTTCAAACGGTGTTAACATGTAATTTACAATGGAGGATACGATCTCACAGCTTGTTAAATGAGAAGCTAGAGTAGCTAACAAAGGAACTGGTGTAGGTTGCATTTATCAAGGCAAAGTGGATTAATCCTACTGAGATTGGCTGAGTTAGTTCTCTGTCTTGACAAAGTGTGTGTGACTGTCAATGTGTGATACTGTGATAAGCTGGGATTTAAATGAAAGTGGTAAATGCAATGGCCAACATTCACATAACTCAATTTCTGAGCCTGAATCACTCCCTCTTTCCTTCTTGTGGTTGCTTGTGTGCTAAATACAAAGCATCCCTGCTTTAGTTTGGAGGGCTCAGCTGTTTGGACCGAACATGGAATGAAACCAAGTTGAAGCTGAGATCCCTAAACACCATGAGGAGTAAGGAAGGGAGGCAGAAAGCCAGGACGAAAGAAAAGTCCAAGCACGGTTTTAGCCTGTAGCCTGAAACCACAAATCTGAATTTCCATATAGATTGTGGTGAGTTTCGTTGAATCAGGAGGCTTCTAATATTTCTAATGACAGGCTATGTTAAGCAATCAGGCGCAGACAAACAATTACTAGGGCTGATAAGCCTGCATACATGAATACACAAGAGCACATATATTCCAACATTTGCTCACATACTGCCATGGTCAAAACTTTGGAAACAGCTCAAACAATTCTGGCAAACACATACATATAAACAGTACATACACATATGTACAGACACACATATGCAGAAAGACACATGTAATAAGGCAAACATGGATTCTGTGTAATCAGCTGTGATGGTGCCGAGCTCTGATGGTGAAGTGAGACTCCATCAGCTACAATGCTGACCCCTCATTGACAACAAGGTCATTACTGGTTGCTCCTACTCTTCCATTTATGTACAAAGCATAAGATAAAATGTACTTTATCATATGTGCTTGGTTTCTTTTAAAGAAGGGAACGTGTCCACAGCTGCAGAATATAGAGGGAAATACACATACCTCACAAAATGAGTTTGGCTGAATGGGAGGTCTATTGACTGGATCAGAAAGCATTCACACTCCTGTCTAGGAAATCATTTAGCAACACAAGCCCTAATACCACTCCCTCATTCATTTCTCTGTCCCTTTCTGTCCTCCCTTCCCACACACACTCCGTCCCACCACCCCTCCATTCAGATGTCAGTCATATAACATGCTGTTAAAAAGAGGTAGCTGCACACCATGGTTTCCTCTGACCCACTGCTGTGTGTGTGTGTGTGTGTGTGTGTGTGTGTGTGTGTGTGTGTGTGTGTGGGGTTCTGTGTGTACCTGTCTGTGTTGATGTGTGTGAATAACTCACAGGCCTGATGCCTTTGGTCCAACAAATGGAAGCAATCAACAAGCCATTACAGCACACTGTGTCACTTTGAGAGAGACAGAGCGTGAGTGAGAGAGGGAGCAAGGAGGGGAGAGACAGAGAGGCAAGGAAAGGGAGAGATAGAGAGTGAAAGAGCAGATATTTGCTTGGAATTTCATTATAAAAGCAGAAATATTATTGTAACAAAGCCATTTCGCAATTTCAACTCAGTTCAACTCTATGAACTTATAAAACTCTTCTTAAGCTGCCAAAGTAAATATACAACAACTATCCCCTTTTTTCTTTTTCCTTTTTGGCTACTCAACCTTGGGACTGTGAAAGGCAGATAGAAAGATTTTGCTGAGTGCTTCCTAATGTTTGCAACAGAAATCATTATAATTGTGACTAGGTTAAATGGCTGTTTTCATGCCGGTGTAAAGTAACACTGTAGTTTGCACAAGTTAGACAACACACCAAAATACACAAATTAGAGATAAAAGAGAGGAAATACAAAATAAAGTTAGAAGTTCCTCGGCTTGTGCAGGAGCATCTGCCTTTGACCAAAATAGCAGCTCTGCTCAGTTGGTTATGTTTTCCTAAGGTTCAGCATTTGTTGTGTCATAATTGTAGCGCAAATAGTAGCTCATTAATTTAGAAAACTTGGCAACACCTCAGAAAATGTTGGTTCCACATGCTCCCTTCTCCTATGAGTGCAGAGGGGGATATGACTACAGCAAATGAACAGACAACATTTTAAACTAATCCTTATCACGGTCCACATTTCAGCTATTATCACAATGGAGAGCTGAAGAGATTTGCAGTGTTGCGGCATATACAAAAGTGGTTGAAGCATGTTAACTCCCAATTATACCTTCTTTTTTTTTTGCATAAAGCATTTATGTTTCTGCAAAATGTGTGTTGGATTCTACACCAAGATCTCTTTGTCTTATACTGATCAAAGCATATACGTGAATGGGACACAGTACCACTGCCTATCACTCAGAACAATGTGAGTGAAGACATGAACTTCAGTTTGTGTGTGTGCACGCTCGTGTTTGTCTGGAATATATGTCCTCCAGTATCATCCAAGTGTGCGTGTGAATGTTTGTGTGTTCTTCTGCTTAAATTGTGCGACAATGAACCCATTTTAGGGCACTTACATGACATTCAGTGCATGTCAACCGTGAGGCTACATTTAGCCTATATTGTAATCCATATTATATCCATCTCTGATATTAATTATAAGGTACTCATTTAGTGTAACTGCAGGACATGCCGGGCCTACTTTCATGCGGGTTTATTACACCAAATAATAATGGGCTGGAGCATATGACCGCAATGTGCTCATTTGACATGCAGTTACACAAAAAATTCCAACAGCTAACATATGGTTAGGCTATATGCAGCCAATGTGATATCAAAGTGGCCTTGTATTGTGTGAAACTATGGCCAGAAATTAAAGCTGACAGACAGTTTAATGCCTGCAGATGGCTAATATGGAAATAGTTATAGCTATAGGCTTTATCCCTACTTGATGGTCAACAATGTGAGGCAACAGAGATGGACTATGCTTTCTTAATCAAGGGAGATAACTATGCAGACCAAGTATCACTGCAATAGACTGCAGTCCTTAGTACAAAGAGCCTCAATCGACTGCTATAAAGTCAGAAATATACTGTCATTAAAATTTTGTATTTTTGGCAAATATAATATATTAGTTAATGTGTTTAAATGTCAGATGTATCACAGGCAGTAGCAGCAGCAGTCAGATCATCTGGGTAGCCCTAATGGTTTCATGCTCTTTGCTGTGCCTTATAAGAACCCCTGACATATACTGTTGATATCTATAGCTGTGCAGACAGAATCTGTAAAAAGTTAAAAGGATAAACAACTTTGAGGATTGACAGGCTCAAAAACCATTATTGGCAATAGTCTTTAACATGTCTGCCTTAAAAAACATTAAACAATACACGATCATAATTTAAAAAATGCTTCAGAGTGCCATACTTGGCAAGAGTCTTTAGAACAAATACAAAGGAGCTATGGTGTAGTGTTTTATTAGAAAAACAAAAAATGTGGGATTATTTTGAAGGCAAACGTTTGTTTGGCACCAAATAGACTAAGGAATAATGAAGACTTGCACTTGTGTTTGTACTTTTCTGGGACCATACATGTGAATGAGTTACACAAGCCCCTGTTTGTGTAACCTTGACAGATTGAGAGCATGTATACATGGCTATAATGCTCTACTGTACAGTAGCAGAAGAAAATCATGTCTTTGCCAAGAAGTGTTGCGATGTGGGTGGAATATCAGTATTCACATATACACCACACTCAGTTGTCAGTTTAGTAGGAACACCTAGCTAAAAGTAATGCGGCCTAATACAACAGTGCTGCAACAAATCCTACCTTCATGAAGGTTACAATGTTCAGTTTTTGACGAAACTGTGTTAAAGAGACATTGATTCAACTGTACAATCATTTGGGAGGCTGCAGCTTGTGGTGGTCATACAGCTTGTAGTTGTAGGTCCCGAGTAAACTGACATCTGAGGATGTATGTATACACACACACACACACACACACACACACACACACACACACACACACACTGAGGTCTCATTCCATTTGTTCCATTTCTGTTGCCTTTGATCAAACAGGAGATGTGATTACCCTGCATAGTAAGATATTACACACATCCTAGCCTCCCTGAAGCCGCCAGGGAGCAATCTGTGAGTTCTACAGCCGATTTTTCTGTCTGTCATCTTTGTCATTAAAAAGTCTTCTCAATATTCATGAGATATGCATCACACTGCAGACCGGCTTTTAATTAAAAAATGCCAAGAGATCCCAAAATAGACCAGAGTTAGTTCATTTCAGTTAACAAACAAAAGAAAAGTATTAAGTATTAAGTAAAACATGCATCAACACATATTATTACTCAATAGCTAATGTTCAGGGCTTAAGAGTCAAAACAGATTGCCAATATTTCCCACATGCCAGCAGAAAATGTGGCAGCTGACTGCCGGTGTGCTTTGAACCTGAACCTACTATCCTTTTTTGAACAATCCATATAAATTCTGAATCTACTCTGATTTATACACAGCTCTGGATGTGTTCATAAACAACACGCAGTATGGTTGCACTGTGGATTGAAGCGACAGAAGCAGGTATGTGTGGGCTGTACAGGCTTAAGGAGTACTTGGTGCCAAGAGGAAAATCTATTAGGACACAATCATCAGGACCTGCAGAACGTATGGGTGTGTCTTGAACTGATGGTGTTTAGGTGTGTGTGGTGCCCTAAACTCGGTGGGCGTTTATACGTGCTCATACTCTCGGTATGCCATTCACTTTCTAAGTAAGTGCATCAGCCAGCTAATCAGAAACTGCTGAAAGTTAAAATGTTGACTCCAGTTGGGAGATACCGCATCACACAAACAATGTGTGCTTATATTTCCTTTCAGGGAGCATGTGATTCAAGCACACATACGTCACACCATATATCAAACTATATGAAGGAAAGGGATGTTTTTGAGAAAACATCTCATACAGTAACAAATTTTCCCAGAATACATCCCAAATTAACACCCAAAACAACCACAATGATAATATTTTCATTTATTGACGAGTCCATCATAATTAGCCAATTAGCAATGGCACAGTAGTTGCAGTTATCAGCATAAAAATAATGGCAACATAATCAACTGTCTTTGTTTGGCAGCGACAACACTGAAGACTTTCAATACCTTTAAAGCCTTAAATTTAAATCGTTTAACACGTTTCCAGACTTCTTCTAAAGAGTCATGCAGAACCTGGAGACAGACAGAGCAAAAGAAAAAAAAAGGACACTCTTTCACAGAATAGACAGAAACAGACAGATGGGTGGAGAGACAAGTTAAGAGAGCGTGGCAAGAAAATAAATCACCATAACCAATATTTTTGTCTCTTTTTTTTTTTTTACCTCCTTCCACTCCCTCCTCCCCTCCCCCTTCCTTGCCCTGAATAGTCAGTTAATTAACAGAAAAGGAGGAAAAAAAGTGAGGCAAGCAAATGTCAAGTTCGACAAAGATGGAGGTTAGCTTTTCACAACAATGTAGAACGACAGCAATTTAAAAAAAAAAAAACTCATTCAACAAAATAAAAGTAATTAAAAATGCCAAAAGGGGAAAAAGCAGAATACTAATTGTTCAGTTTAGCAACATGCTGAAAATATGAAAAAAAAAGTGATCTGTTGAGGAGAGAGAGAATTGTAAGACTAATTAAATTTTTTTTTCTTTTTCTTCAAATGATAATTGTCAACTTCTACGAGGCGAACTGGGAGTTCAGAATTACTGAAGGGGGAAAGTTTACTGAGTGTAATTAAGTGTTTTATTTTCTGCAAATGCCTTCTATCATTTGTTACTCTTTCATTGTCAGCCTTTAATTTAGCCACCTCTACCTCCCTCTCTATTTCCATCCTTCCTGCTTTCTCTCCCTGTGCCTTGTGTGGTTGGGCAGATGCAACGAGGCATGTTGACAGCTTGTCCCTCCTCTCTTGCTGCAGGGAAAACTGTCACCCCTGTCATTCAGGCCTATGAACACAGCATGGAGAATGCATGTGTGTCTGTGTGTGTGTGTTCTCAGGAGAATATGACAGTTTGGGGTGTCAGAGGAGAGGGGCTTTGTTAGCTCTGCCAGAAACAGCTGAGTGCGTGGAGACACACACACACACACACACAGGCACTAAGTTTGCTGAGAATGACTTAAGCATGATGGGACTTTCACAACCTCAACCTGGAAGGTCAAAGCCTTCAGGGAGCAAAACTTTACACCAGATGACACTGTGATTCTGCAAAGGGAGAAGAGTCTATCTGTGTGTGTGGTCTGTTCATACATATTTTCTTACCACACACATGCAAACATATGCACAAGAGAATAAAATAGCAAGACAAGCAAGCCAGTCGCAAAGTGAATCACCCCTGAATATCTCATTGATGAATAACACAGGAATAATTACTTGTAAACTGAACACAGAAAACAGGCACAGCAGAGGTCCTTAGGAGGGAAAATCAGGCTTTAGACCATAAAGCTACCAGCTTAAAATCACCGAATTAAACAGAGTACAGTCCTCCACTAACAACTTAAAACTCAGCCGTGACCAAAGGTGGCAAATATTGGCTGTACTGGATGATCCTATTTATAAATGTGTTTGAGAGCAAGTGAAGAAAGGTGGAAGTGTAAAATGGCAAGTATTTTCACAAAGCTGCTTACTCTGATTGGTTTTTAAATTGTGTTTCTAGAGCACTTTTCAGACATGTGCTAACTGGCTAACAGTGTGATTCAAAGAAGAAAAAGCCAACTATCTGACCTTTAAACTCTGACAAGGGACGAGAATAGGTTGCAGATCCGTACACATCAAGAATACACCAAATTTATTTTCAACGATGACGCACCACCACTCATGTGGGAGCCATGCAGCAAAAAACAGGCAAGAACCTGTATTCAAAAACAAAACACAAGGCTAAACATGGCTCAGTGGGTTACACAGTCAAGGCCTTAGAGAGCCTTGAGAGAGTGCATGTGTGTGTCTGAGAGTGTGTTTCTGAGTGTGTGTCCAGTGCAGGGCACTGGCCCTAGACAAAGTGCTCTGCCAGCTTTCTGCCCACTGGTCTTTTCATTGCTGATGGATGGGCCTTGTTCAGCACCATCTGGCTATAGGATCCTTCACATTAATCATCACAAACACACACACACACACACACTTCTGTCTCTTAAACATACACACACCAGATGAACTGTCTCCATGTATATAAGGACACACACACACAAAAAAATTCTATCTCATACACATTAAAATGCTGTTTAATATGGACAAGAGAGAGGCAAAATAAAAGAAAGGAGGACAGAGATAGAAGAATAAAAAAACAAAAAAGAAAGACAGTGAATAGGAAATAAAAGAAAGAAAAAATATATTATATTTGGTCTCAAATGACAGCCCATTTTTGCACAGGTTTTAGCTAACCATTTCCCCCATTTGTGATTCAGAGTTAGCCACGGGATATTAAGAAACAAGCATGGTAAAAAAACAACAATTAGTTCATTTAAAAACATTGTTTCATTTGGTTGGTGGCCTGGAGCTATGGAATAATAAAGCCTCACTAACACACCACCCCACAACCCCATACCGACTCAGTCTTTATTAATGACATTTTTTTTTACCTATAGGAGGATGCATATTAACAATAATGGCTTTAAAGACACCAATTTCTCCCTTCCCTTTAAATCTGTGCGTTCCCTTTCTCCCTCTTTCTTTATCTGTCCCTCTCTCTCTCACATACACACACACAGACGTGTTAGTAAACACATAATATCCTTACATAAACCGTAAGCTGAAAGGCCAGACACCCAAGGGAATTAAATGAGGGACATTATCAGACTTCATTTATTTCTATCTAACGGCTATATGGGCTTAATACAAGCAATCTTGCCTAAATACTTCCATGGTGTATGGACATGGGCAAGGACAGGCAGAACCGTGGTTGATCTGAGAGGAAGCATGCTTGACATTAGATTTATTATCATTAAATCATATCTCACGGCTATCTGGGTTTGTAATGCAAGGGGATTTATTTGCACATCTATACAATCTATGGAAAAGGAAAAAGACCTACAGGAACATGGCTGTAAGTTGAGCTGCATGAAACATTTACAAGAAACTTGACATGTTAAAAATATTGATGTATTAGGACCAGTATGAATTCATATTTCAAAATAGCTGTAACAACAATGTGTTTTACAGTATTGAAAAGCAGATTGTAACATGCCAAATAGAAGTGAAAAACCATTCATTTCAAATGAATGTAGAAATTTAAAAGAAAAAGGTATACAGTGTAGGTTCCTAATATTAGACAGATTTTTCAAGGCTGTCTTTTAGCAGAGGGCATTTCAGAGGGTCTGGGGTTCTGACTGCGGCCATGTTTCATCCTTAGCCCTAACTTTGGAATGGACAAGGGGCTTCGTCCCAGAGGACACAGGCTCAGAGTGAATTAAGAGGTCTAAGAACTGGTGAGACAATACAGTACCTTTCAAGTGGTACTTCACACAAAATCTGTCCATTGAGAATGAAACACTCATCCCCTGTATGCTCTGTATTTTCTCCAAAAATGACAAAACATAGAAAATACTGACTAACAGAAACAAAACAAATGATTTCTTTTGTTTATTGTTATCAAGAAAAAAAATAGC
>JBBMJY010000025.1:15190080-15206005 GCA_037833715.1 Toxotes lorentzi | reverse complement strand
AACATATATATATATATATATATATATATATATATATATATATATATAGGGACTTTGTTGGAACTTTACCAAAAAACCTGACATTATTTCTTGGGCTTTGTGAGACATCCCAAGACATTTGCATCAGCATAATTGAACTCACTGAACAATCTAAACTTTAATGGATCAAACGGTTTCCAAAAAAGAAACAACAAGCACATAACGGTGTAAAAAGAACAAAGTGTTCAGTGATATCCATGAGATGGATCAGCTCAGCACAGCAGGCTCAGTATGGCACCCTGTCACACCATTGGTTTCTCAATTCCTCTGGGAATCATACTTGAGGAGAAAGCATGTTCACAAATACTAAGTACCTAATTTAGATGCAAAAGTGTTAATATTCTCTGCTAACTTTGCTCAATTCACATTCCCTGTTTGTTTTAGGTGTGTGCTTATCCACTCACTTATGTGCATGTGCGTTCCATGTGTACTATTATTAGTGTGCTTGTGTGTGTGTGTGTATGTGTTCGAGTGTGTGGGAGGCAAAGACCCATGCCTCCCACAGTGAAAACGTGATCTCTCTCATATCCTTTTAATTAATGTGTAACATATAACAACTGCACACACAGGCACAAACTCATCTAGAGGTATAAACTCTGCAAAAAAAAGAAAAAAAAATCCTGGCTAAGCTAAAGCCTTGCTAAATGACACCTGCTAAAATGCTTAAAAATCACCAACATGTTCCCAACATTCCCTATGCAGTAGCAGGCCACCGCCTTCCTTGCAAGAGGACCCAAGACAGTCTAATATGTCAAAATGTAATATTTCCTCTTTGTGACAGCAGAAAAATGTGGTGACAGATGTTGTCATGTGGTTGTCACTTTCAGAAGGACATCTTTGTGTAAGAACTCAGCACATAAACACACTCTTACACACAAACACAAGTTGTCACAAGGATCTCATCATCATAAGCATGCCTGAGGAGAGGTTCAGTCTGCTGCCAGATGTTAACCTTATAATGTATGGACCCACACACACTTGAAAACAGGAGTATATATACACACACACAGTTGAGGTGATTTATCTTTGACTTCAGAATTCAATCTCTCACACACACACATACACTCTCACAATGTAATCAGGAACACTCGAGCTGTCCTCATCCACTAGATTGCTGACAAGAGGCGTTCATCTTGAGGAGACAACTAACTCATCAGAGGCATGAAGACAATTCAGTAATGCTGACCTACAACTTCTTTTTATTTCAAGTGAAAGCTTCTGGTTTTGAGGTGAATAAGGTTGAAGACTGAATAAAAAGGCGGATGAAATTATTCAGTGTATTGCAAAGAAAAAAAAAACAACAGGTCATTTTAAGTGCAAAAGATGTCTTACCTTGTGGTCGTAGGGGTTGTAAGAGTGGAAGAGATGTGACAGCTCTTTAGTCCTCTGCTTCTTCTGTAGACATTAAAAAAAAGGAAGAGAAGAAATTTCAAGTTTAAAAGCCACTCATAGATTATGTGCACAATACAACTAAAAAGATTAAAGATTAAAAACCACTTTATTTAGATTTAATTGTAGGTAGTAGAATGTATAGTTAGTGATGTTAGTGATGTCCCCGGTGTGCAAATTACTCAGCCATAACCTTTTCTATGACAATCTGAATGTGACTTCCTCTAAATTTTCATGTCTTCCTTGATTTGTTTTTCTTTAGGTGCTGCTGTGGACCTGTAAAGGTTACTTCATAATTTCATAAAACATTATGAGATGTAGGGTATTACCTGAAAAGTTAATCTTATCTTTGTATATTGCAACAGTTAAATTAATCACCTGTCAATTACAAAGACTGTGTACTGTTTTTCATAGACTTCTCCACAACATTCATAGCCTCAAATGTTTCCTAGCTTTATCTTTTTCTCTTCTGCTTGTCTCACATATAACAAAAAATGACATATGGCATATAGTATGGATGGTATACCTGTTAAGGAGGAAAAAGGGGGAAAAAAAAAAAAATCACGATGGCTGAGAACTACGCCCACAGTAATTCATTAAGCCTATGAAATATAGTATGAATAGTGCGGGGAAGAACATTTATTTGCCCACCAGCTGTGACAGAAAATATTTCTCATTTTCTCATTTGATTCCTGCACATAGTCTGGCCTTAACCTTGCATGTCCTTAATGTATAATGAGATGCACAAGCGTGAGACATGACTGTTTGATGTGTGGCAGTTGTTAATGCAATCAGTTACATGAGGCCGACGCAGTTACAAAGAGCGCTAATTAGCTCGCTGATTAGGCCATGTCTGGCTAAGGGGGAAGGATATATGTATATGCTACTGTAGCTAAAGGGAGTATGCATTCATTGCCATGCTCCTCTTCCCTCCCTCTGTCTTTTCCAGTAATAGTATGTAAAGGGCTGATTTCAATGTCTTTAGGCCAGATTTGTACATATGGCGGAGACAACCTACAAGTCGTTCTGCTATCACACACAGGCATCACTACAGCATGACAGACGAACACTGCTTCAGGATAGGAAAAGACAGCTTTAGGATGCGGAGAAGGATGGATTCAGAGGAGGAAAAAAAAACTTGGGTCCGGAGGAAAAACCCTGTCCATGTGAACAGTATGTGTGATCGACTTGATGAAGATGGATCAAGTTTCAAAAGTCAGCATGAAGCAAGTCACATGTCAAGCTGTGCTAATGTCCTTTTGTTCAACATAGACGAGAAGAGTAAAAAAGCAGTGTAATAGCAAAGTTGTGGCAAATAAAGAGCAAAGATGAGAAAAGGAAGGTGAAATAAAAGTAATGGGGTTGAAGTGTTTAAAAGTGAAGGCAGTACTCTTTGCCCTCGGCCAACTATCACTTTGACTTTCCCTGTTTTGCTCTACCTCTACTGAGGCCCATCTTTGCATCACTGCACCTCTCCTTGCTCTTCGCCCCTTCTCGCTAATCGCTCCATCAGTGTAGCTCTTCAGTTCTTCAGCTTCCCCATGCTCTATATCTACCCATGTCTTACTCATTCTCTGTTCACCCAGGGCTCTTTGCAATCCTGCAATCATTGGCCCTGTGCATCTACCATCCTGATTCCCTCTTGCTGTTTCTGCCAAAGGGCTCTCCAGAATCTCCAAATCCCCTTTTCTTTTCTTTTCTTTGGCTTTCCATGTATCCCTCAATGCTCCCCCTCTCTCTCTGTGTTTTTCTCCAGTGAGGGAAAACTCATACTAATCATTCTGTCTCCACACTCTCACCCATCCTCCCCCTTATAAGTCTGTCCCCCACAATCTCTCTCTCCCTCTCTCTCTCTCTCTGCCTGGAGCACCTCAGGTGAGAGCAATCCTCTAATCATTGCTTCTCAACTCCATTCTCTCTCTTCCTGCCATCCCTTCATCACTCTCACCATCACTCCCTATTCAGTGATGCTCAACTGTGTGTGAAAGTGTGTGTGTGTGCATGTGTGTAACTGTAAGACAGATGTAACTGCAGGTAACAATTTCTCAACCCCCAATGAGCTCCCAGCAGAATTTATTCAGTTCAATAGTACGTACATACACATACACACACGCCTACAAAGGCACACACCACAGGCACAACTACCAGCACATGCTCACACACTGACTCACATACTGCATACTAAAAATGGCCAACATGCCAAAACATGCCAAATACGAGGTAATTCAAAAGGCCAACATGAAAATGCAAGGAGACAACTGAAAGAGGAAAGCAAAAAGAGACAGAGAGATCAGATTTTTTAAAAAAGATACCAAAATGGTGACAGAAAGAGAAATCCATTCTTAATCTCCTCCCATAACAGGAATTAAAGAAGGGGGAACCTCATCTCATTACCTGTAATCCTTGAGGTTAGGAGGTGGACAATTTGTGATTGTGAGATCCTCAGTTTAAATCCCTAGACTGGTGTAGAAAAAGCTGGATGTGGGAGAGTGAATGAGAAATGTTCTCATTATCCCACAACACCTGCTGTCGGGGTGCCTCCGAGCAAAGACTACACCCAGGGTTGCACCTGTGGAACTGATCAGCAGCCACTAGCAGAAGGCCTCTGCACTCTGGAGGTGGAGATGTGTAAACGTCCTCTGCTGTAAACATATTTGTGTGCCAAGTAGGATTTGTCAGTATGGATTACAGTAGTTTAAACTACATAAATCATTACTTTGATGTCCTGACTTTCCAATTCTGTACTGGTTTGACAAGAATAAACTTAGAATTTATCAATGCCCCTATTTATTTTCATATTTCTATAAAAATGCTACATGATTAAAGCACAAAATACTGTTATCTTGTGGGAACTGAAACCTGCTGTAAATAAAGACTTGTAATCTATACTGAAAACAGTGCAACATTTACATAATCTGTTAAATGTCAGTGGTTCCGGTAGTCATCGTTCCTATTCCACTGTTTCTTTAATTCAAAGATCTCTATTCATGCGCAAAAGCTGCACATAATGTGTCTGTATACAGATATGTGTGTGCGTCAGTGTGTATGTGTGCATATGTGTGTGGTCCATCAACCAGAGAAGTTATTAGGTTGTGTTAGTGGCAACCCAGGAAGTGCAAAGCCACCGTATGTATGTGTATGTGTGTCTTTGGATCTGTCACCATGGTGATGATGAACGATGGTTGTTACAATGACGTCCATCTGTTGTTGCCACTAGAGACGGATGCAGTGTCTAACGGGAAGTGACATTACATGGATGTATACACTTGTACTCATACACAGACTCCAAACACATACAGGTCTGGTGTAGACAGGGGCACACATGCAAAAAACTGCATTCAGACTTAATGACACTAACTGAATGGATACAATACAAAGACTAAGAAATAACTGTGGTTGCTATCAGTTCTGTGGGATGTCAGCTACAAACACACTCACACATGGAATGAAAAAGTATTTTGTGCGTGCAAACGAACACAACCACAAAGGTCCGGACTTGGTTTAATGTTTCCAGTGCAAACCAGCAAGTCAACTGAATCGGGTAGACAAAACGCTTATGAAACACTCGGCTTATGAAGCCGTGTGGAGGATGGGACAAAACTGTCATGTCAACATGACAGCCTAGACCCAAGCCCGGTGGAATACAGAGGTGACTCAAAGCAGCAGTATGTGTCTGATGTGTTTGTGTGTCTATATGAGGAGGCATATGTGTGTCAGTATGCCTAAGTGTGAGTATGTTGTATGTTGTATGTATGGCAAGGTGATGGCAACAGTGATCTTGCCTTAGCCTCTGACTCATACGGTACAGGCCTGTTTGTCTTTCCAAAATGACAGACAGATGTTAGTACTTAGAGCCTACACCCACGGCAGGTGTGTGCGTTTGCGTGTGTTACATTACTCAAAGAAAACCTTAGGCATAATCTGTGTGTGAAGGATTAACATTTCCTAAAGCATCACAATGAGAGTGGTCACGACGGTGACACTCTGACACTGCATGTGTGTGAGCTTCGTCTCGACAGAGGTCACCATATACATAACATGTCCCAGCTACAATATGTAATTTGCGTCAAATCTGCTGCATGTTCTGATAATTAAGGTGTGCACAAGTCATCCACTTTAAATTGTTAATACAGTGAGAGAATGAGATAAAATTGGATTTTGCTTCCGTAATCAAATTCAAGCAATGTGATGCTGAACAGGAATACGATAATAAGTGAGCTATGCTCACAGTCTGCACAGATGAAAGACTTTAAAGCTGCTCTTCTAATGTGATCATGTTGCATCAGAACAGACTACAAACTTAAAGTGATTTCATCATGTCAGTAAGACGCATATTCAGGTCAGTAAACTAGCTACATACAGTCGCTACAATCATTAAAAATCACACCAACTGTTTCAAACACCCATTCAAAGCAGTGACTCTGAGAGCTTGGTGGAAATCTAAAAAAAGAACTGGACACCGCACATCTTCAAATAAATTTACCCCAATCTGATGTAACCCTGACTTTCAAATCAAATATGAACCAATATCATTCAATTCATGGGAAAAAACTGCATAGAACTGTGGCTGAAAATGAACCGGCTGGCTAACACATTTACAGAAATGCAGATTTCTGTTGTCTTTATTTAAATACAAGGGGGAGACAAAAGCAAATTATCACTTTTAAAATGAATTAGTTTTTTCATATCAACTTTGGAAATGGCATCATTATTACCATTAAAATCAATTTTTTAATGTACTTCAAATAATAGCAAGGTACTCAAATGGTATTAACATATATACACGTACATATCCACTGTGGACGTTCCAGACATATAAGTTCTAAAAGCATGTTTTCAACTGTTTCAGGTTTCTGTTTTTAGAAAAATCACAACTAACAGATGGTGTTCTGTAGCTGGTATTTTTTCACTTTGTGAGTCTGTGTGTGTGTCACCTGCCACAAAGGTGGTTTTGAGTACTTCGGCACGTGTTTCTATCTGTGGACAGATTTTGTCACTCTATAGCGTCACAACGGTGCAAGATGCACTCACAGAACTTTACAGGTGTGTATCTGAGATCAGGCTGAGTTTGAAGAGCGGTGTGGTCCAACTCATGAGTACTAAGTACTCATGTAATAATGCAGTAATTACTATGGAGTAATCATGGGTGGCTATGTCAAGGTGCTGACAGGCATGGCGGCTGTCAGTAAGATGGTGTCTGTTGTTATTTTGCTTTGTTCAGCAAAGTTATCTTTCTGCAGCATCAACTAAATTTCCACTCAGGGATCAGTAAAGTTCCTCTTTAATAAAATCTACACGTGTTACTTCCTTATACTGCAGTTACTGTCAGTCCATCCAGCTAGTTAAAACCCTACAATGAACACCATACTGATTATCAGGTAAACAAAAAAAAACAAACACAGCACTTGAATGTGGCAAGCAAAAACTGTAATCATTAAAATGCAGTGTGTTATCCTTTCCATTACTATTGGACTAGGTCCTCATTAATCAAGTGCAGACCTACCTGGTCCCAGACAGCAACTTAACCATTAACTCAACCTTAATACCTGTTAGACTGCCTTTAGTCAAGCATTATTATCTCCCTTGATATGTGTGTGAGAGAGTGTCTGTATTTGAGACAAAGAGCGAGGGGGAATGCATGCATGTGTGTGTGTCTGTGTGCGTATGCCCATGCTTGTGTTTGTGTGTATGTCCAGGCGTAGATAAATGATACAGAAGCCAGGAGATGGAGCTACTAGTGGCTGGCCAGCTGTTTCACTTTGACAGCTGCTGCACTGATGCCTCGTGGGTAATGGAGTTCTTAACCAATTACAACCTGGGGAAATTAAAAACACTGTCCAACTAGAACAGCTAATCTCCTTCTCTATAACTTTTTTTTCTGTCTTTCTCTGCTGCAGCTGCTCATTCTCAACTCTTCCTTACATACCAACAGACATCCCGAGACACACATACACACCCTCCACTCAGCAAGTCCATTTATCAAGGCTAAGTTCTAGTCACCTGGGGATGATTATGGAGATCCAAGCTAATAGCGTTCACATCCCTTTATTCTCAACATGCTCCCTTTCCTCTCTCCATCCCTCCATCCCTGTGGTCTCCGATTCTTTCCATCTGCCTCTGCCCCCCCCCTCCATCTTGCGTTCTCTCATATATCATCTATTACAATAGGTAATAAGTTAGATCTACAGAAAGCACAAAACACCTGGACCTCATCGCAGCTGGCCCCTCATCAGCTCTAAGTGTTTTCCCTGCTTCACTTATTGGATCACCTAGGCAAATATCTCTATGTATTTTCCTATTCAAATATGTGTCTTTGTCAAGGCTGGAAATCAGACTACTGAAGCAAAACCAAATTTTTAAATTTAACAATCAAAATAAAAATATTAGTATACCAATTACAGATATAATTAAATATTCATATCAATAGAGTCAGTTTTTATGCCCCACATTTAGGCACTTTTCAGGAAGAGTGTGTTGTTGCTGCTTCACCAACAAACTAAATGCTCTAGTAAATAAGTAACTATGACATAGCAAAAGTACGATAATAATATAAACAAGGTAAGTGAACTGAAGAATGTACCAAAGCCCAAAATGTAATGTGTGAAGTAGAATCGCCAGGTCTCTTTAACATTAGCATACAACAGCTCCGTGGTCCTGTCTCCTCTGGTAGTGCAGTCCACAAACTGAATGTAAGTGGGAGAGACTTGTCCAGCTGAAGTCCCTGGACATCATGAAGAAAGCACTGGGGTGCAGAGTCTGGAGTCTTGTGGTAAAAGAGTGGATGACATCACACACGGTTGCCAGGTTAGCAGAGTGAGGGGATTTAAACAAAAACTAAGACTGCATATGGGAACTCTCGAGATATGTGGAATGGACGTAGTTTAGGCTGCAGAAATGTTCCATCCTGTCCATCCAAACCGTCTGAAAGCCATCAATGGTAGCAGCGGGATCCAGAATATCTTTTTGTTGCCATGTCTGTATGAAACACATAACACTACACTCACAGAAGTCCTCTGATTCCTCAGTAGGGCAGCTAGCTCGTCCTTCTTATTGTCCAGCGATCTCACATTGCCCATGATGATAGAAGACACAGCCTATATCTCCTCCTTTCCATCAGTCTTTGTTGTCTGGTCCCAGTTCTCTTCACTCATCCCTTCGTTCCTCCTCAGCATCCTCCATTTGTCCTCCCCCTGATCTCAGCAGGGATCGGACGTTCTGATACGTTGTTCTAGTTGCCATGTCGGTCGGGTTCAGCCTGATCAGCTGGTCCCTGGTGTTAACAATGTGACCATGGAGTTGCTGAGCAACAGTGGCGCAGCCGAATGACAGAAGTAATACTTTGAAGAAAAAACAGACCAGAACACTCTCTCTACTAGCATGTTTAGAGAGGGTACATCTTAAATAACTTACTAGTAATATCTTGACTAAAGAAGAAAGCAAAAAAGGTGAAAAAATAAAAAAAGAAGCAGGAGCATCCACTACAGGCCGTATGCATGCATGCAAAAAGTATAGAGTACGTAGTGTATTGTGCATTTGCTTTTAAAATGCAGAGTGTGGTACACCTTTTTGAGATTTAGACAACTGGCTCCACCACAGCCAAACAGCACAAATGATGTCCTCATAACCTATGAGCTGCCACATTCAGTAAGTGAGCACTCATGGTGGCCACTAAAATTTCCAGGGGGGATGGTGCCCCTCCAGGGCCCACAGTGGGCACATCCCTGTAGCTGTTTCTATTTGTCTTACTTTACTTCCTCTATCCATCTCTCTTTTCTTTTTAGGTCTTCTTCCTATCCTCCCCCTTCCTTATCCTCTCTCTCCCTCTCTCTCTCTCTTTCTTCCAGGCCTCCTTCTGTCTCTGCTTCCTCCTCCATCTAGTTCTCCATCCGTCCCTCCTGTGGCTATTCAACACAGTTGTGTTCCAGACAAACCATCTGGTGCACTTTATTAATGACTGACCCTACATGGCCTAGACATCGCCTAGCTGCCACCACTCACTGTGTGTGTGTGTGTGTGTGTGTGTATGTTTGTGTATGTGTGTGTGTGTGTGTGAGTGTATGCCTGTCTGTGTGTATGTGTAAGAACAGGTGCATGCTGACTGATGATGTGATGTTGTGTGCAGCTTTAACCACCAAAGCAGGTGGACTGGTTACAGGGACCCTTACATATTATTCTGACACTCTGTCTCACCTTCTGCTATTTCTTTTTTTCAAGCACAAATATTCTCATAATTACCTTAAATATCAACATTTACATGACCAGTGAAAATGGCAATTACAAATGCAGGATGACAAAGTGAGTAGAGAGATTTTATTACTGTACAGGTGAAGAAAGTCACCCCTTCGATGCCTGTGCTTCACAATACTGTTGATAACTTAGAACAAAGCTCATAGTCAAAAAAGGCTAAATACTTTCATATGTTTAAAAAAAAAGGTGATATGGCAACAAAAAGGTTTCCACAGAAACCAGCAATGTGCCACAATCCGACAATCACAGAGCTGCCTGTGGAACGAAGTCTTGGATAGATGCGTGCTGACATCCAACCGCTGACAATAAATGTCGGATGAGACAGATGGAGGAGAAAGAAAGCAGAGGGGGGAAAAGATAAGAAAAAGAGAAGCAGCGATGCGGTTGTCTGGGAATTGATCCCTCTAAGACACACTCAGCTTCTCCTCAGAGAGTGAAGAGAGAAAGCAGGGAGGAGGGAAAAAGAGAATGAATTATGAAGACACTCCACTTGAAAGAGATGTGTCAGCACTTTGATGGTAAAGAGTGAGGGAGTGCAAATGCAAGAAGAGATGGAGAGAATATACAGTAAAGGGTGCAGGATACTCTAGGAGGTCAAACCACGAGGAAAAAAATGGTCAAAGAAAAACACTTCAGGCACAAGCACAAGTAGCACACGTGACATGGTTACGATTCAATAAGTAGATGTAAGTGATAATGTAAGTAAGCAACTATGAGTGAGCCTACTTCACGTGGACTGGCCAAAGGAGAAATACCAAACCAAAGTTACTGCTGATTAAGCAGTAAATTCTCTCTCTGCTAAATAGTGCTCAATCAAATTAAATAAACAAGGAACTGAACTTCAGCTGACCAAAATATGTGTGCCTCAATTTTCAAACTGCTGAAAATCATCCACCTAATGTTTCAGGATTCCCTGCGCCTGCTTCCAGCCAGCTAATCCACTCACCTGCCAGCCTGCACTCCCATCTCCACCACCATGATAATCCCTCTTCATTCTACAACAAACCCTCCATCCTCAACCACCTTGTGCCACTGTGTGCATCTGGGTCCAGATCTTACCGAGCCTTAAGACTATGAAGCAAAAGGTCAAGAAAATGCTGGAGCGGCTGACGGTGATGTGTTCAATCAGTCTCTCTTACACATACACCGTTGCCAACAATTAAGGCTTCATTAGCCTCTAATTGTTTCATTTGGCAGCAGATTGAGAGAAAGGGGAAGAGAGAGAGAGAGAGTATCTGTCAGGAAAATGTGGTTATACAGAGGACAATAAGCGGTCCAAATGAAGCAGCAACCACCATTAGACAATTTGTTAGTGCCTCAAGATGCACTTACACTGATGGCCTTTAGATTTGGCTCTGAGAAATGTCCGTGTTGCAGGAAAAGGTCAAATACTCCAATTCTCTCCTCAAATACTTTAACACAAAATCCTTTTTTGACAGAACATTACAATCTTAATTGGAGGATTTCACCTCTATTTGTGTCTATCCTGATTTCTTTTTTTATTTAAGGAGATACTGCAACTTTAAGACCGAGGACATTTTAGTTTAATTGACAGACAGTCTTGTCCTATCACAGCTGCTGTTTGCTCATCCAAACTCAGTCCTGCTCAAACTGTTCTCCACTTTGAACAAATGTGGATTTTCAGGTCCCAGTAAACTACCAGCAGCAAAGGTTTGACTCAAATGCAGACTTTAACTATACACACAGTGACACAATGACACTGTGTGCTTCCATATGAATACTGTTTGTGTGAGTCCATCTGTCTGTCTGAAAGGGGACAGTAAGACACTGTAACTCTCGCGCACTACCCCCCACACACACAGACACACTTTTAATGGCTTTTGGGATTAGTAATATTAAAATTCATTCAGAAGTCATGACAGAACTGGAACAGGCTTTTACATTTTTCAGATGACAGGAGGCTGGCCTATGTTTTCTCAATACACACGCGTGCTAATTCCTTGTGTGCACTTATAGCACAGTATATGCACACACAAACAGCACATGCAGTGTCTATAATAATATCTTTGCCTACGGTAAAAATGTATTCTCATAATACAGCTTCTGCTGCAGTTCTAGGTGATCATTTGGTAAATCGTTCAGTTTTTAAATTGAGGTTGATATCCCAAACTTAGTTCAAGACTTTCACACACGAGCAGCTAAAATTACCCCAAATCAGATATGTCACATGACTAATAGTAAAGGAGTCTCTGACTCCTTGTTCACACTCACCACATGTGCTGGTACTTGCTCCATCTTGGCGGCAGGTGTACCAGGTCTGGGGTAGAACTGGTTGATGAAAAGACTAGGGAATCGGTAGCGTTTCACCAATTCTAATGTCTCTTGGAAGTCTCCCTCTGTCTCACCAGGAAAACCGCAGATTATATCTGTAGCGATGGTTACACCTGGGACCCTAAGAGAGAGAGAGAGAGATGGAGAGCGGCTTTTAGTTGTTTAGTTGTTATTTCCTGGTTGTAAAACCATTTTTAAAAACATCTGGTGTTGAGGTGCCCTTGAGAAAGGCTTAGGTTCTGTTTAACTTCTGGTGTTGCAAGGAAATAGCAAGTGTGATCCTTTGAACTTCTCAGGATATGAGTTAATATTAAAACAAAATAATACCATCTGAGAGAAAGAAAACTGTAAAGCCCCTCTGTTCCACTCCAGCATTTGGTTCTGCACCCATTCAAGCTGTTTTGCCATCAGCTCATGGTTTTAGTGTGTAGCTAATGCCATGTAAAATATTTACTCTTTGGTTATTCATAATTCAATCAGGGACCATCATGGAGATCAATATCCTGTACTCCAGAGAAACCTCTTGAGGAAAATGAATAATAAAAATGACAGAAAACAACAACACATCATATATTCAGTCACCTCAAACTCAAAAAAAAATAAACGGAAGTTTGAGATTCGCTGACATTTTCCCATTGTTGATATGTGAGTGAAGCACAAAAGCATCACAGAAAGCCACAGCCTCTCCCTGTGGACTCATTCAGCCAATCAAAACCTGATTAGCAACCTCTGCTGACAATCGTTAGCTATTGATTATTGACCTGCTGGCTCATTGGAATGTTTGAATGTAATTGTAGTCAGTAGGGTATGGGAAAAGATGCATTGATTTGTTTTATGTGTTTTGTTTGTATTGACAGCAGTGGGATGGCTTATAAAAGAACTCCAAGGCTAGGTCACCACTGTCTGTCAGGAAACCATGTATTTCTAGAGCACATACTTGACATTAGCATTGAAATATATGCTGCTTTATGAAATATATGCTTTAACATCATCTCTGAAGACTAGAGTGACCATCAGTTACCATCAAAGAGACAAATAAGCAGTATGATAATGCAGAAAGCAATATTATTGTTAGCAACAGAGAGTTCTAACTATCTGTTACAAACTTGGTTTCCAATTGCCTGTTTTTGAGGAAGAGTTTATTTGCTTGAGTCAAGTCAGACTGCAAATGGCATCCAATACAGAAATAATTGGAAATCACTTTCAATACAGGTGAGCCAAGACATTGATTACAAGATTTCTATCAAAGCCCTAGATTCAGTGGAACAGGATGGACACTGGAGTCTAATGTGTTGTATGGCAAGGAGTCTGCTTTAAGAAGCCAGAATTTAATTAGTAACAGACGACTGGCAGATTTCCTTTGAAAAAGCTTTGGATGGAATAGAAGAGGAAGGCCATAGCGACGGAGTAAACTATCAATCACCAGTATTTGAGCTTGCTTCTTTCTATTCACTCTTTCATTTTATCTTTATTCTTGCCACTTTTTCCCTTCTCCTTTCCTCACTCATTTTTGAAAAAATATCTCACCACTGACGTTGTAATTTCTTAACTGTATCTGTTCCCTGATCTTACAGCTAGTGTTTACACAACACTAAGACAGCGATGGTCTGAAAAGTAAGACGCAACAGACCAACAAGAAGAAAGATAGCTCAACAAAGACACTGAGAAAGGAATGGAAAAGACACTCTGTCTGCAATAGACGACATGATGCATCTTTAATTACATTAACTTCCTGCATCTGCAACCCCATGATAACCTCTGACCTATTGATGAGTTCCAATTGGCTAGTGGTCATTAATATTAACCAGTGGCCTGCAGGCGTAGGCATCCTTGACCTCTCAGATCTGACTGACCACCACACTATGGAAAAAGTAAAACTACATAAATTAAAAATAAAAATCTGAGCGTGGAATGGTTAAATGGCTAAATAAATAAATCATTCTCATTCTATGTGTGATGAAAATTAACTTCTCGGATGCCCTCGAGCAGAAGCTCTGAACCCCCCGAGTATTTAATTCAAAATGCATGTTTTTAATCCTTTACTTTGTTAGCTAAACAAAGGACTATTTGCAGCCTGTAGGATCCAACAATAATTAATCAACTGGCGTGTAAATGAAAATGGGAAGATATAGTTCTTGTTTTTGGCGCGGGGGTTCCTACTGTGTAGGTGTGTAGCCACATCACAGCCATCACAAGCGTATAAAATGTCTATAATGTACTAAAGCTATGTTATTAATGGCAGAGGGAGGGATGTAAATAAAATTAAAAACGTCAACAAGCAAGCAAATTTTTTTCTGGACTCTCTATAGAGAACTGTATTTTGCATATCCCTCGGGCTTGTATATGTAATTTGATATGGCCCTTTTGGTGGTAGTGGTCAGGAGGTACATGCTGTAGGTAGTCAGTGTGTCCTTTTCATGCTTTCAGCAGTGCTAAGAAAATTTACACCACTTTAAAAAAAAAAAAAAAAAAACGTCCAATTCAGGCCAGGGGGGGATTGTAACACATGGAGGTAGAATACTGAGAGAAGGGAGAGAAACTGGTGTGAATTGGCTTTTGTGGATTTTCCTAAGGTAGAGGCTGAGAGAGAGAGAGAGAAAAAAAAAAAGCATGTGCACACACACTGTCATTTTGACACCTCTGTCTTTCTCAGATCTAAGGGTGATGGAGGTGTGATGTGTGAGACTAATGAACAAGAACCACACTGATATTCTCCTTGTTGAAATGAGAGAGGAGAAACGCTATCTTGTTGTTGTTCACCTTTCAAAAACAGAGCATGGGAGAAACAGAGAGAGTCAACGATACAGAGGCAGTGAGGGAGGAAATCATGAAAGACGACAGATTAGGTTTCAGCTCAACTTACTTTCAATTAAACCGACACAGGAAGAGGGCTAATTTTAAAACTTCAAACCTGAAAAACAGCTTTGTTTGTTTAACCTGAAACTTTTGTAACAAAGTACTGGACATAAATAAATAAAACAGTGGAAGAGATTTACTTTGATTTTTTTTTTCCTTCTTTTCTCCAGCAAGCTCATCAGATGCCTGCTCATCAATCAGTTTTTGAATCACATTTCTATTTAAATGTCAAAAAAGCACTAAAATATATTCATTATTCCTATCGAATGTTAATTAGAGCTTTGATTGCAAATGATATGTGCAAAGCCAGTGCCACCAACTCTATGTGGGGTAAAAGGAAATGAGTTATCTACCCAATAAACTGAGGGAACTGCAAGTAGCATAACCCAAAAACACTGACAGCAAGATTAGTCTCTTTGGTGTGTGGAAAGGAGATAAACAGACAGAGCAGAAGAGGATCTATCAAACGAGTCATTATCTAGTATGCCAGGCCAGGAGAAACAGTTAACATCGATTAGTATTGATTAGAGAATTATATCAGAGAAAGTATTCTTTACCGAAAAACAAAAAGGGGAAAAAGGTGATGCTGTATGACACAGAAAGCATCATACGGACAAAGAAGAAAACAAAAAGTTAGGAAATAATGGATATACTTATGTTGGATATTAAGTAAAAATGGACTCTGCAGATTAATAAGCTTAATCACAATCAAGAATTACAAAAACATACTTCATCATCCTCGTCGCCTACACAAACAGCGTCTTTAAATGCATATAAATGTTTATAGAGGTGTCATTTAAGCAGTACTTTGTTTGAAAACTATCTCTTTTAATGGAAAGTAAACTAATCCCCTGTGAATATGCTATGTACATGTCTGTTGATGATGAGAGAAAGGAGGAGAATGGACCGATTTTTATCAACGACCAGTAGTCAGGCACTAACCTCATGACTAATGCTGCACTTCCTGTCGCTCCTGCAGAATACAAAGACTACACAGCCCCTCAAGCCCCTAAATCAAAAGAGATAATAGTGTGTGTGTGTGTGTGTGTGTGTGTGTGTGTGTGTGTGTGTGTGTGTGTGTGTGTGTGTGTGTGCGTGTGTG
>JBBMJY010000025.1:15149463-15160732 GCA_037833715.1 Toxotes lorentzi | reverse complement strand
TCTATCTATCTATCTATCTATCTATCTATCTATCTATCTATCTATCTATCTATCTATCTATCTATCTATCTATCCATAGCTAGCATTGGACTACAGCAAAACGAGGGCGAGGGGTAACAGGGGAGAAGCCAGGTGTAGCTAAGCTACATTTCACAATTTTCCAAAGATGGCGAAGATGTGTTCAGAAAAGTTGCAAAAGGCAAAATGGTGAGCCTCTGTGTATTCCCAAAGCATCTGAAAAAAACTGTGACGTCCACGACCAGCTTCCAGACAAAAATTGTGTTTGCAGTAGCTCTTTTCCAAAGCACTGTTTTTAAATTTTCACACAAAAACAGAAGGGCTTTTGCCACATAACATATGGCTTGAGGATGCTGATGAAGGAAGTTACAGTTCAAAAGACAGGAAGTCATTCAAAGTAATTCGGCAGATAGCTAACCTGCTGAATTAGATCACAGCTATATTCAAGACAATAATTCTGACAGAGGCTCTGCTTTAGCAAAGTCTCCCTTCACAGACCCCTACCCATCCACTGTTGATCACTGGAGCCTTTAACTGGAGGACCTGGAGGTCAAGCTCTGTGTAGAGACATGTTATTATCAGCAACCACTGATTGGTAATGAATGAGTGTTTCTGTTATGACATTACTGCCGTGCTGGATTTTTCCTCCATAATATGTGACACATTTTTCAGTTTTTGTAGCCTGAAGGGAGGTGGTGACAGCACAGTCTCAGGGCAGATAATGTCAGCTTGTTTAGGCTCAGTTACACCAATCCTTCTGCCAAGGTCTATCTCTTGCCTGCATCACCTGCATCCCAGGAGTGGCTATGTTCCTATACCCATCACACCAGCAGCATAATTTTCCACGTCACAGCTTTGTCTCACAATAATCTTGGCCAAGTGATCTCTTAATATCAGGCCAGACCTGCATTAAATTGGCCTAGGAGTTAAATTGGTTCCTTCCAAAACAACATTCCTGTGATTCTACTCACATAATGCTGCCAAGATAGTAACCTTGAGTATTGTCTGCTACCAAATAGCTCTTATGATTCCTGTGTTAATTATGTTTTGAACAGGGCAACACTTTGGAAGAGTCTCAGGTGTTTACTCAAGGCCGCAGTCATACATAGATCTCCCGATAAACTCAATAACCTGCCCAGTAATTTGCCCCTTCGGCTTGCTCCAGAGTCCCTTTTGTATTAGATGTGCCAATGGTATTATTGTTGGCCAAAGACACAGAGAGGGTGGCTGTTTCATCAGGAAATGTTAGCTTGTTCCCTCTTCTCTATCTGTTCTGATACAAACTGAACAGCTGCTTCCTCTGGTTTTGGTATGTGCACAGTGGGGAGAGGGGTCGTAGGGGGTGCAGATCTCTGTCTGATGTGTCCATGTATCAGGCCTGTCAGGATTACTACAAAAAAAAAAAAAAACCCAAAAACAACCTCATCAGCACAGGAGTCTGCTGCAGAGTGAAACTTCTAAGTCTTATAATGTACAAGAAATTGCTTTTACTTTTAATACTGTCCAAATAGTGAAACAACATTTTACTTTTAGACTGTGAAAGGTTTTAATTCAAGGTGGTTTAGTGAGTAGTTGACATCTGGCCCTGATGCAAACGGAGAGAACTAAAGGAGAATGTCAACATATCAGTACAATATGAACAATGATAAGAATTGTAGTTAGTGTTATTAACCAAAAAAATGAAAGCTGTATCTCTCGAAATAAAATCAGGACAGACAAGTTTCCACTCTGCTTTGACCTGTGTGTGTTATATTACTAACCCCTCACCCTAACCTTTTCTTTTTCACGTCACTCTGTGATGTAGTTTGATGTCAGAACGGTTATAAACAAGGGTGGGGAGCACAGCAGCTTTCCAAAAAGCTATTAACATTCACCTAACTCTGACACAGCAGTGCAAACGACTGGGGAGGAAGATTTTAAAGATGAAAAAAATATATATATATGAGTGGGTCCTGCCTTGTTTGGTGTTGGAGCCCTCAGGGGTGGGATCACAGACAGGTAGAGAGAGAGAGCATGCAAAAAAGGAAACAGCTGTGTGTATGTCTAAGCTGTTTTTTTCTTTGTCAAAGAATAACACCATCAGCGTGCCTGACAAATGCCACACACACATTAAACAATCATCACTCCAACTCTCTGCCAATAACTTGTTTGATCAGTGCATGTGTGTGCGTGTGTGAAAACCCTTTCACCTGAAGTAAGGGCAGTTGTCTGCATGATGAATTTAAGTCAGGGTCTGCTTTAAGGTATGTTTTGCTCTGCCAGTGTTTCCACTCTGTGATCCTAATTGTTTTTTTTAATTATTTCACTGATCAATAAGGGAAAGAGTAAAAAAGTAAACAAGAGATCCAAAACAAAATAAATGAATTAAAAAACAACCACAAATCACCAACCTGGAATTCAAGTAGAGGGTGAGAATACAGTATCTCCTGCTTGGGATGAATTTATCTTGGATGGAAGAAAAACTGGTGGCCTTAGTTTATGCTGGCTTTGACAACCAGTTCATTTTAGACTGTTATATTTGGAATTGACATATGACTAAAGTAAAAAGTAAAAGGTGAATTCAGTCATACAGAAGGCTAAAATCAAACCCTATCAAATGTAAACTTCAAAAAATAAAATACAATGTGAATACGCATAATATTTTAGCTTTCATTCATTCATCATCACCAATATGATACTGTTTCCAGGCTATTCTGCCTTTTAGCTGCAGGAATCACACAAGCATTTACTGTGACAAACCTCTATACAACATTATACTGTTTACAAATGGCCCTGTGTCCCCGCTCCACCCTTGGATAAAAGGATGGGAAGAGTGGGAGGAGAAAAGACACGAGGGCTTTGAAGTGGTTGCTTTGAAGAAGTGTGACAGAACCAATTGATTCAGGTGATTGGGAGCTTTAGTAAACGATAAAGCTGTTTTCAATCATAAATGAGACACACAAGAGGCACAACATGACCACACATTTTCATGTCACGCCTGTTTCTGTTAGCTGGTAAATGCTGGCTCTGATTCCTTCAGTAGACTCACATTTCACATTATTTGTGGGTCTGTGTCATTTCAACACTGCTTTACTGATCCTCATTAAAAAAAAAAAAAAATCGTTCTTAACAGCAACAGTAACGTTATTAGCCTAGCATATTATGTTGTTAGCTTAGCAGGCACTGTGTTAGTGGCTATAAAACGGCATGATGCCACCAGCAGTAGATGAAAACCATGAGACAACTGTGGGGCATGTGTTGAACACTGTGCATTTTTATAAACTGTTTGCTTAACACATCCTCAACCAAATTACTATCATTGTCTCCTTTACAAGCAAATTTCTATCGCACGTGTGACAACAAGCATTATCATTACCAACACACTAAAACGTGCCCGCGTTTGATCATGTCGCTCTCTCGGCCATGTCTAATGTGTTTGTTTTGGCGACTGCATGTTCGGAGACCGTGCGTGTGACCAAAGCTCTGCCCCTCGAGTGCTTATTGAGAGGAGTGAGAAGAGGCTTCCCTAACATTTTAAAGTTTCTTTCTTTTTTTTTTTTTTTAATAGACGGAGCAGAAGTTCCCCAATGTTTTTAAATTAAATACACTATTATGTATATGCGTAAGCGCATGTTTACCACACCACTATACTACACTGTACTGTATGTTTGTGTCCAAGTCGGTGCTGTATGCAGATTGAGTACATGATGTGACACATAACAAGTTACCCTTCTATCCCTACCCTACACATATGGGTTCAGAATTCCTACTTATCTTAATCTCTTTGGCATGATGTACATTTTGATTGGCTGCCACGGGCTATGATGTTTAACAGATTATAGATTAGATGCACATAAAAATGATCCCATTAAACTGCATTAAAAACCTATTTTCCATAACACAAGTCAACACATGCTAAGCGTGTTACAGTACATACATGGAGAAAGAGAGAGCGCGAAAGAGAGAGAGAGGGAACCAGTCAACATGTTTTTGTTGGCATTTTATATTTCAACAAATGTCTTAAACTCTTTTGAAATTTCTGTAATACTTCAGTATTTGGTCACTAATAGTTTACTGGACTTTTAACACACTTTAATGTGACAGCCAACATGTAGCCTGGATTTACAGTGGGGTCCAAATATCTGAGACCACTGACTATCCGGTCATACGATTGATCGTAGGCTCCAAGGGCTGATGTACCTTAAACTATAAGCACACATGCCCCCTCATGCATCATGGCAGCTTAATGTATACAACATGCTTAGTTATGTGTTGCTTTGTGTCATGGAAAATAAGGATTTAATGCAGTATGATAGGATCATCTTTATGTGCATATAATCTGTAATCTATTAAACATTACCGCCCAGGCAACCAGTCAGGATGCGTATGACCTTATGCACAGCAATTACAGCTTAGATCCCTTAGAGTATATTCGCTCTTTAACTCAATGACTTTACAGAGCTTATGAAATACTTTGTGCTTGCATTTGCTTTTAATGCTGTTATCCTTAGTGTTTTTTGTTCATATATTGCTAATAAATTTATCTGATGACCTTAAAAGCAACAAAAACTACACATCTCATATTTGGCTAGTGAAAAATAGTTTACAGTGGAACAAAAACAGTTTAAAACAGAGATGGTACACTGGAATCAATGATTTGAGGTGTACATGCCTCCACACGAGTCCTAAATATCGTATTTTGCTAGCTAGTACACATTTTTAATGGTTTTGCAGTTGCTGATTCAAGTGAACAGCAGGAGGCAAAGTGAACTACGAGGAGAAAATGGCACAAATCGCAAGTGCCTGTCTAAGATTCGATCACAGGTTTGGGAACTCCCTGTCTTTGGTTTGACCGCTCTAAAATCTCTTCTATTGTTAGTTCCCTTGGAGACTGATAATTAAACAGAATATAAATATGCACAAACACACATCCACCCTGCCCCACAGAGAGAGATGAGTGTTGACATGGACAGTACATGGATCGATATGTTCCCGCTAAAGTACATTCAGTTTGTGCGTGTCCAGGAATTCACATGGAGAGAGAGAGAGAGAGAGAGAGAGAGAGAGAGAGGGAGGAAGAGAGACTACCATATATTAATATAATCCTATATTAATAGCTACACATGATGTCTATAGACTTTGTTTCACATCATGTTGTCTTTAGTTTATTATCATTGTTTGTATTTTTCTGTTAACCACACCTTTCCATCTCTGTAACACAAACATATACCTGAGAAGCACATTCACGTGTTATGAGAAGAGCTGAGGATTCATTAATAATGCGTCTATTCAAAGTCCACATTTTAACCTTATCATTCTCTTCAGCATACGCCGAATTTATAAAAACAGAACAGCAAAAAGTTAACGTGATAGATTTGTTTTTAAGTGTGAGGGCATTTTATGAGCAATTCTGTCAACACTTATTCTTAATATACAATATCTGTATCTTGGAATAACACATAAAAATTGCAGTCTCAGTAAATGAGAAAATCAGGCCACTGTAAAATAAAGCACTTCAAATTTATCTCAAAATCTAATGGCACAGAAATGAATATTAACCGTTGGATGACTTGCACTGCCTACTGCAAGTCAGAGTTCAGCATTAAATTACTACATGAAAAATCATACACATTAGCACGTTCTTCTAATACACTAATGCACAACTGAGACAGACACATGCATTCATTAGCTGACGCTTGGAATTATGAATTCATTTGGTCAACATGAATATGCATCAGTCAACAAATTAAGATCTGAATAGGGGGGATAGGTATTCTACCCTGCAACACATACACTCTGCACTGTGCTTTATTAATAGCATATTAATTGAAACCAAAGCCTTTTCAGGAAAGGAGTAATTTCTTCACAACGCACACACACACACGCACACATACATACACTGATCTCATCCATAACCATGCAACACATTTTACAGTACCATTGACTGGAAGGCCTGTCTGACCTTTAATCACATTAGTCCCTCCCCCGTCCTCCCCCATCAGCCAATCCCCTCTGGCTGTCTGCCTCCATGGTAAACCTCCCCACCCACCACTAGACAGCACAAAATTCTGGGGCAGATGTCAACAACAGCAACATGAGAAATGAAATGATACATTTGGAGGGAGAGAGACAAAAGTGAAGGACTGTGTGTAGCGAGTCTGGGAAATATTAACATGTCATTAACATGAGTAAGTTAACTGTACTCATTTTATTAACATAGAAATTAATAATTTAATTAATCACATGACCACTGACTGAATCTGCTTTATCCTGTTTTTTTTTTAAATATAAAATTCATTTAAAAAAAAAAGAATAATCATGTATTTACACTCTTCTTAATTCCTCTTCACAAAGAAAAAAAAAATCCTACATAAGTTAACACGTGAGTTCACTTCATTTAATTCATCTGGTACTGTCAAACACAGTTCCCACAGTGTTTGACCTATTTGATGCAGGTTTCCATGTGATCAGCCAGGAGAGAACAGACTTAGCTGTTTTTCCATCTTTTTTTAAAGCTTTATTGAAATGGTGGAGTTTAACTACGACACACTTCATATCGGTGCACTTTTTATTCTGTGAATAGTATCCACCCCTGTAACATATGACTGACACCAGCTGCCATGAAAGAGTAATGGCAGCTTGTCTAATATGAGGAAATTCTTCAAAGATTCTTAGCATTTTTTTCTTTGGGTTTGTATTCAACAACACTCACTGGAAGTCTTAAACTTTGCTAATCTTCGATTCACAGGCATGTGGGAAATCAACATTTTCACACACAGCTACATATCAATACACATACACACACAGACACAAGCCCTGCTTCAATCCCTGCCACACACATTCTCACACACTGACACACTATAACTCACGCACAAACACCACACACAGAGTTTAATTGCAGTAATTAAGCAGCTTAATTTAGAGCAACAACTGTTGATGTGGTGCGTGGGCGTCTTGGCAGGTAGCGTCATCATCACGGATTAACCCAACACACACACTTGTACATGCAAATATTCTCTGTTAGGCATGTTTACAATAAATACATGCATGTGTGCATGCACACCGATGTGTACGTGTTGCACACGCATGTATATGTATGCTTGTGCACATGTGGATGTACATGCGTACGAATGGCTTTAACGAACAGCACAATCCTCTACACAACATGTCAGCTTTAACCTACTTTCACATAGTTTCTGAACTATATGCATGACCCTCTGTGCACGCCTGTGCATGAGATAGAGTGTCTGGATACATCAAAGCTTGTATGTGTGTGTGCGTCTGTAAGTACGCACACACACATACAAGCGTATGTATGTGGTACATACGAAAAACACGCCGTAGCATATATGGGTCAGACATATTGTATGAAGATATCAAAAGTAACTGGCAGAGGAGCTCCAAGTACCATGTGTGTATGTACATATATATGTGTGTTTGTGGGGCTGGTGTGTACATGAATGTATAGGGAGTAATTAGGAGAGAAGATAAGACAATACATGATGGTAAGAGAAGTTACATCCCCTCTTTCATCTTTCCTTGTCTCTGGGTGTGTGTGTGTATGCAAGGAGGAAGCATCTTGTGAAGCTTCCAAAACAAATGGACTCCTGCATATACAAGAAAGGGGGATCTGTAGGGACCAAAAATGTTCTGGATTGGATTCTGTAGGGGGATGGGATGTGACTGTGGTGGGGCTATTGCTTTTATAGCTCTGGGAAAGAAGGTGTCCCTGAGTCAGTTGGTGATTGTTTTAATGTTCCTGTACCGCTTTCCTGATGGAAGCGTGTCCCTGTCACAATGCGTGGAATGGAAGAAACACATATATGCAGTACAGAAACAGGTAAATGTATGAATAACAACAAAAACATTTAAGAGGTTGACAGAGAACAGAGAATACAGAGGGGCTGATAGAGAAACTAACAAATATACAACAGATTCTGACAATGACAGGCCCACACAGACCTGTTTGCCTCGTCAGGATTCTAAGCATACTGCTCCTTAGCATTTTACCACATATTTGTAGCAGGAACAAGTATGTAAAAGTTCAACAACCATTACCATGGTTGATGAAGAGCGAAGAGCATTTGCTAAGACAATAAGGCCCAGCAGTTAGGAATGTTGTTTCACTGTTAGCATGGGTTTCTCCATGTGTCCTTGATGTGTTAGCCCTGTGATAGACTGGCAGCCTACCCAGGCCCAGCCATCCTGAACAGGACAAGGTGGTCTATAAATTGGATGGGTGGATAAATGACTTGAGACAATGAGAAACATGACACTGGTTCACCACCCGAAGGTTATCTAGATCCAATGTATGAGCGTGTAACATATTATAATAGTGTGGCTATTACAGAACAAGATCACCCCAAAAAACTGATGACAAACTAAAGAAGCAGGATAGATGAGGACTAATAAACAGGAGGTAATAAATGCAAGAGATTGTGCGAGAACTCTTCACAGAGAAGGATTTTCTTTTTTTTTTTCCGGGAGTGAGACTAATGTTATTAGTGATTTTGTCAATAATCAACAGGCCTTGTTATCTGCTCTCATTAAGAAATGCTCTCATTAGTGTCATTTAGCAAGCAATGAATGCAATTAAACAGGAGGGTGAAGTAAAAGATGCATCTGCCACAATAGGTCAAATTCGATCCAGTGGGTCCAATTGATAAACTGTATGATAATGTGATCCAAAGACAACTGTTCCTGAGTTGAAAGAGAATATCAAGCAATTGTAACATTTGAAGGGCTGTCATCTGAAAATATTTGGCATTTTTCTTTGACAAATGACTTAAAATGTATAAAATTATCCATGAAGAGCTGAAATGGCTCTGTACTGAAGAAGTGAAGAAGGCCTGATGAGTGCTGAAATATCTTCAAGATTGACAACCAAGTCTAGTTGTCCTCAGTTCATGACCATGACCTGGACTCATGTCCATGACCTGGATGACTTCATGGATCTTATCAAACTTGTCATTGATCTACTGAAGATCTACATCTTGTCATCGATCTACTGATTAATGAGATCTTTTCAGTGCCAATTGAAATGTTTGGAAAAAAAAGAAAATCTTTCAGCATGTTACTGTGAATTATATCATTGTATGAAGCAGGAGTTATCTATTCAAACGTGGATTATCCACGCTGTCTCGAGATTTGACCCAGTGTCGGTCTATCAAGATAATGAACTTGTACTGTACGTCATTAAAAGCACATGAGCTGAAGCCGAGGGGAGGCTGAATGGCTGACAGGGTACTTGGATTAGCGGACGGGGAGGCTGGGGCACAGAGAGCGTGAAGGGGGAGAGAGGGGTGAGAGTGTCAAAGGAAGCTATAGGGGGCAGATCCCATTTCTGTATGCTTCAGAGACCTCAAGAACTGCAAGGCACTAAGGGCACGAGGCGAACGCACGCGCGCGCACACGTGAAACTATACGCATCTCAACACTGACATTACATATGGAAATGAGTTCCTATTAAAAAGCCATTGAGGTGGTAATGGTTAATATCAGCTGTCAAAGAAGTCAAGGCAGTGGACACCCGTGCACACACGCGCGCATACACACACATATACAGTACTTCAGTTGTGTTATTAATCAGACATAATAAGGTTTAACTCTCACTAATTCAAAGCTGTTGACCTAATTTCTTTACATGCTTTATGTGTATGTGTGTGTGCACAGGCTTGCCTGTGTGCTAGTGCAGGCACTAATTTGATAAATAATAATACGTCTGGTCAGTATTTATGCTAATATATTCATAACCCACCAGCAAACATCATGTTTGTGACTGTTAATTCACTTAGCCAGTGTGTGTGTGTGTGTGTGTGGAATTAGTTACTGTAGCAAACCAAGACTAACTTTAAACACACCCTGCATGTGTCTGTGTGTGTTAATTAAGTTAGCAACTGTATATTATGTATTTACTGTATTTTGGAAATGGGATGTTTTCTGTATTAAAGCTTCAGACTAATGACTGTGGTTTGTTTTCTAAGTTAACAAGCTCTGAGGAACAGATAAGCCATACGCAGGGCTACTCATCCTAAACTGCCCATCTTCCTCTTCCTCTTTTCAAGTCTTCTAAATCCCCTGCCACACCACACAGCAACGCCACTTACACATGCAAACTCTATCATACTAAGGACAATCTGTAAAAAAAAACTGTATAAAAGAATAAAGTTAAAGATTTTATAATAGATGTACAAACTGGCTGATTTATCTCAGCTGCAAACGTAACCACAGTCATATTAAATACAATGTTTGTCACTCTTAGATCCCTAAATGTGACCCCACCACCATCTATACAGACATCCTTCATGGCCACCTCAGGCAATGACTTAAAGGATACATATGTTCAATCATTGATGGATCCTCAGTTTCATGTACAAAAAAAAAAAAAAAAAATGCTAAAAAGTATAAAGTTGCATCTCCTTGGTGAAGAAAATTTCCCTTAAAGAAAAAAGAAAAACAGTTGCATCAATAATTGTTACTGACTCACTATTTGATTAAATGAAAAAACAACACCACAGTGCAGGATTCACTGAAGCTACACACCACACTACAGAAAGAGGCAGATGGAAAGAGGCAGACAGAGGGACGCAGGCCGATGTCCTGACATGTACCAAACATGTTCAGACATGTATCCAACAGTAGAAGCTAAGTTTGTGTGTGTGTTTTCATGTCATGCCACAAAACAAGACTATCTTTTCTTTCTTACAGATAGATACGATTCCCTCTCTTTTTAACTATAGTGCTTGTTATCTGCTGTGTGTATAGAGTTTTTAATCTATTCGACCAAATCATTTAAAACACTGATCACAGTAAACATGTGTGTGCATATTCATGTGTGTGTGTCTCATTCATTTAACAGACACACACTTGTCTTCTTTTGTTCCAAAACTTTTTTCCTCCTGTTGATAAAGTGATAAAGACAAAAGGAAATAAACAAAATGACACATCATTTAGGTTGCACAGAAACAATCTAATTTATTGAGTGTTTATTTCTTAGTGAGTATTGAGTGACTCAATACTGAACCTTTCCTTTCTCCATGCTGGCTTAGGCCTCTACGCCATCAAAAGAAAAATAAATCCAGGCTGTAGAGTAGCACATGTAGTAACACTACACCTGCTTGGCTTGGTTGACGATGCCAGCTCCCCACCCACTTACTTGATTTGCATTTTGTGCATGAACATCCACCCATCCACCACTTAATCCGTCAGGGTTGCGGGGGAGCTGGAGCCTATCCCAGCTGACTATGGGCGAGAGGCGGGGTACACCCTGGAC
>JBBMJY010000025.1:15126634-15149363 GCA_037833715.1 Toxotes lorentzi | reverse complement strand
CTATCCCAGCTGACTATGGGCGAGAGGCGGGGTACACCCTGGACTGGTCGCCAGTCAATCGCAGGGCTGACACACAACCACACACGCACACACTCACACCTATGGGCAATTTAGAGTAGCCAATTAACCTAACCCATGCATGTTTTTATGATTGTGGGAGGAAGCCGGATTTCCCAGAGAGAACCCACGCGTGCATGAACATGACATCTGATAACACTGCAAACAATATACATACAATGTGCAGGCACAGACTTATTATTTGGATTGCATACTGGATAAAGATCAGATAGTAATGAAAAACTCAAATACTGCAGGTTTTAAAAAACAAACTAACAACAACACTTAATAAAGTACATTTAAATTCCTGGGTTGTTTTTAAAGGAGGGAGATTCAAGGCTTTGACTACACAAAACCGCAATGAATTAAGTGATGCTATTCCTTCAGTGTAGTCGCATACCCTTTCAAACTGGATCATTTCTAAGCTAAAACATATCTCCCACTGTTATTTTCAATTATCTTCTCTCTAAATAGACACAGAAGAGAAAAAAATGTGCATTTCTAATCACAGATTTATCTAGTTGTGTATGTGATGGAGACTCATTATTTTTAGACTTCACAAAACAAAGCTTGTTTGTCAAGGGGCAATGCCATGTACAACCTGAAGCACAGAGAGAGAGAGAGAGAGAGAGAGAGAGAGAGAGAGAGAGAGAGAGAGAGAGAGAGAGAGGGAGAGAGAGGGAGAGAGAGAGAGAGAGAGAGATTGAGTTCAAAGAGTTAGAAGGAATATTTACTGGAGGACATGTTCAATAGTTTCCAGCATTTGCAAAACATTTCACGACAAACATTTCTCCGAGCAAGTGTTTCTCTGTGTGTGTTTGTGTGAGTATGTGCGTGTGCATCAGCCCCCACCACCCCCCCACCTCGCCTGTAGCCCTTTCATGTCACCCAACACCAGGGACTCGTGGCTGTGGCCACGGGTGGTCCACTATGTGAGAACTGGCTCCTGCAGGAGGTGTGGAGAGACCCCCTGATGCTATCAAAATATATACCATAGGGGGACAAACACACAAACACTATGCGGAGCTGGCAAATTATACTCAGAGGACGTGGGTGTCTTCTTTTTCTCTATGTACACTCGGACGTTTTTGTAAAATACAGGCAGGTTCTCTAATAACGTCTGCCATTCCCATGTTCCCAAGATAAAAAAATGAAAAGGATCTTGTGAACAGGACAGGTGTTTCAAAGGGAATTGACTCAATAAATAGAAAAGGGGAACTGCATTCAGGTTCTCGCTGTGCCGAAATGTCCACTGATGTCTTTAGTCCACCTAATTGTAAAGCAGAACTGAAGTGGGAGTTAAGCTAACTGGTCTAGATGAAGGTCACAGTCTGACAAAGAGAAAAAAATCAGAAAATAGTGTGGGAGTAAGCTACACAGGTTTAAAAAAAAAAAAAAAAAAGAAAAAAAAAGGCAACTGTAATTATTTCATGTTACAAACATGTTCTGTCTGTAGAAACATGAAGTTGCCCTACTCTGGGGTAAAATAAACAAAAAAACAAATGTCAGGCCCTGAACGGGTTGAGTCAAGGACAGGCCTCAACTTATTATCTTCAAAAGTGTTTTTGAAATCTGCTTTACTCGAACTTCTCAATCCCCTGGTAGAAGAAGTGTCATGTGCGGGTGACTATCTAACACCTAAAGAGCAAAAAAGGTCAGTGGAAACACTTTTAACACGAACATGGCTCGCTTATTTCAACATCAGCCCAACTCGTCCATGTGTCCAGCCACAATAACTCCAAACACAAGACAAGTGGAACCTACCTCCCTTTGCTTTTAAAGCCATTCTCTTGGTGTTGTCTGGCTACTCCCGCAGGCCAGTCTACGTAATTAGGTAAAAGCAATAAATGAACGAATGTGTAAATATTTGTTTGTGTATTTCAGTGCCTAAAGCCTTCAACAGTGAGACTGGCACAGACAGCAATGTAACAGCATTAGAGCAGCTAAAATCATGGCTAATAAATTATTTCTAAATATCATGAAACAACCTCATCATACTATGGCTCATTAAAAATTAATTTGCAAATGAAGAACAAACAAATGCAGATGCAAATAACTGCAGGGCTAACATTTTGTTGCCGGGTTTCACTATTCATTCAGTTAAATGAGAGATAAACAAGTCGCTGATGGTATATGCCTAGCGGAATGAACTGAGGTTTAGCCTTTTCATAAGCGATGTTTTTATTTATCCATCTGAATGCAGGCAAGTGATTCGACATCAGACAGCAAACTAAGTGGGACTACAGTGGCTGATAAAGGGCAGAGGAGTTACACACAGACACCAAGATCGCAAGAAAGAAAGAAATCAGGAGAGAAAATGACACTGAAAGGCTAGAAGGAGACCAATAAAGACAAAAAAAAGTAATTAACTTAGAGAGATGTATACAGAAAGAGGTGAGGCCAGGAAAACTGATCAGACCCAGAATAGCAAGATAAGAATGCAAGGCAGGTGAAATTGACTGAAAAAATGAGGGCATCTCCTCTCAAAGAAGGGGAAGCTGTAATGACAGAGGGGGAGGGAGGGAGGGAGGGAGAGGGAGGGAGGGAGAGAGAGAGAGAGAGAGAGTGAGGAAAGATGAGCAAAAGACTGAAAGACAGAACCATCATGGGGAGTGAAGTGGGAGTGAAGTGATGGAATGGATTCAGACAGGAAAACAGACAAACACCAGAGCAAAAGTGGGGCAGTTGCATAATGTTTTAGACTGAGCAGGACCAAATAATTTTAATATCTGTTGGGCTTTCCATGTCTGTCTGTCTCATGAGAAACAAAAGGAAAAGACTTACTCTGTATGGTCACTAGAATTAAAAAATAAATAAATAAATACGCCATAAAAAGAAATATTTGGCAATATTGGGATTTAATCAATATATGTTTTAAAAATGCACAACTGCTGTTTCCTTTCATTCTCTTTCTGACACATTTCAGTCTCACTCCTCAGCCTTTCATTAGTCTCCCTCTTTTGAGTTCTCTCTCTTTTACAGGTAATGAGTTGTGTTGATCACAACACTGATGTGAGGTTCAAGTTAATTACAGGTAGGATAACCAATTAATTGAAATGCCTGTGTGTTAAGTGGGTGTGCATCTGATGTGTGTGTGCTTGAAGCTGCGTGGGGTATAAAAGATAGAAGGCCAGTACCTTGGGAAACTGAGAACAGAGAAAATGAGTTCACCTTTTCCTCGCATGTCACACTTATATTATTATATGGGACAAATTTAAATGAACTGTCTTTGAATCACATGTACATGCGATAATAAATGTGTTAAATGTGTCGTCCGTTATCAGTTCAAGGTGACACGAAAGAGCTGTTTATACTTATGCTTAAGCCGTTTCTTCATAAAGACAATTGGTTCCGAAAAACATGTTCAAATCTCTGCCCATTGTTTACTAAGTGTCATGTGAACTAAGAACAGATCTGTGAATTTAGTCTCTAACCCATTTTTATTAGCTTACATGACTAATGTCATTTTAGCCCACTGCACTAAACTCCAATCAACTTCAAGCATCTCCAATCAATAATTTGGTTTAAACAACGGATCAACTGATTGTTATGTGTAATGTGGCGGAGCACTCTGACCATGTTAGCGTCTTTCAGCTCGTTGTTTTGGTTTTATGCCCTACAGCTCTCATAGCACTTACCACAGGAGTTTCCAGATGCAGCAGGCAGCTCTTTTCAACTAACAGCTCTGCATACTACCTGCCCAACAAAGTTAGTGACTCACTGATGACCATTTTGGAACATTGAAACTTTTCACAGTCCAGAAATAAACTCCACATGAATGCTAATGTTGCTTTTTGTCTGCTGGATGTGCAACTGTTTGCCACAACAACTTTGCAAGGTGATAGTATGTAGTTATTGTTTTTACAGCTTGTTCTACTGCCCCTAAAGTAGTCAAAAAAAAAAAACAAAACAAAAAACAATTAAATAAAGAAATAAAGTTAACTTTATTTGCATATAAGGATTAGCTGTTTAATAAAGATGGAAATGTAGGCTGCTGGTCTGTGATAAATGTTTGTAGACTGGTTTTTGTGACACGACTGCCTTCATTTGGGGATATGTTTATTGCCATGACAAACACACTCAAAAAGTCGTTTTACTGCACTACTGAGTGCCACTTAATACCCAACTGCTTTTTATCTTCTACCTTTCACTGATCTAATGCAGTCTCCCCACTCAGAAATCCACATGACTGAAATATGCCACATGGCAGAAACTTTAATCCCTGCAGGTATCCAAAGGGCTTTGGTTTTGTGACACTGCCAAAAAAGCTGAAAGGGTTCAAACAAGGGACTGTGTAGATTAAACGGCCCAATTAATCTCTCCTTCTCCAGCCTCGCAAGCTCCAAGTCTAGACTTCAAAGCAGACACAAACTTGAGGACTTGAGCCACTTGTAGCTTTTTTTTTTTCTCCTTTACACTGATGCGTGTGTGTGTGCATCATGACTCACTGAGGCTTATGGAAACAGCCTTGTAGTCATGTAGTCTGTTATCTGTAATTGTAGAGTGGCTGGTTATGAACCAGGAAGCAAAGGCTTTCTTCTGGTGGACATAAAAAACATACATGGGGGGGAAAAAAAACACACAAAGAAAATAAAACTGAGAAAAATTAAACATGTTTTTTTAGCTCAGGAAAGCAGCTGAGTGGAAGAAGGACCTGGTGCAAGGACTCAGATTCATTAGAACATGTCCTTGTCTCCTCGTTTTGAGAGCAAGACACCAGAGTACCAAATTCTGAGTCATGCCAAGCCAGCAGAGAATAAAGAATAGGAAAGGAAAAGGAGAAACAGAAACAGATAAAACAAGCAGAGAAAAGAGGAGGAAAAAAAACATGTCATATCCAGGAATCAATGGTTATTTAGAGGACCAACAGATTAAGATACGAGGTCATATAATCCTGACCTGATTCATACATCGTACTGAGGGACTTTTATTTTGTTTGTTTTCTTTTTCTCTTTTCTATTCTTTTTCTCTGAGGTTGGGACACACAAAAAAAGGGGGTTACAGGAGGACTAAAAGGGGGTTCCCCAAAATAATTGTGAAAATTGTTTCTTTGAGTGGGCAATCATTCCAAATATTTACAAGGATACAATATCACAGAAGACGGTGTCATTTATTTTTAATCTTTTGTGACTCGCACGGATCAACATGGAGGAAGTTGGTATGTAAACAGCAGAGCAGTAGTGTATTTAACAGCTTGGGAAAGGGAACACACACACACACACACACACACACACACACACACACACACACACACACACACACACACACACAGACATACACAGTGGCGTTTTGGGAGGAAGAACTAAAAGCCAAATGTGAGTCAGAGGACTTACAGCAGTTAAACATTTTAACAGGCACAAGCCAACTCTTGGTGTGTGTGTGTGTGAGTGTGTGTGTGTGTGTGTGTGTGTGTGTGTGTGTGACTGTGTGCAAAGCCAGACAGACAATAACAAGACCAGTGAGCTGAGCACATGGTCTGAGTCTTAATCTAAGTGTCTTGCTGCCACCTATTGACAAAAGGTGTAACTGCTCTCCCCTCCCCCACACCCTGTTGTACAGGAGCAAAATACAATCATACACACCACCTTTATGAGAGAGAGAGAAAAAGCAAAAACAGATGGAGCAAAGGGGGCAGAAGATGAAGAAAACGTGTCATGTAAGGAAAGAGAAGTGAGAAAAGGGAAGAGAGATGTTTACAGTGGACAAAAAAAGCCTTTCAGTAGCCCCCCCCCCAAAAAAAACTTAAAAATTATTAATACACTTTCATCTGTTGCTCAGAGGACCACTCCTCCTCACTGTCAGCTGTTTTTATTGCTTTCTTATACTGTATGTCTTCACGCCCTTACCTTCTCATAAACTTTGTGTTGCATTTGCTTCCTTCTCCAGTGGGCTGGTCTTTACTTTGAAAAAAAAAAAAAAAAAACTATCCCACAGTAAGAAAAGCCCCATATTAAAATCATTAAGACACTGTCATGTATTTCACATTGAATTTATAGAGTAATTATTCAGTACATACTTCACATCACTCTCCTACATTGTAGTAAAGACTGCATAATACTGTATGAAGTTGTAGATTTAATGTAGGGCTATAACACATATAGTACAGTACAGGGACAGTACAGTGAAAACAAAGGGTGGCAAACTGGTGAACTGCAATAACAGCACTATGGTAACGAGTACAGATGTTAGAACTAACATCTGTACTCAGTAGAAAGAGCTGTAAAGCTGTGTATACAGTTATGGTTATATTGCACATTTAGCAGTATAACAGAATATAGAACATTTAGTAGCAAGGTATACTGTATATATATAGAGCAATACTATAAGATGTGGTATCTATCGAAGGTTTTAAAACATTTTGATCTAGTGTAATGAAGTAGGAGAGGTGCAGACACAAGTTCACAGAGGACAGAGCAGATGGTGTCTGCTGGACTTACACAATCACACACACACACACACACACACACACACACACAAACGCACTCTGGTGACATAATAGCACCATGCCAGGTGTGCAGTTGGTGGCCTGCAGTCTGGCACTGGCTGTGGGTTGTGCGTGTGTATGTGCGTGTTTGTGTGTATCCCATGCTCTCTTTGTGTGAAAGGGGCCCCCTATTCACTGCAGTCTCTGCTGCCAGCTTGGCACTAAATCACAGGACAAGACGGTACATGCGCACGCACGCACACACACAAGCACACACGCGAATGCACACACACCACCCTCTGTTGTCTTTTTGTCTATCCTATGAAGAGAACGAAAAGAGGTCAAAAAAGGAGACAGAGAGCCAGAGGAGCAAATGAAGGACGACTGTACTTTAGTTGAGCTTTAAGAACAAAAGACAAAGAAAAGATATTTAATGTCTTACAAGAACGAAGACAAGAAAAAAAAGAAAATAACTGTCCTCTCTTATATTTAGTGTCTCAGTGGCTCACACCGAGAATACACACACACAGACACCCTCAAACACAAACACACACACACACACACACACAGTATCATGGCCATGCATAATGAGTGGTGGTGGAGGCAAAACTGCAGCTGGGTTGTCCAAAGCTTGCCCAAAGAGACCGCCTGAGGAAACAGTGTGTGTGTGTGTGTGTGTGTGTCAGTCTCTGCGTGTATATGCTCTACATTCTTGTGTATAGTGTAAATGAGTGAGTTTAAATCCAAATTAAGTGGCAGTTACGGAAAAGCAAAGAGTCAGAAGCCAACTAATGATATAATAGACACAACCAATGAAATATTTACAGAGAGAGAGAGATAAGACACAAGAAGTAACAAGCAGACTGAGAGATGCAGAACAACACAAACTGAAGGAATCTCTACTCCACATCAAGAGAGAAACATAACCTGTTTACAAATAGCTTTCAGTCACATCCTAGCAACTTGCCATGGCAGCTGCAACTGCACCACCACTGACCTGCTGCGGTGAGGTATGTCAGCCCTACAACAAATACTGGAAGTTAAGGTACCTGTTGATATGGTGTGAAGAGGAGAGCACACAGAAGAGGAATCACACTAAGCTGTTTCTATTCTGACCATAAAGTAAATGAAATGACACCACACCTTTTTCATGGCAGAGATTTCCATATCTGCTTCTACTACTTCTACCACTACTTTTAATAACAAGAAAAGCACGGGTGAAACTAATGTCTCAGCAATCTGCACCACTGAGTCAGTGTGCACAACACAGGGCCCTTAAACTGGAATGCCTGAATTTAATGCAGCTATTATTAGCGTTATTAATCACAGCTGCCTTTGACAAGTCAAAATTTCTGCTGTGACAAAGCTCTATTAAACTGTATTTCTGAGCCTGACTACTGAGGCAGCACAAAGGCTGTACACATTTTCTCTGGGAATTGTCCGAATCTAAATGACACGTTTTTGAGAAAGTAAAGTGTTTAAGACCAACAAAAGACTGCTCCACATCTCCCTGCTGAACTTAACAGTTTTCACCAAAAAAAAAAAGAAGTCATGTCCAAAAAAGTACTTTGAAGCTTTCCTGATTCTGCAGGATACTTGTTTCACATTACAATCCAGTCAGCACAAGCATGTCCTCTGTGCACACCATTCGTTTGGATGTTTAACAAAATACAAGACTTGCATTGGGGGCTTTCTGCAAACTCATTTGAATTTTGGGTTGTCCAAGTGGAAAGAAAATCTTATCCATTTTACTGCGGTGCATCACACACACACAGCTACTCTGAGAACTGAACCCTTCCTCTTACCTTTGGCACCGTTAGTGTCATGCAACACATACTTAAAACAACAACAATCAGACTCATTATCTCTCTTTGATGCTTCAGTAGTGGCTACATTCAGTATGTCTGAACTCTGGAGCGAGCACATATGTTTGACTGAAGTCTGCTGGAGTCTGTTTCGTGAGTTTCGTGGCTACGCAACAGCCAGTTTTTGAAAAACTGTTGCTGGAGCCTGAACCATTTCTCAGCGGAGAAGAGCACACGTGAAGAAACTTCTGTCTGTGTGAAAAATATCTGTAGCTTATCGGCCTGGAGAAGATTCAGAAAATCCATTTTTAGCTTCTCCATGAGAGCTTTCCCAGAGGATAATGAATTTGACTGCCACCCATGCACACACTCACACACACACACACACACACACATACACGCACAGGAAATCTGTGTTAGTGCTTGCATGCTCAGCAGTTTTGCACATGGTCTCTTCAATAGACGGCGCTTTGATGGTGGTGACTCAACTGTGATCAATGAGTTCCTATCAATATTTCAGTCTCTCTGCTCCTCCGACTGTGTCTCAGTTGCCAAGTCTCAATCAATAAGAGACAAATTAGAGGCAAGTTTTCTTTTAATCTTCTAACCTCCATCTATTTTACCTGAATGAAAACAAAGTGTACAATTTACATTGGCACATATGAATACTGATCTATATCACTGTGTTTTCCAGTCTGCAGGGAAAACACCTGATATTAATAGCTACCAAACATGCACACCCTAACATCTGCTTTGACCTTGCAAATGTGTCAAATCTGCTTCTTGCATTGCCCTACTCTCAATACTCCACAGTCTTTTCTCTTCTTCTCTGTTGCCGTGATGACCGATTGTCCCCACAAGGTTCATTTACCTTTCTTGTAATCTAATCTAAGGTGTATTTTAAATGTACCGCTGACCCACAGAGGATCGTTTCTGGCAAACTTTGGCAACTCTGCCCATGTGTCACATAGCTGCAGCAGCAGAGGTAAACAGGAGCTGACACCTGTCACAGATGTTGGAGCTAGCCAACAAGCGAGCCCACATATCTGTCTATCTATGGCTATCTGTCATATGTCATCCAAATGGAGCCAGGGAACTAAGCAGTGTCATTTCTGCTAATATCTGCATTCGACACTGATGCCATCGGTCATGTGGAAACGAGAAAAAAAAAAGCAGATAATATCTGCGAATATTAGTGGGTATATTTGCCTTTGATATATGCTATCATGAAAAAGGGACTTGTGCTGTGAACATTAACAAGATAAATCTAAAACAAATTCGATTATACTGTCAGTTAAATGTGCAAATTCCAGGCATTATATTGCATTTTCAGTGGTTTTGCTTAGAACATAGTTCATCAAACAATTTTACATGAGGGAGAAAAGTACCAGCTGTCAGTTCTGGGAAAAAAAAAAAAAAAGCAATACTGACAATACAAGGTTTCAGTTGTGTGTTGTCATATGACAGCACTCGCCACAGCCCAAAAAATTCAAGCTGTGTCGTGATTGCTAAGATGCATGTCACACAATAATGTAGTATGTCATGTGGGAGCGATAGCAGTGTGTCTGTATCTACGAAGCGTCACGTCCTGTTTTAGACAGGGCCATTTCAAAAACACCCCACTGACAGTTTAAAATGACAAGGCGACAGCCACAGTGGGGGTTTGAAGACCACAACAAAAATAGAGAGCACAACCCTGGCACCTCAGTCTGTGAGACTTGCCCCGTGTCACATTTCTCAGGGGCGACCACCATGTTTACAGCACAGGGTATCTGCAGGTTCCAGAGGTTAAAGCCTTTTTAAAGAAGCTTTTAATGCTGCCTTGGATGTGAGAACAGAAGCCAGCCAATTTCCAAATACATGTATAAAAACATATAAATTTCATTTATAAATGGGCAGGACAGAATGTGCCAGGAGGAAGAGAAGAGTTTGTGGGCAGACCGCTGGTGGATGTAGGCTGCTCAACCCCTATCTACTGCTCTCACCTCATACTGAGTACACTGCCATCTCCACAACTGCTCAGCCCAGAAGGATGGGGATTAAACTTTCTATTTTAGTATAAACAGGCAGAAGAGAAAGTGACTGAATTATGCTTTATGTCACAAACATGTAATGGAGACAAAATCATATTAAAATTATACTTAAGCCTGGTTAGTTTTTACCCTCACTATGCTACTGCATGTTACAGCTGTGCTATGGACAGCAGAAATATCTCATGTGGCACGTACACTAGGATTCATATTTATATTGCAATTCTCACAGCAAGACCCGAAACACACACCCACACACACGATTAATTATAGGCCTGGTCACCCATCATCATCCGTCATCACATGACCACCGAGAGCAGCATTTGGTAGAATTTATTTTAGTTAGCGTTACACTCACAATTTAAAATGACCTCTCTCCTGTGATGAGCATTTTTGCCCAAAATTGTGTGAGGCCTTGTGTTGCCCTACAGGCATTTTTTTTTTTTTTTTTTTTTTTTTTTTTTGCAGCCTGTCCGTTGCTGTAGAGGGACAGCCTTGATGGCAGACTGGGCTCATATCCCAAAGTCAACCCTGTCAGTTCAGCTAATGCACTGACAAGGGGACTGATTTGGGGTTTTTAGAAACGCAATGTCAAAGAAAGACCTTCACTAAAAAAAAAGAAAAAAAGAAATGCAATCAAACCCAATGCCAATATTGGTCAGAACAACATAGTTGTACATAACTTCCATATAAGAGAAAGAGATAGAGGAATTTAACTTGCCCATTTACTTTACTTATGAAGTTTTTCACAAATGTACACACAGGTTAACATAAATCAGAAGTCCAAAAATACTCCAAATGGCCACTGCTGCTGATGTACAAGACAAAAGAGCAGCAGGAAGAAGTGAGAGAAGGAGTAAGTAAAAGAAAGACTGAAGGCTGGAGAGGTGTTTGAATTTAGACGACAAGAGGAAAGCCAGGAGGAGGAGAAAAGTCACTGGTTTGTTGGCAGACCGCTGGTGGATGTCGGTTGTTTACATTCTATCTGCAGTGCTCAACTCATGGAGAATACTGCCATCTCCAGTACTGCTCACCCTGGGGAATATGATTAAATATTTCTCTACCTCTGGCTGATTCATACACACACACCTAAAAGATGCACACTTCTGGGACAACTCGCGTACAATCACTGTTTCCTAGTATGTCTCTGTCATACACAAAATGAGGCATATGAACCACCACCCTCCCCTCCCATATACACACGCTCTCTCTCACCCACGTACACACACACAGCCTTGTCATTTCCTATGACATCCCCAGCCTCCATTACCTGCATACATTAACAAACCTCTCTGATGTTAAAAATTATAGATTCATACATTTGAATAATTCAGATTATTTTAAAAGCTGTGCACTCACTCACTCCAGGTAGAAAGACAGCTATTTACCTCAAATCGCATTTGAATAAATCCCATAAATCCTTTCAAAGTTCCCTGAGATAAACCAATCAAATACCCCCAACACAGGCTGACTGGCCAATTAAAATTAGCATTCATACTTGCAGCTTTTTCTTTCTTTTTTTTTTTTTATTCAAAAGACATCAAATAGCAAATCGAATTGCAGGGCCTATTTGTGAGGCTTAATTTGTTTGAGATAAGAAAAAGGTGACTAATGGAGAGAGTGAGAGAGAAAAAGGGGCATTGCTGCGCTGCCATAATGTAATTCCAAACCTAACAAAAATATTTGATGGAGTAAACATCATGGCTTTGGTTGATAAATAGAGAGAAAATATATTATGTGACAGATAAAATATATATTAGATGGCCAAAGGGTGTGGACGCCAATTTTTCCTGAGATGAAACCTGCTTATCACATTCTCTGGTGAATGTATGTGTGTGTGTGTGTGTGTGTGTGTGTGTGTGTGTGTGTGTGTGTGTGTGTGTGCGTGTGTTTGTGTGTGTGAGTGTGAGTGTGTGTGTGAAACAATTATAACATGGTCAGCAAGACTCAAAAAACTAGGTTGGAAAACAGTGTTTAATTTACCATTAAACAAGTATGTGTGTGTTAGTGTGATGTGATACATTAATACACACATACTTTGTGTTACAAAGAGTTAAAAAAAAATAGTGTTTGAGAACATGTATGGAGACAAGAAGATATGGAAACAGGAAGGACTAAAACTGACCAGGAAGAACAAAATGTTTTGAAGGTTCACTAACATAAAACAGCCTTTGATTACGACAGTATCCGTTACAGCGCACAGTAAACAGACAGTGAAACTTCATCACTTCATCTCTCTCCTCTCTCATTACCCATCTCATTCCAACTGTCTGTAAATCATGACAGGCGGTAACCTCCACCTTCCTCTTTCTCTGTTTTGAAAACAACTAACCGTCTCTGACACTCATGCTTCCTGCGTTTTAACGGATCACACACACACACACACACGCACACACACACACTCTTTCTATCAGACCTCTTAACTGAAGTTTCTGCTCTGTGTCCTATGGTGAACCACTATCATGTCTATTAGACCTTTGCATGAACTTGCAATTTGTTTGAGTGCATGTTGGTTTCAGAACTGGCCTGGTTAACTGACTTATTCATTCACCCATTCATTCGCTGATGTAAATGTTAACATTACAGGACAGCAAGACAAGTAATATGAGTCACATGAGAGTCTTCCAAAAATATCAGTATGCCTCGCACTTCTAACTTCTCTGAAACAAGTGTAAAGGGCAGGTGTATCTTCACCCTGCACTGTCATCCACATCTCACATGTGCACACTATACACAAACACACACCTAAGTTCAAGCAGCTGGTGAGTTTGCCCTTGACTGCCCACCCCCGAGCAGTGCAGTGCCATGGATGCAGCTGTTTTAAAGAGTTCTGGAAGGGATTTAGAAAGCCATGTCCTTGTCAAGGGTATATTATTGCTTTTCATTACCTCAATATAAACTGAGGCTGTGTTCAGTCCGACAATAGCACTGACTCAAAAATTCCAGACTCCTTATTCATGTCAATGAGGCCACTGCTTTGCAGCTTGGGTCAGTCATAAAATCCTACCACAAAAGAATCCAAACCCCTGTCCAGCATCTCTACATCTGTTGAGCTCTCACATTAGACTTACAGTTTAATATTTCAATTTGTTACTGGTACGTGTGCAAACACAACCACACAGCCCCTGGTGTATTTTGGACACAGAAACAGAAACTGTAATAGCATGGTGTTACAAATCACGACTTTCAAAAGTATTTAAGAAAGACTGTCAGCATCCCTTCGTGTGCCAGCATAAATCTTTGGACAGCTGAATCCCAATGCCTCGAAGCATCGCCTTCGAAAGCTCTGTCAGAAAACCAAAGCTGTAGTATCTGCTGCTCATCAGCTGACTGTCAAGTTGTTTTTTGGTTTTTTTTTTTTTAAGTAGGAGGTTCCTAAAGCACTGGGCTGCACCTCTGTCCAACAAGAGTTGAACAGAGAGTAAAGTGGCATTTTAATCAAATGGGATACATGCAAAAAAATAAATAAATAAAATGTTGCTAGAACATTGTTATAAAAGATGAACATTTGTCGCCCACAGTTTAGTATCACCATGAGCAATGAGATCCTCAGAAGGAGCAGAGGGAGTTAATGTGCTAAATATGTAAGCAGCATATCTGTTCCCTTTAGACTTTCCTAAAGCATTATCAGTGTTAGAAATAATTCACACTTTAGGTGCTCTATGAATGAAGTTGCAAAATTAAGAATTAATCTAACTATTCTCACTTAGATTAGCTAACATGGGTTTACAGGGTTTTTATAAAATTTCATGACTTTGATAGCTCTCGGGAATGAGGTAAACAAGCTGTGATCTGATCAGGATTTAAAGTTAAGCTATTCCAAAAACGTTCATGGTCAAATTCTCAGGTTGAACTACATTTAAATTATGTGCATGAGCAATGAAATGTTAATAGGATGAGATGACTGACCTTAGCTTATTATTCTGTGGGCATGAAGACCCCAAACGCAGCATTTGACATGAATTAGGCTAGGATGTTTGAAGAGAAGAGGAGGGGAAGATGATGTGAGTGGGTTGCAAAGGATATTAACATGGACCTGTGTGTTATTTTTAGAGTCTGCTTATACAGATGCAATACAGAGATTTTAGAATAAATACCAGACAAATAACTTTCATAATCCAACGGGTTATGCCAGTACAAAAGTCACAAAATAGATAATATACTGCATATGTAGCACAGGCTTTGGAAGTGAGATTTGTGTTATCAATGTGTAGCTTTGCCCTTGACTGACCCGCCTGGGGCTCTAATAGACGCATGGCCTGCTGTGCAGTTGGGGATTCTGGGAGCCTACTCTCAAGGAACAGATGTCAGGGCACAACAGCTGTTCATCTGGCATCGAACTAGAGCCAACTGGCTGGACCCTCTACCCAAGAACAAAAACATCAACATGTGTTACTAAAGCCGCCCCCCCCCCACCCCTTACCAGGACAGACACACCAATACACACACACACACCACATAAATGCAATACACTGAAGCCACAGGCAGGAACACACGCAAACACAGTGACATAAAACTTGTAAACTTAATTGACAACAGCACCAAGAACTGCATTTAATCAACCTAAACACACCACTGTACTCTCAACAAGTGCTGAGTAATCCGATATCAGCACCTTCAATTATCCAATAGCAGCACTTCCAGTTCCACAGCATATGAGTCACATCTATTGATCACTATTAATCACTTTATCACTGGATATTCAGTGACCCTTATTGCCATTTAAGTATTTTTTTTTTTTGAGCAAAGATTTTTAAATGTTTAAACATATAAACATCTTCATTTGCAGTCATGTTGTGATTGTGTGAGTTTGCATGTGTGTGTGCGTGTGTGACTGAGATAATGTACTCACCCTGGAAAGATTGCCTGGCTCTCTCCACTAGCTCCTCAATGGGATAGCTGGCAAGGTCTCCTCTGGCATGCTTAGTCTTACAGTAGGTACATGCGTTGAGACACCTAGGCAGACAGAAGCAGACAAACAGAGGGACAATGAGTGAAAGAGAAGATTATTATTTTTACTGTTAAAAGAAAGGACGAGAACAGTTTTACTCAAACAACACTGCACTCAGGGATGTCAGATGCCAGAGATGAAAGCTAAATTTGTATAAAATTGAGCACACTGAGGCGTTCAAACGGGCTAATATTTCACACAAAGTGCAATAGTGGCTAAATTTGGTTCAGTTCCCATGAGATAGAAAAAGTCAATTAACTTTTTTATTCATAGTTCAATGTTTCTCTATTCTTTGTTGTTCTACAATTGGCTGGTAAACTAAGCAAGACAATTATCTACTTACTTCCAATGATTAATGTGTGTGTTTTATAGAACTACAGAGGAGGAGACCAATCCTGTCACTAACAACTATTTTCACTTGAATCAGCTGAACTGAAGTGTGGAAACACAAGAGCCTGAGAAAAACATGTTGAGCATACAAAGAAACACAAGAGACTTTTTAATGTTTTAATGAAATCTCCTCATGCACACAGGAGAAGAAAGCAGGGAGTCACAACTGTCCTTTCTCTCCTAAACTGTTTATAAGGAATCCAGCTAGCTCCAAAATAACCGTGGACAGCTGTCTCTCTGACTGCGGCAACCCGTGGAAAGATTAGACTCAATACACTGTTTTGTTTTACCAAAAGTAGAGAAACTTCATTCAAATCGACTGTGACAGAGAGGGAGCGAGACTATGAAGCAGAAAAATGAAAATAAGAAACAAAATACAGAAGAAGAAAAAAGGAGAAATACTCCCTCACACCAGATCCAGAAGCACTGCATGGTATAAAAGTCTTTATTTAGGATGAAGGGGGCTTTTCTTCCCTACTACTGAAAAGAAGAAGGGAGGCCACTGTTAGTACTATTTTTTGTATTTACTCCATTAAGGCTTCATTTCTGACCTCCAATTTGTCATGCTGGGTTAAAATATACACTTGTTGTTACCACAGTCGTTTCTTTTCACTCATTTTTTTCACTTTTGGCTTAAACTTCTGGCAACAACTCTTGTTAGTCGCTGTTGTTGCTGGAACGCGCTCTGGAGTGAACACGAGTTAAAGGCTGTAATTAGTTAAATGTGTGCATTTGCGGGGATCCAAATATTTCAAAGGAAAAATTAGACCGAGCTACTTTCTCATCGAGTAAATATGATTTTTCAGCCATTTATCATCATTTATCACCTCTTCCCTCCATGTGTTACAGTGTGGTGCAAAAAAACTAAAAACTAAAAAAATAAAAAGTGAGCTTGGCACCTTTACCTTCAACATTCGGGGGCTTTAGTTTTCTGAATAACTCAGCGGAGGGTTCAATTCCCAATGGAGCCACACTTACTAAGTGTATACTAACAGTGATGTAAAGCACTAAAAACTTCCCATAAGCAGAATGCAGCATGCCAAGTGGTGTTTTCACTATAAACTTCAAACCAACCAAATGTGACTAACTGAAGATTTAACCACAGTCCAGCTGTATTGTGAGAAAACAACATGACCATCTATTAACACTGTACGACACATAACCGACATCAAACACACTTGTTCCTCTTTAATAAAAGTGTCACAGTGTTAAAACTGGTTTGATGTGGGACTTATACGATCCAGTGGCTTGACAAAAACATCTTACTAATAATTAATAACCATCAAAGGCTGTGATGTAAGGCAGCTAGTATGAGACTGTGAAATCAGACCGTTGTAGATAACAAGCATAAACCCTGTATCTGTCCATGACAGACTCATGGAGAAATAAGACGGTTTTCCCTGAAGCTGAAATGACAACACAGAAGTCCCACTGGACTGAAGAAAGGACTGTTTACAGTGATGCGTTTGTAAGTTGGGTCATGTAGATTCCATGTCGCTCTGGAGGAGCACTTTGCCAAATTTGAACCATTTTTCCAATTACAACTCAAAGTCAAGTACAGTCAAATTTTATTTACATAGCTCAATATCAAAAATGACATATGTGCCTCAAGGGCTTCAAAATCTGTACAGTATACGACATCCATTCCTGATGGGTCTTAATAGGGTAACGAAGCAGTGAAGGAACTACAAGAGTAGTCTCAAAGTTTTCACTACCCAGTGACTGAACTCTGTTCTTGTTATTAGCTTTAGGGAGATTAGGGTCAGACATTACAGATAAACTTGAGAGAAGCATTTCAGAAAAAATTACATTGCAGAATATGCAAACCCACCATGATTGGTGATGGTATTGAAAAATTATTCCCCAGAGCAAAAGTTTGTTACTTGAGAGTACATGCTCTTCTAATAACACTCACATTCAGACACTGCAACATACTGACACTAGGGCCAAGATAACTTTTACCACCGTCTACTACTGTTGGATACTGAGCACAATGATTACCAAAGCCCTGAATAAACAATTAAAAGAGGTCATTCTTGTTACTTGTGACTATGGTATGAGGAACCTCTATGTCTTTTTTTTTTTGTTACTCCTTTTACTGGACCATGCAACACTTTCATTCAGTACCAACTGAAACACCTACAATATCTTCATAATCATTTTGAAACACATCTGAAACGCCAAGAGCACTTTTTAATGTCAGCATGGAAGATATCCATCCATCTCTCCCTCCCAGGGTATTGCTTATCCTAGTTGAGAGCACTAAAGATGGCAGCTAGGTCACAGGACCTAGTTGTGGAGAAAACACAGACAGATGGGGCCCCGCATGCACGCACACACACACACTGACACCACCAGGGGGTCCATCCATCTTAATGTGATCAGGCCCAGCTGAGTGGATCACACCAACATTAATCTCAAGAGACAGTTAGTGGCCTGCTTGGGTGTGTGTGTGTTTGCATCAATAATGCGTATGTGTGTTCATGTGGCCGTGTGAGCGTGCTGCTGCTGAACATTCGTCCAGTATCACAACAACGCATTAGCAGTTTCGACCTCTCCATCAGCCTGAACAGACAGCGACAACTAGTCAGAACCCTTAGTCTAACAGTGACTGAAGGAAAGGAGCTGTGTTAGTCTCTCAACAACACACACACACACATTTGCTGTGTGTTCAGGTTGTACTGGGGTGGGGGCTAACAGTAAACTAGTGGAGTTAGTGAGTGGGTGAGTGAGAGTGAGGGAGCAGGGGTGTGGATGCTGTCAGAGCAGACTGAGGTGTTCTGATCGGCCTGTGAATGTACATGTCTATTATGATCCTCTTTTTTTTTTTTTTTGTCTTGCAGATCCCGCAGCCATGTTTACTGAAGACGTCCACCAAATCTGATCCCAGGCCGCTTTGTGAGTTGATCTACGCTTGGCCAATCAAAGAGCTTGCTGATGATTAGTGGGCAGTTACTTTCGCCTAACAGCGAAATCTGAGTGCGTGTGGCTGGGACAGAAAGAGGCCCTTAGAAAAGCAGGGCAAAATCAAACAATCGTTACAGAAGTGTTTAATATACACACATAAGCAACACAGATATAAGTATGGGACCTTTAACTAAGCTGCAGATGAAAGAAATACTCTATACAAAACTACTTTTAGAATTAAAACCAACTATTTCTCCTCCTTATCAAGCTTCTATCCTTTCCCTCCTTTGTTTCCGCTCTCCCTCCCTTCTGTTTCGTCCCAGTTAATTAAACCACAGAGGTAGCTGTTGCACCTGACAACGGTGTAGTTCATCAGTGTGTTACAATGAGAGAGACTACCTCCCCAGTGTGTGTGCAAGTCTAAGAGAGAGAGAGAGAGAGAGAGAGAGGGAGAGAGAGGAACTATTGTGTGGCTGCAGCCTTGAAAAGGTAACAAAGAAAGGAAAGCCCTGCGGTTTCTCTATACATTTGTAAACCTCCCTCGACACACGCACACACATATGCTCACACACAAATAGAGTGTAATTCCCCTTGGAGAAGCTCCCTTGTGTAGCATCTTAAAGACAGACTGGGAGAGAGTTGAGCAGAAAAAGGTTTTCTCAGTGATAAGCATGCAGGGTCTTCACATTAATTAGAAAACTGCTCTATGCATAAACAAACTGGGCCATGTGTGCATTAATGTGAGTGAGTGTGTGTGTGTGTGTGTGTGTGTGGTGGTGTTCATGGGGGTTTGTATTGTGTCAGTTTGAAGATGCAATTATGAAAACAAAGCTTAAACTGTGCAGGGAAGTCTGTGCGCTTAGCAAATTGTAAAGCAAGATTATTCATTGCACTTATTGTTGAGATTGAGAGAGGGGTGGAGTGGGTATATGAGCAAACAAAATCATAAAACTGCTATTATATGAGCGAACAAAGCCTCAAGCCTGTGAGTTTACTATTAATGTCATCTCAAAGTCAAAGTGGAGGTTTTCAAAATAATGTGGAGTCAAGGAACAAAGAATGCTGACACAATGGAGTAAAGACCTAGGAGCAATGAATAGAGAATGATTAGTTATTCAGAAAGGTTGGCAGCTAAACCCAAATTTCGCCTTGATACACTGTCATGAGCGAGAACCTGGTTGCATTCAAGTTGCAGGGGAACTTTGCTGGCACACCAGTGATCTGGTGGGACTTGGATAAAGATGATGTTCTTTACATCTTATATCTTATTAGGGGTTCTAATTTTGAACCCTGATCAGGATTTGGGATGAAACACAAACTTCAGTGCTTACAGCTTGTGGAGCTTAATCTTCTTGGCTCACTTTTTAAGCAAAGAAATGTGGTGTTTATTAAGGAGAAACAGAGCTGCACCAGTAATAAAAGCAAATAAATGCAGCTGTGTGAGGAAACCCAGCAAAAAAAAACAACTAAAAAACATTCTCTGTAATGTCAAATGAAGAATATCAATGTGTCTGCCCTTTGTGGATGTAATTAGATGATGTGGATGGCGGTGATATGGGACATCCAAAAATTAAATTAGCCATTTGACAGACTCCTTATGTTATTCCAAGAGAAAACCACTCATTGTGAGAAAGAAAGAGTTTTTTGTTTTTGTTTTTTTTAAAGGCTGCAGAATAACTGAAGGGAAAAAAAACAAATAAAAGAAGAAGAACAGAACAGAAGTTTAAATTTATTTGAGCTCGACCTCAACATTTTCAGTGACTTTCTATGTATTTATTTATTTACTCATTTTAATGAAGAGACGGCCCATTGACCACAGAGTAGCTGGACAACACCACAAAGCAAAGTGTCTGAAGCCTTTTACAGTCACGAGTTTACACTGTGAAACAGATCTGTCATGGACATGCTCTCCGTCCTGCCAATACTTAGCTCCGCTCAGACTGAGAAATAGCACAAAGTTCTCTCACCCTTATCTCACTTAATATTGTTTTTTGCATTTTTGTGTGCTGGATATGTGTGTGCGCGTGGGCTTCTGTGCGCACGTGCATGTGTGTTTCCTTTCATCTGTGAGTGGACCAGTGTGCGGATGAGTGTGTGTGTCCTAATGCAGCTGGGGGCCATTTCTCTCCACGTTCAATTCAGCCTTTGTCTCTGACCTCTTGAATTCGGTTATTTAGTCTCGTGCTCCCAATGATGCGCACTAAAGCTCTGTGTGTTTGCGTGAGCATGTTTCAGAAAATGTGTCACATGCTGACCTTAGATTTCTGTAACTACTACAGCGGCCTTGCTTGTTGTTTTGACTGGAGAAAGACAGCACGTGCATGTGTGCAAGAGCATGTGCATGTGTGTGTGTGTGTGAAACCACAATCCCATGACTGTTTTTCCAACTTCTTGTTTTGTCTGTAGAAAGACTATCTGACTGATCTAGTACTGTTTGTACTAGATCAGTCAGCCCATTGTTACTGGACAAGAATGGCATGATGTTTGCTTGTTATTGAACCAGCAGGCTACTGATAAAGTCAGTCAAAGTGGTAGATCCGAGGTTAGACCTGCAAGTCCACTTTCACTGTTTGGCCAGCTGATTATCTCATCTTTTGCCTGCCTGCCTCACTGACCACTTCACTGTACAACTGGCTGACTCATGAAATCTGAATGACAAGCTGATTTCACTGAAGCACTAATAGATTACTTTACTGACTCGGTGGCAGACCACCTGTCTGACTCCAAGACTGAGTGACCTGCTCACACTGACTTAGTGAGCAACTGAATAAGTTTGGCCGACTGACTGACTAACTGACTGACCACTTTACCAAGTCACTGGGTAAACAGGTGTGTGACTAACTAAACCTGGACATCTACAGGTACCATAGTAGTTAACCGAAGGCTCAGTGATGTATTTCCTCATGTCTCACACATCTATAAAATCTCTCATCCAGCTCACCGGTTGGTTGTTCCATCAGTGACTGAGTACCTACTTCACAAGGTTTATCAAACAGATGGCTCCACAAATGATCAGCACTTGGACTTGTGTTAATCCATAAGGTGGGTCACAGAGCACAGAGGCAAGGTATAACGTAAGGTTTAGGTCACCAATATGCACCAGCGAGCAGGATAGAGCCACTGTCAAGATTTTGGTGAGAGATATTTTTTTTTAATCTACCACAAGTTGCTTTCAGATTTCGTCACGGTCAGCTGTCATCTCACGGGTTGTGCACTGAAAAGTCAACAGCAGGAGCAAACCCAAAACCTGAGTGAAACTTGAGCACAGTGGCTGGATGCTCAGACATTTAAGAAGAAGGCCCACCCAAGCTAGCAGTGCCGCTATATTGTGTGTTTTCACTCTCTCCGTATGCAAAGAGTGGCTCACAAGAGTGAAATATGGCTCTGCAGCTGATGATGTGGCCTCACTCACAGATTGAAAGGCACAGTGAAGATGGCTTCGGTGCCAGCTTTGCAAAGCATCACCACAGCCCATACCAAAGGTCTGCTGATGTCTATAAGGTCATTGAACATTATAACATTAGTTAAGATTATGTTACCAATTACTCTGTCCCCAGAAAAAAAGAGTCACAAAAAGACAGCCTCGTCTCTGGGTTAATGTTTGTCTGACAACTGTGGACCATTTACCTTCTTAGAAGGAAAAGCATGTAGGAAACTGGTTTGTGCAAATAGTCTGTCAGACAAAAAGTGTGTGTGTGTGTGTGTGTGTGTGTGTGTGTGTGTGTGTGTGTGTGTGTGTGTGTGTGTGTAAACTGCGTTTTCCTGTGACACACTGGGGCTAATTCAGTTACTCAGGGGTTCTGTAGTGTAATGCCTTGTAATGACACACAATCTCATTTTGTCCGAGGAGACACATCAATCTTTTGGATTTACTGTGGGGAGCAGAGTCTCTCCTGGTGAGTGAGTGGGGAAACAGCTGATGGAGCGCGAGTTTGTGCATGTGTGAGTCTCGAGCATGTATTTGTATGTTTGTGTGTTAAGCAGTGGGAAAGAGGGAAATGGAATAATATGTTCAGACCAGTGGAGCTGAAAACTACCCATACATTGGTTTGATAAACAGCAGGAAAAGGCCACCATGGTAAATAGCTAGAGAAGGTGTGTGTGTGTGTGTGTGTGTGTGTGTGTGTGTGTGTGTGTGTGTGTGTGTGTGTGTGTGTGTGTGTGT
>JBBMJY010000025.1:15102556-15126534 GCA_037833715.1 Toxotes lorentzi | reverse complement strand
AGAGAGAGAGAGAGAGAGAGAGAGAGAGAGAGAGAGAGAGAGAGAGAGAGAGAGAGAGAGAGAGAGAGAGAGGAGGAGGAGGGAGAAAGAGTGATTGACAGGAAACTGTCAAAAGGACATCTTTATAAACAGGTAAAAAGGAGAGGGAGCAAAGTAGCAGTGAGTGTAAAGCAGGGAATAGCTGATGGTTAGAGGAAATAAAAGACAGGAAAGCATAACATGAAGCTGAGGGAAAGTCAGTGAAGGTCTCTATGTCCCATTAATACCAGTTTAAACAGTAACCTTCTAATGTGACTGGCTTTCATAATGACATCTCAGACTAAGCCTGTTTGGAAAGAAGAAATTTCCCCATATTATCCTAAATTTTGAAGAAAACAGAAATTGTAAGCTATCTTAGGGGGTGTAATGTCAAAATAACATGATTAGAGGAGCAAATGCTATTAGCGGGGAAAAAAAAAAAAACTCCCTCAACTGTTAATAATTAATATATTACCTCTGTGCAAAACAAATCCAACCCCGCTGGATGCCAACTGACAAAAAAAGGGTCAAATACAGTCACATTTTATGTCCTCGTGATAAATGTTTTTTTGTTTGTTTTTATTATTATTTAATCCGTGTGGGATAGTACATATTAACTGACACTGATATCTGAAACCATCACTGAGGGGCTTAAAAGCTAATTTATACCTGCAAACCAACCCTTAAATAAGGTCTGTAAAAACAGACAAAAGAAAAGCATGCATCTTTTTTTTTTTTTTTTAATCTAAATAGTGAGAGGGAGTGGAATACATCAGGAGGAGAGAAGGCACAAGGGAGCGAGAACTGGCGAGTAAAAGGGAGCGAAAAAAAAAAACACAAACTGTCAAGAGCACATCTTCATCACCAAGTGGGCAGAGGGAGAGGAAGGATGACAACAGGACTCAAAAGGAAATAAAGTGGAAGGACGAGAGCTCGGAGGCTGTGAAGGAAGATTGTGATTGAGGGATGAGAGAGGGGTTTGAGAGGTAAAGCTGCAGAATCCCCTGATATCTCTCTCTTTCTCTTTCGCTCACACACACAACTGCTGTTGTGTTTCACAGGATACCCAGAGCTGAGACACTTAATGAGAGATGACCTGAAAAAAAAAAAAAAAAACAGCTAAAAGGAAAATAAATAAAAGCAAGGTAAGAAATAGAAGAGGCAAGGTGTCTAATTTAATCAATACAAGATAATTACATGAAAGCAGGTCTATAAAAGTGAGTTGTGGTAAGTGATGTCCAAGATGATACACCGTAGATCTGGGCAGCCTAAGCACCTTAGACAAGTTGCATAGGCCTGATTGCCTCTCTGGAAACCGAGTTTTCAATCTACATTTTTAAGGACTTTGATCGTAGCAGAGAGATCAACATTAATCTGAGTTACCGCAGCCATCACCATGCCCCCAAACCACATGAAAACACAACCATATAGAAGAAAAAAAAAAAAAAAAAAAAAACGGACTTGTTTTGAGTTTTCCACCTTTATTGCCAATGTGGTTAATAAAGGCATTCACGTTAGAGCTGCGTTTTACAGGATACAGGCAATCTGTTGACCAATCAATACGCCTATAACACGCCTGGTTTATGACTAGCTCACACAGTCTTCGGGTATATCGGAGATAGAATGCAGCTCGATTGTCAACATGAGCCTAGTAAAGGTTGGTCAGAGGAAATGCAAGGCTTTCAAATTATGGCCTTTTAAAAAAAAAAAATGCCTCACACACCTGCCCAGTGCTGTGAAATGGATGACATCTGTCTTGTAAAAATGAGTTGAATGTGTGATAAATATTGCATTACTGTAAGTAAGTTGTATTCTTCGCTTGAATGGCTCATAATAGAGAAAATGATGATATATATATATTTTATATATATATATATATATCATATAGGAGCAATGGCAAAGGCCCACACAAACATTCAGACACACATATGTGCGGGGAATTGCATTACAGATGAGCACTTGACTTAACCATGAAGAGGGGAACCCCAAAGCTGAATCCTGCTAAGAGTCCCATGAGTCCCATTTCTAATGCAAAGTCCTACTTTTTATGGGAGAGACCGCTGTGGGACAATGGTATGGGAGCTACCCTTCAGCCCGAGGCTGTTGAGCAGAGACAACTGCTGAGTTAAGACTTATGGAGGGGAAAAACAAACACACACACACGAAACTAAATGTTCACCAGTGTAGCAGCAACCAGAGGATTTGTTTCTTTTTTTTTTTCTTTCAGTGTGTTGACTATAGTAGATTACACAGGGTTTGTGCTACAATCAAAACGATCAAAAGATTTTTTTTTTGTGTTCTGCCATCTATTTAATGTAAACCAGAAAAACACACACACAGCTTGTATCTGGAGCACTCGTAGTTGTGCATTAGTGTGGCAGCTTTAGTCTCAGACTAAGCAGGTCATGTCACAGGGCACACACAGGCATTTATCATTCAGAGCCACAGCCACTCCCCGTGAGGCCTTTCACCTCTGTGTGAATCAATCTGAAAACGTATGAGCATGTATGTAGGCATACGTACGTGCCCATAGGTGTGTATGTGTGTGTCCATGTGCTCTCTATGTGTACACTATTGTCTGTTTCTGTGCAATTACTTTGATCCAGAAGTGGAGACAAGGGGGGAAATCCTGGCTTGGATGACAGGGGTGAAAGGACATTCCTGGTTGAATGAATCCACACAAAATTAGTCCAAGCATAAACAATCATGATTGGTTTCAAGGTCATAAATTATTACAAGCAAGGGTTTGGAAAAGTGGAACGGCACATGCTCAGTGACCTGGAACGCATCAACAATCTTTGCCAGTCAACGTTTAAAAAAAAAAAATATATATATATATTTTTAAGACAACACAAACCTAAAATAATTATATTGTTCTAACAAGTAGACACCACAAAGAAGTATTAAATCTTAACTTGTACACCTATTAATCTGTCTCACGGACTCCCCCAAAATTATGTTTTAGTGACCTCTGACAATTGTCCACTCTGTTATGTTGACAACAGAAGAAAAAAAAAAAACCAACTGGTAAGATTAAGACAGATATCACAATGAAAGACAACTTCAGAGGTGGCGAGTACAGGTTTGCAAGTGTCTAAAGTTTAAGTAAAACCATTCCAAACTTATTCCAAGATTTCCTCTGGCAGGAACTTTCATAAAGGAATATGTACTGGGACACAGGGGTTTTTAAATAGTGTACTTGCTTTTCACTTTCAGGTAACCACTTCTCACTGCATCTCAGGAAAGGTACTGTAATTTGAAATAAGTCTCTGAGCAACATCGCAGAGTGCTTGGTTATAATGTGATATACCTAAAGTGAGAGACAGTTGGCCTATGTACTCTGTACTGTGCTGTACACAAACCCCCACAGATCCATGCTTTGCTTTAGCTGGCATGGTAACATTCATTCCAGTGTGCGCGCACAGCAAGAGACATCAGCACTGGCCTGTGATATTATGGCCGTGCTGATGTCTTGAAGAGCCTGAACACTTAACTGAGCTGTGTTTCTATGTTTAATTCACCGGCCTAATGATCGTGCTATTTTCATCTACAAAGAGTTTTGTAACTCCTGTATGACTGGGTAGACATGATGACAAGTTGAGCTTGTCTGTCCTTTGCCCTCACAGCTGTAATAAATTCCTCACTGCGCTAAGTTTCTATTAAAAAGACAAAATAAATAAAGACAGACTAAACTTGCAAGCTATTTCACTACTAAATGTTAAAATTAGCGTTTGAACACATTTTGTGCATTTGAGTGTATTTTCTAGTGTGTATGCCTGCGTTCATTTATACTTGCAAGAATGTGTACTGCATATTTGTAAGTTAAGCATCGATGTTTATGCGAGTCAGAGCACTGTGAGTTATTTATGACATGTGAGCATGCATGTGAAAGCAGATATGTGAGTACTTGTGCAGTATGTGCATTAGGGGGCTATGCAGACTATGGGAGTCTCATTATAGAGCTACAAAGTCTAAGCATCTATTCAGCCTGTTAATTTCCCTGGCTGATGTCTTCTCCCCTGCGCAGCCTGAAGTGGCTCCACGGTGCCTCATCAGTCCCTCTAAAAGGCCTTCTCATTTAACCACAGTGCCTTATTTATTCTAAATAACATTTCCTTTAAAAGCCAAGAATGCAGCGTGCACAAAGCCAACTGTCTGATTAAACTGCTATGCAGGACCCCCTTAGTTGGTAAAAATTAATTTATGGAATGTTTTTTAAAAAAAGGATTTTTTTTTTCCCTCCACACACACACACACTCTCTCTCTCTTCTCTTCTGAGTCGACACCAATTAAAAGGAAGGTTCAAGGTAAGGTTCATTACATTAGAAAAGAGAAGTGAGGGAAGGGGGGGTTTAGAAGAAAAAAAAAGGCTTTACAGAATGAGGAGGTGATTTTTAAAATACACTTGGCTTGTTAGAGAGATGGCGCATATTTTTCTAGTTGGGGATGAATAGAGCTGCCTCAGCCTCTTTTGTTGAACCACATTTGTTACATCTCTCTGCCTCTCTCTTCTTCATACTTTGAACTAGTAAAGATCATAGTCAGTAAAGATCCAGGTTCTGTGGTGTACAACACACTTAAAATGTTTTATTACAACTGAGCACTACAGTCACATTACTGTTGCATTTATGTGACCGAAATGCTTATTTAGACCATGCGCACAATAGCGATGTTTACACCCCCAGAGACAATGAAGTTAGTGATACAATTTCATATGAGTCTCAAAATAACATTTTAGATTACAAAAGTGGACGGAAAATACATTTAAAAATTTGAAAATAATTAGGAAAAATTACTTCATACAAGTCAACCTCAGTACAGAAGGACTTTTTTAATGTTAAGGCTAATCTTCAATTTAAATTAGTTAATGATATCCTTGCAATTTTGCATTACAACACTCAGTGGAGTGTGAATCCACAAAAACTTAGCTTTCTAGCTTCTGGGCTGTTCACGATTGAGAATACATGTGACTTTTAGAGAACTTTCCCATGGAAAGGGAAGTACAGTGCTACCATAGTGAGATATTTTGTAACAAAAACATTATTAAGTAACACATAATCATGACTATTGTAATTATTATTATTATTGGTAATACGTTTTGGAGATGTGAGGGTTGAAGCATTCAAAGGAAGGGAGATATGGAAGTCAGATTCAGTAAAATTTCAGGAAGCTCTAAAGCATCTGATTCACTTTGTGAATCTGAGGCTATATGAAGCAAAACACTGGTTAAAAACTGCACTACACAACAATGTTTACAACACATGTGCCTAGATGGCACACAGAGCACGTATTGTTGTACCTTATCTGACATGAACACACAGACAGACAAACATACACGCACAACAATTTAATCACAAGTCACTGCTAAGCCGCAGTGATATTCAGGCAGCCATGGAATGTACAGTAGCCTATATGCCACATGTGGCCTGATTCCCCTGAGCAATATTCCTTCCTCCCACATCCAGCTATCTGCCTGTCTGTTTACAGCACCTCAGAGGTTAAGGACTGCCCCAGGTGTACTAAGGCACCGACCCACGGACCCCACGCCTAACAGAGGTTGGCATCTCGCTGCGTATATTTTCATGCAAGCATCATTCTTTGCGCACACACACACACACACATATATATATATATAAATACACACACCTATGGCCAAGTTGTAAGCCTTGGGCTTTTGTCACTTTAAACAGTGTTTGGTGAAACTGCTTGTTGGCAAGTATGCAGCACTCCATCCATCCACTGGTTAAGTAAAACTCAAAACTAGATGTCATAAGTAAAGATGCTTTGCTGACAATATCTTCAAGGCACATACACACTGCAGATAAATATAAATACACAAAGATAACCACGCACATCAACATGCAAATACGCAGACAAACTCAAACATATATGTATGACATCACACTAGGGCTGTGATATAAACTTTGCCCTCAACCACGAGTTCACGATTATCTTGGGAATCCACTTTCTTTTATGTTACCTCCTTCAATCTCAAAAACCATTTGTTTTAATTTCTCTCTTTCTCCTGCATTTTTCTCTTTTTCAAAGTTGACCAACCTGTCATGTTGTCATCGGCCTTTCTCTTCCACAGTGTGCATCACTTCTAAAATTCCCCCTCGGGGTTCAAGCATAAGGCATGCAAAGGTCAGAAGTTCTTACTGTCATCTTGCATGACTTAATGTATATCAAGCATGTCTCTATACTTTAACGTATGGAATCTGGATGTGACGTCCATCATCATCAGTGTTTGTGTGTGTGTTAATGGAAACTTTCTCAAATAATTCTGCTGTCATTTGTCACTCTGAAGGTGCATGGAGGAAGAAGACACTTATTCAGAGGAAGGTGAGAATGTCATCTTTTATAACTTGCAGCTAGTATAAAGTATCTTAGTAGCTCTGTAATTTCCAGGTCAACGCTTGTTTAGCTAACACCAGCTGAAAAAGCCTGTGGGATCATCAGCTGAAAAAAAAAAAAAAAAAAAAAAAAAAAAAACACAAAACCACAGGTCAACAGGGAAAATGCCAAAAGCTTACAGGTGCTCCTCCGGAGAACAAACACACCACTTTCCTGCCGTTGCCCTTTTCTCTCTTACAGTTGAGCATTATTAATAAATGATTAGGCATGTAAAAACAGCTTGTTGAAACAGACATTAAAGGCTTTCCACTCTGTGTGGGTCAACCTGTGTGTGCGCAGGAGTACATGGTGAATATGCATTCATGTAACTTGCGTGTATGCCAAAGTTTGCTGTGTCCACAGTGTATATTGTCTGTTGGTGAACAGGTCCAGGCTGATCATGTTTCAGCGTCACAGGGTTTGGTTCAGTGTCAAATCCCTCTGTGTGTAACTAAAGACACTTGATAGGAACACGGCAGCTGGTATGCTGGCTGCAACGCGCGCGCACACACACACACCTGCCACCTGAGTGAGTCGGTCTCTCAGGCTTTCTCACCCTCTGACAAGTACACAAACACACACTGAATGAGGAAGCATTATGGACTCCCTTTATTTCAAAGGAAAAAGTGTGTAACACTAGTCCAAACACGAAAGAAAATGACAAACCCAAACTGAGAAAACAGAGCTACAGTCAGTTAAAAAGATACTCAAGCATTACTGTCCCTGTCTTTAATATGTCACTGAGGCAGTTTGGCTGAAATAGAGAGAGACACACACAGGGAGAGAGGGGTGGAGCTGCAGGTATTGTGTAGGTGTTTGTGTTCGTACAGGTGAACAGAGGGTCAGTGCAGTGCTCTCCATATGCCATCTGTCAGATCAACTACATCTCACACTGACATTTCCCTACATTGAGTAACAATGTTAAACCACCAAAACCCCCAATCCAATGCATTCACCAGAGCAGATATGAATGTCAACTTTACACAGAGTTTTTGTTCATTTATTTACCGAGAGATAAGAAAAGCAGTAAATACACACATTTGAGAAGCTGGAACCACAAAATCTGTGGCACTGTTTTTTTAATTTCACACCTTACACAATTTATAGATGATCAAATTTTTTGCTAACTTTGTCAACCAAGTAACTGATTGAACCACTGACTGTTCCAGCTAAAAAAATGCTTCCTTTTCTCAGAAAACTTCATCTGTTACCTACTATGATTGTTTGAGTGTTTATTAATAGGATGCCTACCAAAGTTTCAAAGACAGTCTTGTCACCATAGAGCTGTCATCTGATTAATCAAAAAGGTTTCTTTTGTAAGCTGAAAAACTCAAAAATCACTTCAAGAAACGTACATTGCCCTGGGTCTTCCGGCATGAGCTCATTTAGGTAAAGATACCTCAGTCGGTTCAATTCAGCCCAGAACTGAGCTTGACTCCCTCATTTCCATCTATCCCCCGATCTTCTTCTTCCCCTCCCCATCATTCTCTCTCTCTGTGTTGCATTGAACGTGCTAATGAGGTGCTAATGAGATTCACGGTCCTCCTCTGAATCAGATTACAGTGAATTATGTATAAAGCTTTTAAATCACTGCTTTAAAATTACACAGGTGGCCTATGTAGCAACATAACTCTGCTGATTTTGTTTTACAGGCATCTTTATATGCTGTTTGTTTCTGATTTTGAAGGCTGTCATTACTGTGAAAACAACAGGAAATCAGGAAAAGTACTATAATTAAAATACAGTTACAAATCTCCTTCAGACTGTAGCTATTAAATGTTTTTGTTTGTTTGTAATACATTAATGAAATGCTGGACAGGCATTTAAGTCCTACCAAATCAATTCTATACACAACCCAGACATGAGACGCGGGGGGGGGGCTTTCAGACTCTCAGGGCATGGCTTTCCAGAGGAGACAGGTTGACACTGCCATACAACAATGTCTCATTGGCCCAGGGACCTGAACTGAGAAATAAGAGACAAAAGAAAGAGAAATGACATGGCAGAAGGTGGAAAAATTAAGGTGAAAGATGAGAAAACTAGAGTCGCCAGAGTGTGTGAAGGTGCAAAAGTGGAAGATAAGTGAGGGGAAAGGATGATAGACAAGAGAGAGGTAATGGTGTGACCTTGTGAAAGCCTGCCATCGCCTGCTGGGAGAAAAATTACCTGTAGGAGATAGCCGGAGCACCTGAAAACACATCAACATCCACCTCTCTCTACCCTGTAGCTCCCCTTCACTACCTCTTTAACTACTCCCAAATGAGGAATATGTTACTTGCTCGAAATAACTAAACTCAATTAAACTGGAATTGAAATGACTCTGGTGGGTGCTCTGCTTTCATTAATTAGGAGCAAACTAACCTCACTCTCATTTACTCCTACATTTCATCCATCTTTTAATCTCTCTCTTCTCACTTCATCCTTCCTCTCCTCCGCCGTAATTTGTCTTCATCTGTTTCACTTTATCTCTTTGGCTGTAAATTCAATTTAATGTGCCTTATTACTGCAAAATTTGAGAACAGTGTTGCCAAGACATCAAGGTCATCACTTTTGCATTAAATTTGTTCCGCGCTAAAGGCGCACCAAAACACATAATGTCAACTTTAACAAGATAATTTCAAAAGCAAACCTTTTCCTAGTACAAGCTTTAATATCGAAAAGGGCATTCATGGGTATGATTTTTTTTTTAGGTGCACCTGTTCTGGTTGACAATATGGAAGCAAGGCATTTCTCACTATCTTACTAAGGTATGTATGCATGAATCAAAATTCAGCATAAGCCAAATAATGTCACACTCATCCACAGCCGACATCAATGCTGCCATTTTACAACAGACCTCTCAACAGTACACACCAACTTGTGGAAATTTCCATTTCTTTTTAAGTAGTAGCTGACACACAGCTTTCTCTGCACTCTTACATTAATCCTCTCACGCTTTAAGAGAAGCACTTACTGAGCTAAACCACAAAGGAAGTTTTAGGCTACTAAAGGTCTATTAAACATGGAAACATAAGATTGTTATATAGGTACTTGCAATTTATTGTGCAGGCCTGGCAATAACTGACAACTTCCTGTTTTGCTCCATCCTTTCTTTCTCTGAGTATATCTCTGATTTCTCTCGATTGTATCTCCCACTCATGTCCTATTTGTGCACTCTATCAGTACTGTAAATCTTTTTTTCTACCATCCCATACCATTTATAAGGTGGAATTGGTGATTTCCAATCCACAGCAGGAAATTAACTTCTTCGCCCACAGGCCACTGGTGCTGCTCCACTTACTCTCACTGTTTTACCAAGTGGCTAAAATGGAGGAGGACTCTCATACAATGGTTAGTTACCTGGAAAAAAAAATTTGGTGGAGCAGAAACAACTTCACCACTGGAAAAAAAATAACCACAGCTGGTTTAATTTGTCACCCCGGGCCCCAACACCCACACACCCAGGCACGTTGGAGGTAGACAAGAAGTGAAGTAACGAGGAAAAATATAATGTTAATGGTTAAAGACTGAGCTGAACAGTGAGAGAAAGTAATGAGTGAAGCAGGTGTTAAAGTAATGAGATGGAAATTTCTGAGTTGAATCAAGCCCAAGTGTGCAACTGTGGGTATGCCTGCGTGTGTGTGTGTCCATCTTCATTTCTCGCCTGTCACCTGACAAGAAGGGTCTTGCGAGGCAAAGATCAGGCCTCCCACATGAAGAGGAAAACAAAACACACACTCGCAGATGGTACAGGCACACATGCAAGGGGGGGGGGGGTTATCATGGGAAATAACTTCATACCAAATAGAGCTTTCCATGTTATCGATCAGGAACGCCCCTATTTTCTTCAGCCCATTTTATATGAAGACCCGCAAGAACGCAAGAACTGCATTTAAAAATTACAGCTAAACCACCAACAGCAAATACTGTAAATACAATAAATCATATACACACAATCTAACCAAACAAAAACAAAGCCCAATGTGAACTGTATGATTTAAAACACAGATGATGACATTTGGACTATACACTATGTCTCCCTGATCAATGAATCCTTGTTCTACACACACATACACATGTGTGTGTATATATATATGCCCAAAGCCCCACAGACACAGCCAGGTGATTCATCACCAGCTGAGGAGAGCATGACCTCCAAAACCTCGTAAGTGACCTCTGACCTCTTCAGCATGACCTTTCTGAAGGGTCGTTGCAGATTTATCAAACAACATAATGAGCATTACAGCCACAATCACTCACTAATGTTCAGCTCACTCCCAGGAAAACAAAAAAAATAAAATATAAAAAATATATAGGCCAAATAAAAAAGAAAACACTCACCCACCTTGTCAGCTTTCAGCAGAGACCTCCCATCTCAACATATTTCATAATTTTCTTATTACACTTGACAACTGACACTGTCTCTCAGTCTTGCACTCCTGCCCTGCTGTTTCACTCTTTCATCATTTCCCTTTACCCGGTTTCTTCAATTCCCTGTCCTCGTCCTTGTCACATACTGTAGCACACCCATACAGCCCCAGTCAGTCACTGAAGCCTGATAGGAAATTGGTCAGTGTGATCTGGCTGCCTCTGGGTATAATGCACTACTACGACTTGGGTCATCTTGTCGGTGAAACATGACACAGACTAACAAAGCTGTGGCCCTATTATTGACATCTGTTCTAATCAACAGCCTGAGGGTTCTGTATGACACATTGTCACAACAGTGTTTTATCAATAACTGAGCAGTTGTGTTTATCGTTCAGTGGTTTAAGGAATCTCAAAATAATCTTCCTCATACTAGGATAGAGAACTTGGTTACTTACAGTAAGTGCCAGGACAAGTGTTACTGTTTCAGGATTCATCCTTTTACCAAGAGGATGGATAGCTGCATTCCTGTGGCTACAGTTCTATGAGCAAACTATGTCAAAAAAAGAAAAAAAGTTAAACATAAATGACAATAATGGCTGGAATCATTATTCAAGGATCCTACAGTATCTGTCTTTTTGAAACTTAAAGCCTCTTCGATCGTTTTCCAGCTGTTCAATTCAAGTGTCAGTGGCGTCCAAATCTCTTAACAAGACTTCAGTATTTCCTAAGAAGTGTAAGAATCGCGTGACAAGTTCATCAAACCATCCCCACCGAGGGATTTAGCACCACTTCATTTCTTTAAAGCTCACACAACATTGAGACTGATTTGCCAGAAGGAAAGAAAACAGTTAACATGAAACAGTGGTAATCCTGTCGCATCATAGAGAGCTGATGCATACACTGTGCTATGATATCTTCTTTCTCTGGTTTCCCTGTCAGTCTCTGTTTACAGTCTAACGTACGCTCAGATATATTACATCAACTCTGTCATTTATTTTATGGTGCATTGTACCAGTGTCTCACCTGTTTTTTTTAATGAACAAATAACATAACCAATCACGCTGACAATAATCTAACAGAAGTTTTATATGCTTCATATTTTTATGTTTGTTTTGTTTTTTTTTGTTGTTTTTTTTTTTTTGTTTTTTTTTTAACTAGGAGCCATTTCTGTTTGCTCATTAAGAAGATTTTTTTGACAATTTTTTGACAATTTAAAGCCCATAATTAATAACAGGCAAATAAAAATACAAACAAAAAAGGACATTTTTCATCTGCACTGTCCTAGCCCCTGTATTTTTATCATTTAAAAACCTCTTTCAGCAAGCAAAAAACAGGGATATGTTTCCCCCGCTCTACTTTTTAAACACAACCCTTCACCATTTCTCTTCCCAAGACAATTATAGATGGCTGGTCCCCTTTCAAGACTCATGCTTTTGCAAATGTCCTAAAGTCCTAATCTAAAACTGCAAAATGAGACACCACGGCAGGAAACATATGGGCCGACCATTTGGCTTTAATTTTAAATCTGACTGACTTGACTGTGGCATGAGATTTAAGACGTTTTCCCCTTTGAATTACTGTAATTCACAAGGTGACTGACTTTCCTACTTTTCCTAACCATACATTATTTCCTACTTTTCACCCTTATCTTAGTCACATTCCTTTAGAACTTGAAATGGCCAACATGATCACCAAGTCTTTCGATATGGATAAGAGACTCTTTAAAGCCCCTCAACCAAACTCAAACTCTATCCCTTTTACAAAATGCAGAATTTAACTATGAATTCAACTATGGAAACCCAGTTACTTGCAAAACACCAGGGTGAAAGGTCCCCACTTTATCTTCAATCCAATATTAACTTGGCCTCTTATGGCTTAAATCCACAATCGGGGATCAGCGAAAAGGCTGGAGCCCAGTAGGGTGCCTTAAGAGCCCAGCCGTCTGAACGGATGAAAGGCGGGAGCTGTTTGTGATTGCTGTTAAGGAGGACCTTATAAGGACAGCAACAATGTGACAGGCTGTGATTATGCAGCCATCTATTTCAGGGACCACTCATGCACACACATCCCTGGAGTAACACAACAAAATAAGGACATTGAAGAATATCAGTTTGTTTTCTTGTGGGCTTAAGATTCCCTCAAATTGGGAAGAAAGCTTAAGATGCTTTGCAGTGCATCTATCAAAGAACAGCCTACAACAGGATAAACCTATATCATAGACATAAAAATATTGTGCATTTTTTAGATTCCTAAATGTCGACCACATTCAGAAATAAATGCAAGTAGTGAGCCCTAAATCAGTTAAATGCATTAGTACCAAAAAGCCAAAAACAAATTAATTTTGTTGCATGACTGTCAGCAGCATCCCTGCTACTTATTTAGAAATAATTAGCATGGATAAGAGTCATTTAGAGTTATGTGTACAGAAAATCTGGGGATACATGTTTTCCCTCTGGGGAATAAATGTTTTCCCTAGACACACTGTAAATGGTAAATGAGCCGCATTTACATGGGGCTTTTCAAGTCTTATCGACCGCATTTTGAGGCAATTTGGGGCTCAGTATTTTGCCCAAGGACACTCTGACATGCGGACTGGAGGAGCCCGCGATCGAACCACCGACCTTCCAATTAGTGGAAGGCCCACTCTACCTCCTGAGCCACACTGCATTTAATAGCTTAATTTTCCCAGTTTATTTATAGGTGGCCAGTTTTATCTGTGGGAAAAAATAAGCAGCAATAGTTTTTCTAAGTGCTATATTAAGGGAAATGGACTTGCTTGAGGTTCTTGATGACAGCATCTTCTAAGTGTCCAGTTGCCTTAGCAATTAGAAATGCCATGACCTGGATGAGCGGAAATCGAAAGCGAAATGTAGCGGTAGTGGTATACATACAGAGATAACATACAGAAACAGAAGCCAGAGTACAGGCATGTTTAACGAGATCAAGTTGGATGGTGGGAGAGGTTGGTGCATCAGGCTGTTAGTCTCATACAGTGAGCAGGCATGCATTTTAGCCACATCCAAACGGGTGCACACACACTCAGGCTTAGATACCAGAGCCCCATACTGTGCTGAGCCATGCGTTCAAACCCACTTTGTAGTGCAGATGTGACAGGTTGTTTGTGAGGAGAATTCAGCACCACAGATGCACACAAACACACACACACACACACTCATATACTGTATATACTCAGCATGTAAGCATCAAAATGCACATACAAATGTGATATAGAATGGAACGAGTCACTAAATCTATGAACCGGAGAAGACAAGAGATGCACAAACATTGGCTCGAACACAAAACCTGTCTGACATGATCACAGCTACAGATGCTGTACTGGTCCAGAGGTCTGCTGGTCCTCTAATTATCTACATCACTGGCACCCTCTAACTGCATCTAGAGGCAATAAATGTCCTGTGCGCATACTTGTGTGTGAGTGCACTTCTTCAAGGCATATTTAAAAATAGTGTGGAGGCAGGCAGTAGCTTTGTAGGCTTAGCTAAAAGCATTTCTATGATTTTGAACTTTTTGTGCACATGCTGCTTCCAGCTGAAGACACAGTCACACAAAAATACATCTGCACGGTATCTTCGGGGTGTTTCTTGTCCTGGCACTTTGCTCTTCAAGTCACAGTCTCAAACAGTGGAGGGCCAAAATATAACATTTCACTGAATCATGTGTTTGTCTTGTGCATACTTGTTGTAAATAACTGCGGTGAGCATTTTAAGTTGTAGCTGTCTCTCTACAGTAACACCGAAATACTTTAGTGACAGAGCAAATGATATGCTATGCAATGTCCATAGTATTGTTCTGTTTCACTGGTGACCAAATAATAGCAGAACAACCTCTGACTTAACATTCCATTACTATATAAGTATAAAATACTTTTCGCTGGCGGGAGAAATGAAAGGACATAATACCTGGTCTTTTAAAGCCGACGGAAGCTGATAAAAGTCAAGTCTGTTAGGAACAGGGATTTAAACATTATTAGCCTTTCATCACATTACATTCATCCCTTCTGATGCCCGCTTGGCCTATCACCTTTTCTGATAAACAAGCTTTAAAAAAAAAAAAAAGTAAGGCTGTTACTTCACTTTCAGCATTCCTTGCTCAAAATTGGCTCTGACCATTTGTTGCTGACGTTGAATGTCTTAAAGGGTTAAGTGTGACAAAAGGACCAAAATCCAGCCTGACAGCAGGTAAATGATTTTAAGGGGATGAGTCTATTGGATCTGGAATGCTAGATTCTGACCTGATTATAAAAGTATTGTTAAGAGGTTCATGTTAATGTGAGTTAGATCAAAGCTGGAGCTATCCCGGATAAGGAGGCTCTAACATAGCGGCGGAGAACTTTCAGCACTGCGGTCGGGTGAATTATCAAGATAAAGCTTCCTGTCAGACATTTATCTGCATCGTGAGCAGTTAATGCAGCTAACACCTTTAAATGCTGTTAAATGCAGCTGAATAAAAACGATGTAACACAGTTACTGTTCACCACAACGTGGGCAAGAGCTTATCAGATGTCAACTGAGAGAGGGAATAATTTAGTTGGATATAGTACACAGGAGAGCATGCAGACTTCTCTAATTGCTTCTGTACATGTGTAAGGAAAACAGAGCCGAGCCTCAAGTCTCAGGGCCCTTACGATGAATAAATCACAGATCTGACATGACTGTATTTGGTGACAACAATGGAAAAGAATGCTTGTTTTGACCACTCACTTCTTACTGAATCACATGTGGCCTTAAGGCATTTCATCTTACCATCCCAAGAACAGAACAGAACATAACAGAGACAAGACAGAGTAGAATACAGTAGAACACTACAGAGCAGAACTGCTAACCCTCTTAATGAAGTCTGCATTACTTCTGTACATGCTGTTTCATCTGCACATAGGCAAAGTGTGTAAGCCTGCTCAACTGTGAAATGCAGACAACTGCAGTTTGTCCTGTCACCATGAAAACCATTGTGTTGTGAAAATGCTGGTATGCTGTGTGCTACACAATAAATCGAAGACAATAAATCTAATCTGACGTAACAAATGGTAAACAGAACAGTAGAGTAGAGCAGACAAAATTACCCATTTAAAAAAAAAAAAAAATTAAACAAACTGTCACCTCCCACTTCATTCAGAAAAACCTTTAGCAGCAGAGCACAGAAAGGTTGAGTACAGTGTAACTTTGCAGATGTACGGACCAGCCCTGGCCTTGGTGTGGTTCTCATACAGCCCTGGGCTCACTGAGGCCAACACATCAAGACGCCTGAACTTGGTTACACTCTCTACAACCCTCTGTGTATGTCTCTTTTCCCCTCTGTGTCTGTCAGTCTGTCTCTCATCTCTCTGACTATTTCTCTGTGTGTGTGTGTGTGTGTGTGTGTGTGTGTGTGTGTGTGTGTGGGTGTGTGTGTGGGTGTGTGTGTACCCCAAAATGTAGGCTAATGCCCCGCGGAACTGACAGATTAAATGCCAATCCCTGGGTTGTTCCAAAACCTGCCCCAGGCAGCAAGCTGTGTGTTTGTCTGTCTGTGTTTGTGTGTATATACTTGTACTTCTATCTTTGTGAGGACCAGTTTGAATTATAGACCTAACAGAGTGAGGTTATTTTGGCCGGTCCTCACTTTCTGACACATGTTCAAAGGGCTGTTTGAGGATTAAGACTTAGTTTTAGGGTTCAGGTTATTGTACAGGTTGAGGTTAGGCATTCGTCATGATAGGTAAAGTTAGGGTAAGGTAGTGTATTATGTCCGAATGTATGTGTGTGTGTGTCCAGTCAGCTTCAAATCCATGCCTGTGTGTCTGCTGGACTGGGTGAGCACAGACATAAAACAACTGCCCTTAGTAAACAACTCTAAAGGTCACTGCAGATTTCAGATTGTTTATATCCCGCTGTCATGTCCTGATGAAAAGGAACCATTTCTGGCCTTAATGTCAGTCACTTTCAGTTTGTCAGTTAAAACAACATGCTGTAAGGCCAAAATAAACAGCCCCATGCATTATAAGCACTGTAAAAATAAAACGCTTCGCTTGACCACAAAGCAATGTCAGACTTTTGACTGATTCTTAAAAGAACAAAGCAGACAAATATACGTATATTAATGAGACTGTGTCGTGAGCAGTGTTCATGGTTTTCTGAGGTCAGTCTCCGATCCTTTATTACCGGAGCAGCTCAGGTCCTGTCATTCGAAAGCTCTGTCATGTGACAGATTGCAGCCTCAGCTCACTGAACTCTAGGTTTTGCAAAGACTTGCTAATGCTCCCTGACACAGGCTGAAAAATTAGGGCTGTGGAGGAACATATGCAAATTTTGTTTCAGGGTGGATTTTTGCTTTAAAGAGTTTACTTGCCAAGCATGACCTTTGCCTCTGGTAAATATGTGGTCATGAATCAATGACATAAAACCACTCGCCCCACATCAATGGACATGTTACTAGTCAACAGATGCAGCCATGGGTTATAATGCTTTCACCACCTGTAACTCTACTATAAATATGTGGTATTAAATTAGAACATACACTCTGGGCCTGTGTATTCAAGTGTTATCAAGTTGTATTAAAAACTTATATTACAGATATTAAGATCCATCCTACTGCCAACTACTAAGTCGATATGTGATTACCTGCAATGTCAGTAACAATATTGTGGCCGATTCCTCAACATGAGCACTATAGAATCAAACTTTAACACAACTAAACTGTGCTCTTTAGATATTATCAAAAGATTCATATCCAACCATAACTAAGCGAGTCAGACCCAACCAAAATATCTTATTTCTCCTCTTTAGTTTTATTTTGTGACACAATATGTAAACCTGTATCCTGTCTGACTTTAGGTCTGTTTTTCACTACAGTCTTGGCAGCATGCAGTCTACAATCAGTGGACCCGAATTTGTAAAGAAACTTCTGCCAAGACAACACTGAGCCGACAATAGACTGTCCTGTAGCTAGGGGGCTTAATACATATTCACCACCCAGGCTACACATCTGTTATAAATACACAGAATAAGCACAGCCCATAACACTTTGGACTTCCTCCAAGAGTTCATTCTGTGTGTTGTGTGTCCCTTTTCAATTAAGATTAATGATTTTTCTTTCTTATGGTTGGTTCATGAATATTAAACTTGTATGGAAATGAATGTAAATATAATGTGGGAATTGCCGTATTTTGAAAACATAAGTACAGAACTCCGAGTTGGGTTCTAATTCGTTAAGCATACATTCCCTTGATCATACAAATTACCAGAGACAGCCAAGTGGAGAAATCCAACACACATGCACACGTACATGCATGCATGCACGCACACACACACACATAGAGCAATTTAATTACATGCTGTTGAGCAACTGTTTCTTTAATGCATTCCACGTTCATTGATTTGAGAGGTCCCTGACACTGAATTACACTATAGACTTCGGCATTTCATACGCATGCACATGTACACCCAGATATCCATACTAAATTACTTTTTAGCATTCAGAAGCTGCTCTATTTGCAGTTTGGGCTACTTAGTGAGTTTCTGATGTAGAAGTCCTGCTGACAGAGTGAACAGCAGGGCCGAGGACAGCATCGCACTAAAGATGAAGCTGGATGGAATCCCAACTCCCAAATATGTCAACTCACCCCTGGACGCTGAGCGAAGTGACACAAAGCAGCTTCAATTCAAAACGCAACAGTATGGAGAAGCAGTGCAACGCCACTCAAAGGAGTTATTAAGCAAACAAATGAATGTTCTGGGCTTTGATATCATCTTAATAAGCACAGATTACATCAGCACCAAACCAATACTAAATCTTGCCTTGGGCAAGACACAAACAAAACGTCTGGACTAAACCAAAACCAGTACACGACTCATGTGCTTAGTTCAGCACAAACATATGAACACGGACACACACGCAACCATCTATATAACACACGCACACACAAACAATACTCTCACACAAGGTGCCTGGTCATCCATCCACCTGACTACCGCCATACACACAAACACAACTCCTTTCCCCACACACTTGGCATGGATGCCAACTAAGCCCCAGTTCTCCAGAAGTAATAAACCATCTTTTCACTGTGTCTCGCGAAACCATGACAGAAGACTCCTGAAAGCCCCTGTGCTTCCTTTTCAACCCCCTCAACTCATTTACTAGGACACTGATCGTTACTTCTGTGACCACACGTCCGTGTGTGTGTGTGTTGGCTGTACATAATGTCCCACACTCCACAGCCATGGGGGACAATTTGTTTTACACCCAAATGTACACACACACACACACACACACACACACACACACACACCAGTAATATGGGACAGAATGACAAAATTGTCTGCAGTGTTTTTAACAAACACAGGACCTGATTTACTTCTTTAAGCTCAGCTAAGGAAACAGTAAAAAACTGCATGAATTCCCCCCCCCACACATTTGTGCATTCACTCGTCAGACTCAGAACACAGGCCTAAAAAACAGTAATAAAAATAATAACCATAAACTGTGAACCCAGCACTCACAGGTGCAGAGTTAATATAAATTGTCATTTAAGACAGATATTTCCTTTAACTGGAAATTATAAAAGAAAAAGCATAGAGGGCGGTGTGGCCAGAGCTGTAACAACGCATAACACCATGGCTAATGATATGATTTGTATTTGCATTTGTATTTTCTTTTATTTTTTTATTTTTTTAAACAGAAAAGTGTGTTCAGAAAGGTAAGCTGAGCACCACAGAGTAGCCCAGCTTGTTATTTAACATTCATAGCCATGGCCTCCAACTACCTCTCCAAATAGAGTCAGAGAGGAGAGACATACACATGAACACATTAGCAGATGGCATTCAAGGTTAATACATTATTACCTGTGAAAGCCATATCAAACAGACAAACAAACCTCTTCCCTATTTCTGTGGAGAACCTCTTGACAGGAGACAGAAAAGCAATAAATAAAATCCAGGTGGATAAGCTTCACAATGTCTCATCACCGACATTAAACTGATACCACATATTCAAACAAATACAACGGGAGCGGCCTACAACAGAGAGAATATTAATAAAGATTTTAAATAAGCTACGAAAAAAACTTCACTGCATGTCAAACTTCAATCGAAACATTCACTTTCACTCTTCGCAAACAAGACTTATCTACATTTGAGATTTAGCTTTAAGATTTTAAGGCAGTGAATTCAAAAAGAATTCATAAATAAATTTAAAAACATTTTTAGGACCACCATACATGAAGTCTCACAGTGTGTGTCTGTCAAGTGTGTGTGCTTTTGGTACCAGGAGGTGCCGGCATAACGGCCAGAGTGTGACTGAGCGCGAGGCAGCTCGTGTGCCTGCCTCCTCCTCTCTTTTTTTTTTTTTTTTTCCCCCCTGTGTTGATCATTTGAAGAGAAGCCAAGGAAAAATGAAGGCATACAAAAAAAAGAGTTACTTAAGTGGGCATTTGAATTCTGTCTGATCCTGTACCCCCTCATTTTTGTGTCTACATCATACAAGCAGCAAGTAAAAGGCAAAAACTTTTTATTCCTCCTGTATTGTGCATGTGCATGCACACACAGGCGCATACACACACGTGTGTGTGTGTGTGTGTGTGTGTGTGTGTGTGTGTGTGTGTGTGTGTGTGTGTGTGTGTGTGTCCCTCCCAGTGAATAGAGCATTAATTGCATTAGCATTACAGCTGGGTGATTTCCAGTCAAAGAAAAACTCTGGCATCAACAAGGAAGACATTTTCTAAGTCTTGAAGAGTGTTATTATTTTGTGCATTTCAATTGAAAAATTCTTTGCATAAAAATTGGCATGACAGAAAGAGTGAGAGAGAAAGAGAGCATGAGGAGGCGGCTGAAGCAGAAAGACAGGAAGATTGCACTGATCAAGTTGGCCAAGTAAAACTGTTCACCCTTGAACATGTAATATTGCCTTATGATAAGTTACTCCATTCCAATGATTCAGACATCCAAAATGTAAAATGTGACAGATGATAAATTGCTCCTTTCTGCCTTTAGCCTAAAATGCAAATTGTCTATATGAGCCAACCAACTAAAAAGCCTACAATTTGTCCGTTCAAACATGTCAGACGACTGTCCTGCTGCAGCAATGAGGTCACAGGGGGAGGAAGCTTTTAAAGGTGTCCAAATGTACACAAAACTCTTTAAGATAGATCTCATCTCCTAGGGGAAACTCACAAGCTCAAAAGCAGAAAAAGAGCACAATACACACACAGAGCTGCCGGAAAGGCTGCCACTCGCGGCAGCACCGGGTTAGGGTTAGTTAGGGTTAGTTGGAGTTCCATGGTCATAGCTAAAGCTAAAGCTACGACCATAGAACTACAGCCTCTTTACTCAGGTTTGGCTGTGCTTGAAACAGCCTGAGGCATGTATAGTCTCCCTGCAGTCAATGTGGAAAAATTAGGATTTTCATTACTGATTACTTTGAGGATTATTTTCTCATTTAATAAATTAATCTTTTTGTAGATAAAATTTCAAAAAATTCCAACTACAAAATCCCTCAGCCCACAGTAACTTGTATAATACTCATTTATGTCGTGTGGGGCCCAAACAGGAGTGCGTTAACAGGTTGAAGTTGATTATCCGTATTATTACGAATTTTACAAGAGGATGAATGTCTTCTTTGTCGCACTGGGTTTAAGAGTTTAAAGTCGTATCTGTTACAAGAAATTAAATTAAACAGTCAAAATGTGTATAATATATTCACTTCAGTGAAACTTAAAACTGTTTTCAATAATAAACTCCTGATTTTACAAACAGAATCACCTAGTGACTCAAACTCTCTTGTTCTCTCTCGCTATCACAAAAGCACACAGCTGCCAGGTGTGTGTGTGTGTGTGTGTGTGTGTCCCTGATGGAGGGAAATTAATCAAAATGCAAAACAGTTTCTAGCTTAATTTCTCTGTGTTTATGCAAATTTGGGTGGGTCTCGGTCTCTCTCTCTCTCTCTGACAGATCAGTGGAACAGTGAGTAGGTGGAAACTGACATGGGGCAACGGGCTGCAAACATGTAACACTCATGTACATGTACACACACACACACACACACACACACACACACACACACACACACACACACACACACGAGTATGACACAACCTGAATGAAAACAGCATTAATTACTTTTTTGGGGGGGGTTATTCTAGATATGTTGGTGTACACTACAAACAAAATTTTGAAAATGCCAAAGATATTCCAGGACCTGAGGCATAATCATTCTTTGTTGACGGGTTTGAAAGACGTAATTATTCTGGCGGGCTATTTGCTGTCTTCAGAATTTTAAATTCTGACTGAAATATATCATCTTATATGAAATGACAGGGAAACCTACTCATAAACATGGTGCTGAACATGATCTTGATCTTAATGCTTAAGCCTTTTTTTTTCTTTTTTTATTCTAGCAGCCAATCAAACTAGTCCTCATTGATTTTTCTACCACCTCATATACTATAATTGCTACAGTCAGTAATGTTTGTGTTATTTTCATCCAAATCCTATGAAACAAAATATTTTCTACTGTTTGCATAAAATAACAACTAGAGGGCAAAGTGTGTATTTAGTGTGCTTCAGTACTTGATCGAGTTTCTGAAGTGGTCCTCCGCAGGGTTTTTCACAGTGCAGCTGTTGAGCAACCACAGGTCTGCTTCTGTTGGGTCATCTATAGAAAGACAGAGAAAGTTGACTTATTTTTACAGCACATAATCACAAGCATGAGTCTATAAAGAAAGAAACCCCAGATCTAACCAATCAACACATAATCACAAAATAAATCACATTACATAAGATTCAACACAGCACAGGGCATCCTAAAAAACAAGAATTACTTAACTGGTCTCTGGCACAGTTCCTTTGTATCTGAAACACGTAATGGGACAGTGTGTCCTCACAACGTCACACCCAAATGTTCCCATGTTTCACTCATTTTCAACCATTCTCTCAAAAAAAATGTGAAAAAATGTGTCTCCTTCTCAAAGAATAATCTCTTAAGAGCAATACAGTTTCTTAAAAGGTGTCTAGTGATTTCAAAGTGTTATTTAGGCAGACAGCTATCTTATTGTCAGGAAGAAGCTCTGCATGTTCTCATCTCATTTACTTCATTTAATTCCACGTGCAAGTGTTTGTTTGTGTCACTCGTTTGACTCTGACTTGCCTGCAGCGAACCCAGAATGCTGAAGTTAGGTTTCTGAGTGCCAGAAGAAAAGGGGACCAGATTTCTTCAGAGCTGGCCTCCTTTTATTTGGTCACAGTGAGCAGAGTTGATTTTAAGGTTTTATCGGCTGTTTGTTTAAAAGGCTTTGAATGGTTTGGCACCTTTCTGTACCTCAGATTTCCTCTGCCTCGACTCAAATAAACCAAATGGCTTAATTGTTTTGATTTATTTTGTTTTCAACTTGAAAATGTGCAACACTGCAGCGATGCCAGATGTTTTTTTTTAATGTGCTTTCTAAATAAAGTTGCTTAAGTATAGAGGCCTCAAAGTTACCATAAGGATCCAATCCAGCTCCTGGACCAGCTCTGGCACAATAAGGCCTTATGTGCTGGATTAGAAAACTTGTGTTTATTGGCTGTGACCCTGGCCGCTTTTTTTCATGGCATCCTCAGACATGGAGATTTATGTGAGAAGCTGGTCGCTGCTTAAATGAAATGCATCAGCTTCACTCAAAAACAGACCTATTTTGACTTAACAAGGTACTCAAACTTAGGTCACAATGCATTCCCTAGACCCTTAGCCTTACCTTAATCATCTCAAAGAAATGCCTAAGCCCAACCCTTTCCTAACCTAACCCTAACTTAAACTTAATTCTAACCTTAATACCAAGTCTTAACCCTAAAAGTGCCTGTAAAGGTAAAAGGGCCAGCCAAAATGTCCTCACTGCAATGGTTTCAAACAAAAATTCATCCCCACAAATACAGAAAGACATGCACGCACACACACACAGAGCGGTGTGCTGCTCCTTGCGACGTTAAGCTCGGCTGCTACTCAAGGCGATGGTGGCAGGCTTTGCATGGCACTGCCAGGAGAGCTGTCACACACAAAGACACATATACTCGGGGGGATATGGCACGGTAGTGGTGGGGAGCTAGAAGCTCGCTCCTTTACGCTACATTGAACCAGATATTTCACTTAGAATACACTTCCCAGCTTCAGTCAAGCATACACACACACACACACACACACACACACACACACACACACACACACACACACACACACACACACACACACAC
>JBBMJY010000025.1:15067195-15102456 GCA_037833715.1 Toxotes lorentzi | reverse complement strand
ACACACACACACACACACACACACACACACACACACACACACACACACACACACACACACACACACACACACACGGTATTTCCTGCATTAGTTAATTTGATACGCACCCACAGTGCTTTTCACACAGCAGGTCCCAGGATGCTGAGAAAGGGAAGATTACCAGTCACACCACACCTTGCCTTTGGTAAATTTTGCTTCTCAAGCCCTCGCTTTCAACAAAACACACACACACACACACACACACACCAACTTTTACGACTAAGGACAAACCATGAAGGAACAAAACCGTTCATCAAATTATTCTCAGTGAATCACAAATGAAATGTGATACCTATTCACTCTCATTCTTATTCTGACTGAACAACTAATATCTTGGTTGCACATGCTGAAGTACATGGGTAAGAAAAATAAAGAGGAAAGATACAAGATGCAATGGCACTAGCATCAAGGAATAATATCAAAGTGTCTTCAAGTTTCATAAAGTTGCATTTAAAACCTTTATTATTCCAATTTCCCAAGAGTGTGAAACAAGCCCGATGAAGAAAAATCTGATAAGACAACAAATCTGGAAGTAAGAAAAACTCTCCACAACTTTTAACTAATAATGTCATCATATTTTTTAAAGAACATTTAAGGCACTGAGGTTATGTTTCATGCTTTAATAATGCAACACAACAGTTTGGGCCATGATGTGTGTTTGTCAGATTGTATCGGACAGTAAGCTTGGCTTAATGACGTCTCATAAAAACAGAGAAGTACAGCTGCTCATCTCATAAAAGCACTAAAAAGTGAGTCACAGTGGTAGGACATGAATCACGTGTTGGCTTTGGGTTTGTTTTTGTTGGTTGCGTTGTTGTTCTGTGTGTTGCAGGGAATCATAACATTTGGACAGGACCATAAATAGAGAGCCCAAAAATACAATACAAACTACAAACGAAATGTGTGCATGTGTATATTTGTGATGAGGAAATGAACAGAGAGACAGAGGGAAAGAAAATAAGTTCAGCTGGCAAAAGATGCCCATTATGCCTACCTTTATTTGTCTAGGCAACCAAAACACACAAACATACACACGAATGCAGGACTAGTGGGAGTGGTCTCAGCTGTGTGGTTGCTGTCTCCTCTCTGTCCCGAGGGAGGATTTCCAGACCAACAATAACAACCTCTCCATCAATTTAACACACACACACAAACACACACACGCAAGATAGATACAGTACAAACATCTGCGAAACAATCCTATTTACAGAGTCAGCACAACTTACCAGTGCACAGATAAAAACCCCAGGAAACAGCAAAACAAAAACATGCTAGATGTTTCAGTATTAAAGCTTCTTTTTGCTCATAAGTTTCTGAATCAGATTAAATTTCAAATGAACCAGCTCACTCATATTTAATTAGCACAGCAACTGACTATTAATTTACACCTTTTATAACTATTAATCCACTTATTACTTTATTAGTTAATTATAGTCTGTAAAATGTTACTATGAAGGTACAAAGTAGTGACTTTATAATCACATTATAACCTAATCTTTGCATCTCTTTCAAATGTTTGGTATTTTCAATTTGAAATTTAACTAAACCAGTTCATTAAAAGTTATAAAACTATAACTGATACTTGTAGAATCGATCAGCATTTTCAGCACTATATAAAAAAACTGCTGCCATAATTTAGGGGAGCAGTATCGTGCTTGACCACAACACGAGTCATACAACAAGTTCCTTTCACATGATTTTCAAATCCTTGTTTTTAATCGCTGAAGCAAGGCGGCCATGGATTCTGTCCAAATGCCCGCACTAATGACTAATTTTCTGATATTTGTAGCTTTAAACCTCTAAGGCCCTTTGAGTCCAGGAAGTGACAACAGCAGCTGTTCTTGGTCCACAATCGGTCTCGGCAGATAGACACAGCAGCAGTCCCTATCCAGTGGCAAAAAGGTTGACACAGTCGAACTTCAGGGGCAGAAAAGGAGGAAGTCTGTGCCAGCTTCACACTGGTGGCAACAACATGCCCCCGGTCAGTCGCCCTACTACTGCCAGTGAACTGGGGAGGCGGGGGGGGGGCGGGGGGGGTCAAAGCCACCACCAGAGATTGAAATTAACTTAGGCAAAAGCTGTTTCTGAGTCACAAACGGCTGTTGGAGGTGTAATCTCATGGCAAAACACCAGAATAATGTACAGATGGCAGAGGTCACTGTCAACAACTCACAACGTTCACTTTGTTTTAGGGATTAGAGCTGTAATCATTTTGAAGTAATCCTGGCTCTTGTTATCCGTTTTCCAATAAGATGCTGTCTAAGTGATGGTGTTTTCAAAGAACTTTAGAGTCACGTGTACTACAGTCTGAACTCTGGGGCTACAGCCTAAGAAAAGGACATAACTCTGGCAGGTAATGGTGGAGAGTCAATTGATGTATGCAAGTGACATTTTCCCACTGATCAGCACTAAATCTGTACCTTCACACGTACACAGGATCTGGTTAAAATGATACAGTGATCTAAACTTAAAGGGCACAAACAAAATGCCATTAAAGAATAATTATTATGACAGGGAATGCCGAGCACAATTACCAGTCTAATGTTGTATTTAAAGCAAAAAAAAAGCCTTTACAAAAGGCTTGGCAAACTGTAAGTCACACTGTTTCCAAACTGGAGGCCAAGACATGCCAGATGAAGTACCTTCCTTCGAGTGTGTTCACTTCTTTGGTGTAAAAAGTTCTGATGCTGCTTCGGTTTACCTCCCTAAATGTATACACTGCTGCAAAACTTTCTCAAAATCCAAAATGCAAATAAAAAACACTCATTTCTTTTCTAAATTATAGAAAATTGAAAGAAACTCTACATAGACCTAATTGTAGTACTACAACCTTTGAGCTCAAAGTGATCTCATAAGGTCACATTTATAATTAGATGCAGACTCTGGTCTTTATCACATCACTGGATATCTGAGAGACCAAAAAAACAACTTATGCTGAGGTGAATAAGACACCAGTTTTAAAGGAGAGACTGACACTCATGGCCTAGAAATGACATGAGAAACCATTCATCTTCACAGCTGCCACAACAATTTATTGCCTGAATTCATTCTTATACCTCCATGAAAATCAGTTAGAGGAATGCTACAGCCTGTGGGTTGCACTGACAATGGCTGTCACATTCTCATCGATAGTTGCTTCTGCTGAGCAAACTTTATCCAATTTGAAATTTATGAAGACATAAATGCCTCATCTGTGTCACAGAAGTGTTCATTAGCAACAGCTCAGACTTGGCACAGCAGTGGTAACAATGATCTTAGTGATGACTGAATCTAGAAGATGCAAGAAAGTGCAGTTCTAAAATCCAGATATGGACGTTTGCATGTTAAAAACAATAATAATAATGTGCAATTTATTCACAATTTGTTGCATAAGACAGAGGATGGTGTATTAGATTGGTCTATGAAAATGTGAAAGTAATAGTTTAAATGGTATTGGTTTATAATAATAATAATGCATTTTATTTATAGGCGCTTTTCTTGACACTCAAGGTCACCTTACATTATAAAAACAGACAAAACAACAATAAAAGACAATACAGTTTAAAATAGACAATTCATTTGTGGTCAGAGGGAGTAGGAAGAGGATCTGAGGGTGCGGGTAGGTGTGACAGCATGGAGGTGGTCAGAGAGATATGGAGGGGCAAGGTTGTGGATTGCTTTAAAAGTGAGGAGAAATATTTTGTAGTTGATGCGGTGTGTGATGGGAAGCCAGTGGAGGTGATGTGTTGGATGGAGTTTGAGGTGAACCAAGATTTTATTTCAAGGAGGCAATTGGTAAGGGAGGAAGGAGGGAGTGTAATGTTGGGTTTGGTTGAAAGGAAGAGCTGGTTGTCATCCGCGTAGCAGTGAAAGTGAATATGATATTTGCGGAAAATGCGACCAAGGGGGAGAAGGTAAATGATGAACAGCAGGGGCCCCAGGACAGAGCCCTGGGGCCCACCTGTCGTAACTAATGGCTATGGTACTTTTTAGGTCATGAATGGTTATCGATCATTTTCATATGTTATCTTTCCAAGCACAGATTAAAAGGGAAGTACAAACTGGATTCTCTTACAGGGAACTTGGCAAACTGCACAATCAGAGTAACGTCAGATGACTTTGCTAACTGATTGTTCACTGCGATGTCAACATCCTCTTCTGTCAGACTCTTGAACTCTTCAGAGGACAAAAATTAAACCACTGTATGTAGACAGTGTGCGGCAGACTTACTTTTTAGGGAACATGTTATTAAACCATCCGTTGCAAAGTGTGTTTTTCTGTTCAGCTTTGCGTCAGTGAGGGAAATGACTCAGCATTGAAGTGCCCATAAATTCCTACCACACAAAGAAATGCAGCTATTGAGAAATCTCTGGAAAGTGACATTTGCATAATATTTGCATATGTATGGTTCTGCAGCCAATGGCAGGGGAGTGATTTGGTTAATTTTGCATATCATGGCCATCAGGCAATTGTGTGATTGGTTGTTAGAACAGAATGTGTGCAGACTGTTGATTTATCTTTTATCTGATAAAGAAAAGGCCCAGAGGGTGAGACAAGCATCCTAGTATATGTGTGTGTGTGTGTGCGCGCGCGCGTGTGCGTGTGTGTGTGTGTGCGCGCGCGTGCGCGCGTGTGCGTGTGTGCGTGCGCATAGCAAAAGTAGTCTATGTTAACACCATATGTAGTTCAGTCTAGAGTTCATAGGTGTGCAGGGTGTGTGCAGAGCAGGTTGAGAACATTCCTACACTGAGACAATTTTTTTAAGCAAAACTGATTTTAGATGCTGTGTGTACTTCTTTCTATACTGCCATGTGCAGGTACAGGTGTAACATGGAGTACCTACGAAAAACAGCTAAATGGAAGTTGTTTATATTGACTCAATGCTTACTTGTATTATGTATGCTGATATTTTTGGACAAACCAGTAAGAACAGCTTATGAAAAACGTAATGACACTTTTATCCAAGCTGAAACAATTTAATAAGGCTATATATTTTTACTGTATTTTTTTTTTTTTTTTTTTTAGATCGAGTACTAGTTGTGGTAGTAACAGGAGAGTATTGAGGGTACCTTTTCATCTACAAATCTCTCTCACTCTCTCTCTCTCTCTCATACACACACATCCAGCAGTGTAATAAAGGGACTAGATTCACACAATCTGCAGACCAACAGATGAAAAGTCTATTTTATATTTTATCCAATATAACAAATATATTCCATCTGATCACAACATCTGACCCCAAATACTTTTTTTTTATGTGTATTTGTGAGTTACTCCAATGAATAAGGAATTCCATCATTCTCAATAACAGTTGACCCCACTATACATAAAAGGAAAATGGCCTGTGTGTGTGTGGGTGTATATACACTGTTTGTTTGTTTGTTTGTATGTGTATAGAGGTATACTGTGTGTATGGAGGTGTGCATTTGTACATTCTTTTAAAACATCCCCACTGACTGACCCCAATGGCTAAATCTAATCCATTCCTGCGTGTGCTTCTGTGTGCGTGTGTTTGTGATATTCATCCTAAATTCACCCCACAACCAAATCATACAAAAGACTGGGATACTGGAAAGGTAGCACCTGGGGTCAGTGTGCGTGTGTGTGTCTCTGTGTGTGTGTACATGTAAGCACAAGGTCATACATAGAAGATGAGGAGAAAGGGTTATGGGAGCAGGTGCATGCACCAAATAAGTATGAATGGAAAGATGGACAAAAGAAAGAGTGAGAGCAAGGATCAGATGGCTGTTAGTGTAAAAAAAAAAAAAAAAAAAAAAGAAATAAAGAAAAAAGGATTAAAGGCATAGGTAGGAAAGACAGCCCTGGAGGAGGGTCATCCTGAGAGGGGAATAAAAAGAGAGAAGTGAGTGTGAAGTGGAGGCAGGTGATGGTCGACACCCAAACAGGGTTTTAAGGGTGACCGACGTGAGCGACAAAGAGTAAAAACAGAGCCAGAGAGAAAAAATTGAAAAAGGAGTGGCAAAGAAAAGTGGATGAGAAAGTGTCAGCAGTAACAACCCCATTCTGATCTGAAAAAAAAAAAAAAAAGCTTCATGAACGTAGAATCAAAAACATTTTATGGCTAATGTGTTGTGGTGCACATGTGAGGCCTGTGTGTTTTCAGCTTTGAAATTATATAAATATTTTGCTTCAGGTAACACTACAAAATTATGTATTGCACTGTATTTGCACATTATGTCTGTTGTCACTTTACCCACAGGTGTGTGCAGCACCCCGCAGAGAAACAGAGATGAGGCTCAGCTGCACGGTCAAAGAGCACAGAAACGCACAAACAATAACAGGCAAAATGGCTAATTTCCCTGAACTCTCATGTATCCACTGTATGCAGATGTGCCAGTTCACAAATGAAAACTGTAAATCTATTCAGTTGTTCACTGTTAACAAACAGCTGCTTTTCACACTCAAGTGAGAAAGTGTGTAAATTGAATTTATTCGTCTGTTTCCCTAAATGTAGGTGGTTAAAACTGATGTGTCTTTGTCAGGTGCAATTTACATAATGTGAATAAAATATTTATAACATTTACCCTGACACTGCAGTCAAAAACGTAACGTAAAGCATATGAAGTGAACTGGAGGGCTAACCTGGACACAGGAGTCTGTGTGTATTATTTTACTTGATTCCTCACTTTGAGAGCCCGTCCCGTTGAACTATGGTTCAACAGCACATTTTTAAAATTTTCATAACAGTTTTTATAATGCTGGGAGTGTGGGTATCACAATTAACAATGCAGAAAAGTTTTTAAGTGTGGAGCACTTACCAAGAAGTGGCATCAGGTGGGTAAGGCCGTGGTTAAGAACAACTGAGTTTCTCCTTGTCTGTGGTGACATAAGACCACCGTCTATTGTCTTTGCATGCCATCACAATGCTGTCACGGACATTTTACAGAAATTACAACATTTGTGTTCTACGGGAAGGTTTTCAAAATGCTGAATAATATTTCAGGCTAAACTGTCTAAATGCAAAGCACAGAGCTGCAAGAGGTGGATTCACGGAGTCAATAAAGGACAGAATGGCATCTTTCTCCAAAAATGAATAAAATAAGTTTCCAAAGATGCGTCCAAAGGAGTAAAACATGTTTTTCAGAGTTGTTTCAAATAACCATATTTTTCACCACAGAGTGAAAATACAAGCCACAGGCACGGTGGAGGAGGGTGGTGCGTGCAATTCATACAGCGTTGTTAAGCTTCTATCAGCATGCACATACCTGATATTTTACCATAATATCCTAAAACCACCATCGCTCTTTTACGCCCTCCTTCCCCCCCCAAGTAACTTTTTATTTCTTTAATGTATTCTCTTCTTCCTTTTCATTTTCCCCATATTACCCAAACTCTCTATTTCCCCTCCTCTCCCCTGCCTCATTTATCCACCATATATTACATCCAGTCACTTTTTCGCCTTGACTCCCTCTTTCTTATGTCATTTGCAAACCCCTAGTTGTCACCACTTTCTCTTTTCTTCTTTCCCAATTTTCTCCACAAATCAAAATGTCTTATTCTCTTTTTCCTCCTCTCTTGTTTTTTTTTTTTTTCAATTTCCACTGCACCATCTATTAACCTCAGACTTTTCTCCCTTTTCATTTTCTCCGCTCCATCTTAAAATTACAGTGTCCTCAGCTGATTCAAAAAGGCAATTTTGTCAAGTCTTTCATTTTTTCAAAAGTGACATGGTACAAATATTGCCAAACATCTTACAGACAGATTTGGAAGCTCCTAGAAAACTTTCATATGCTAAAATTATCCTTGGGCGCTGCATGCAGGTGAAAGTGAAAGTCCTTCCTGAAGCAATAAACTAGTCCCATAATTCATCCATTTGATTTGCAGAAAAGGACAGACAGCAACTTGCTTGACTGTTTCATTTACAAAGAACAGTAATATGTGTCTACATTAAAGGCATCAAAAATTAAAGCATGGATAATTAATGACAAACGTATCCACAGTAATTACACCGTAAAATGTTAAAAAGCACTTATCACGTGTACAATTGGAGTATGTCATACATCCACTGTGCTGTAATAAAGCTATAAAAACAAACACTGTTCTATAAATAGCAGGTTAATTTACAAAGCCTTACAGTAACACACTCAGTAATTGGTACTGTCATCTGAATAATTAAAGACTTGTGTTGATATGATTGCAATATAAAATGAAACAGCAATCTTACTTTCTAGCACCATGGAGCTCCCATGGTGATTACTCTGCAAACAGATTTGTTTTCTCCCTGCCGGGAGAGTACTTAGCATTTTTAGTTCTCACTGATTATCAAGCATTCCCGCTCGGGTTTTCCAGGCAGTTCAGGAAGTTCAGTGCAGTCAGATCTTGTATATTTATGTAGGAAAACGAGCTCTGGAGACTCTCTACTTTCCAAGCGCCATAAACCTTTCATACAGGCTCCTTTAATTCTCTCTCTCTTGATGACAGAGATATATCATACATAACCCCACTTTCACTGCTATGATGGTGGCTACAGTATCAGATTTTCCATTTCAGACAGAACTGCAGTTTCCAAACTTTCTCTAACATTCCCTCGCCAGCCATACATACACTGTTTAAGTTATATCTGTCCCTAGTGGTGACAGATTCAACTGTGCTGAAGAATGCGACAACAAGACTGAATGCAGCGGTTGTTAGTTCTTGCTGTCTTTGCAGTACGCTAGCTCTCCATCAAATCTGGATTAAGTTTCCCATACTGTTTGGCTCCACTCTAGGCCTCCATTCAGTCATTTCCCAAGACTACATAAACTAAAACAAAGTATCTGAGTGATTGAGATGTGCAGATTTTCCAGATCACAGAATCAGATCTATGTTGTCTCTGATTCCCCCCCTGGTCTTCAGCCACGGTACATGATATATGAGGGCAAGGACGTCTGGGTGCGTATGTGTGTTAGTGTGTGTGTGTGTGTGTGTAAGTAAAAGAGAGAAGAAGCAGACAGCAGCCCTAGGGGTCAATATGATGCTCCCGGTGCTCCACACACAGACCACACCATGACCCACTTTCCACCCCATCCCACACTCACACCCCACATGCACACATGCATGCGTGCACGCACACTCACTTCCACTTGTCTCCCTTGTTATTTCTGCCTTCTCCCCTCCATCCATTCCACCCTCCATCTCAAACACATCATCTTTCCTCCTCCATGCCCCCCCGGCCATCTCTCATCTCACAAACACACACACACACACACATACTCATAAACACACAGGACATGCTGACCTTGGGATACAGTGCAGTGGTAGTTTATAGGGGTAAGCAGGCCGGGGCAAAGGGGTGGCTTTGGGGTGAATAGATACACTTGACTGAGCTAACAAGCCCTGTATGGCCTTACTGGCTGATTGGTTGCCCGGACAGCTGGATGCCAGGCTGGCTGGACTGGGAGGACAGGTGGACTGGAGGGCAGGGTGGGGCACTGACCCGCTCCGCAATGTTGTGCATCACAATCAAACCAGATACAGAGATCACTGTCATGAAAGTGAGATTTGAAAGGACATAATGTGATCCAACAAAATTACTTGCTGCAGTGGAAGACCAACAATGACAAGGATTTCTCTTAGTGACAAAAGTGGTTAGTTAGCGCTAACAGCAGCAAGAACACAAACAAGTAACAGCTCTTCTCTGCTTTTTAAGTCATATTTTATTTCACATAGGTGCAACTGTGCTATGAATTATTGAACTGAGTGATCTGGAGCATAATTTGGAAGATGATGTGTCCAGTCATTGTCCTCTCAACCACATCACTTCTCTAATATCTTGGTAAAGACAACACAAAAAAACAAAACAAATATTCTTTTGGCAGTTCTAAATTGCTTTTAGTCAAGTTGCTGTACAACAAAATGTATTGCCATCTTTGTGAATGACTCATCGAGGTAGGTGGATCAATACATCAACTGATGCAATGACAGCATTTCATTTGCAATTTGAGAATTTATTACACCTAACGAAGTCCCTATTATGATGAGTCAAAGGACGCAGATAAGCTAGCCCAAATGTGACAGCTACAGACAAACACACACTCACAGTCAAATTCCCAAAGCGCATGATGTGAGAGTGGGTGTGTAGGGAGTGATAAGTTGGGCATGTCTGATTGGGACAACAAGACAGATTCTCAGCTGACAACATTTCAGTCTAAAAGGTTCCTTCTCCTCAGGGAGTGTGTGTGCGTGTGTGTGTGTTTTAGCGTAAATATGTGTGTATCTGTACGTTTGCCTCACTGACGTGGCAAGTTGTGAATGGGCCTTAGAGGACTTACGACTTTCACCTCCAATCACATTTTACAAGCAAGCACTTACACAGGCACAGAGTCAGATACACACAAATGCTAAGACAGACACACACGCACACTCATGTACACACACACAGGGGCCTTGGGGTTTTGGCGGTTGGTCTATCTGTCTAGGAGGGTGAGCAGCCACTCAGCCGTGGATGATAATGCAATCAACTGTCATTAAGGGGATGCTGACTGTGGCTACACACACGCGCACGCTCACGCACGCACGCACACACACAATACAGCTACCCACAGTACACTAACACCTGTCAGTCACAAGTGGAAAAACTGCAGACATGCTCATTAGTTGCTGCCCTAAACGTAACAAATACACATGTATACAAATAGCCAAAACACAACACAAACACAGGAAAGCAGGCACAAGCACAACCCGATCGTTCATTCTCATCGGTTAATCTTCTGATGCAACTACAGAGCAACACCAGTACAGAACTGGAAGTGGATGCCTCAGATGGCCCAGTATTACTACAGGTTTGGTGTGACAGTTCTCTGTTCTGCTGTTTTTGTGTTTTTCTTTTTTGTTTTTTTTTTTTGCTTTTTTTTTTGTTTCGTTAAAGACTCATTTCTGGCTAAAGCAAAGAAGCTTATTAACAACCCAAATTGTCCAAAACTTTGAATCTGTGTATCGCTGTCTACAGGTTTATCCAGCTGATTTTAAAACATGTTAAATTTGTGCAAATAAATCCTTAATGAAATGCCAGAAATTGTAGAAATGATGGAATTGGGTGAAGTTTTGCAATTAAAGGAATGGCACACGTTATGAAATGTATTACATTAGTCCTCTTTTTTCCCCCCAACAAATTCCCCCTCACCAAAATACAAATAAACATGTTAGATCGTTCAGAATACTCTCATCCTGTGAGGTAAAAAGCCGATCCCTAATTACAATCAAAATGCCACAGATGCCCTCACTGTCATTTTAATCTTTTAAAAAACATTATATCCTCCAGTCAAGGAGCAGCAGATGGAGAAATAGTAGATTTCCAGACCAAGAAAATTCTCCTATGGGCCAAAAGCGACGTAACAAGCAAGGGCTTGATGTCAGCCCAGGAACCTCACTGATGGTTTTAAAAGCTGTTACCCAAAATTTGTCAAGCTGAGGGCAGGACCAGAACGCATGTGCTCGGTTGGCTGGAGAGAAGGAGCACTCGTCACAGCCAGCGTCTGTCCCAGGATATATGTCCACAAACCGGATTTACTTTGCTTAAATGAACCCTACACAAACCTTTGAATTTTATGAGCCACAGTCTTGCACACGATGATGACGAACTGACCTTTTTTCTGTGTACAGTCTGATGTTCCCCAGTCAGATCAATAGCAACTTCATCCTCCCATCTACTTGTTTAGGTTTTGATCTCCTAAAGACATCAGTCGAGAGCATAATATAGAGATCAGGCCTCTATCATCAAAGCTGAGAGTGAGTTTTCCTAACGCTGTACTAGGTGGGAGATCAGGAAAAGGGGGGAATTTGTCCTTGGCAAAGTGGTGGATCACCGAAGTATTTAAAGATATGATTACATGGGAAGTCATATTTTCTACACAAAAGAAAATATTTTGTTTTTCTCCACTAAAAAACAAACTATCAAATGTGGTTTCTGTGAATGAATCCTTAATGCATAAAAGTCCATTAACCGGCATGGTCAGAAGGTTGAGTCGGTTATATATAGATGGTTTCTATGAATAAGACCAACAAAATGGGAAATGTTTTCCCAAGATTATACATCTGGTTTACTGATTTAAAAAATTACTTAGAAAAGAAAACTGGCAAGAAATAAAGAAATCTGAGAAGTACAGTAATCTTCACCGATTGTATTCTCCCAGCTATAATAAAAAGGCAGGTCACACTCTCTCTCAAAACTGGCCTTCATTTGGCTAAATCGAGGCATACAGTTAGCTTCAAATAGATTTGTGAAAGAGTAGGTCAGGCGTATTCCTACATATCTGAAACAGTCTTGAAATAAATGTAAAGGCAAATATTCCTGTCCAATCTGTAGAGGGTCTTACTGGGAAAACATTTGGGTTTTTCTGGAAATCTAATTTATAACCAGAAGAAGCTCCAAATTTGGCTAATAATGACATTGAGTATTCAAATTTGCCCGCTCTGGACAGTCTTTTCAAAAAGCTTAGTTGTCACAAGTGGAAAATGCCAACTTAATACGGATTTAAGTCCAAAAAAGAGAGAAAAGAATGTATTTTCAAATGTGGCTGCATTAGCATGGACATCATCTAAGCTGTCATTTTTCACAGTTCTTTTCTTCTCTCTCTCTCTCTCACACACACATATATGTGCTCACCAAATATACCAGTCTGCAGTCCTCTGAGACTCACTGGGGGCCTTGACAACATCTCTCCCATATATCAGCTTAGTTAAGTGGCAGAAATTCATAGCAATGTTTTGTGTAGTATGCGCATCATCTACTCTCTTCTCAGAGATAGATATGGCTGTGTGTATGTCTGTGTGTGTCTGCGCGTACTAAGAAGCGGGGAGTGTATGTCAAGTTAGGCACAGCAGGGGCCCACCATAGCACTCACACCAACAGTTTGAGAACATCTTTGAAACATCAGTTCACTTGCGATTTCTCTCCTGTCCTTAATAAACCCTGGGTCCATTACTGTTGGAGAGGCAGAGTAAGCCTGACACATAAAGGCAGAGAAAGAAACAGAGAGCAGAAGGATGCAGAGGGAGGGAAGGAATCAAGAGAAAGAAGTTAAGAAAGATGAAGGTGGAGCAGTAGGTGGAGATGAAAGGCAAATGCTGAGTTTAAGGAAAGAAATGGAGAGGAGGAACATGGGAGAAAATGATAAAAATGCACAGGATCAGACAGAAAGAGAACAATATAACAAGGGTGCACAAAGGAGAGACCTAGCATTAGAAGATTAAGTGGGGGAATCTCGGTGAAAAATAGCAGCCAAGCTCAGCTGAAACTGGAGCAGGAATGATGAATGCTGTGAGACAAGCCAGCCGCTAATTTGGATGGCAGAAGTTTGCTTCTGTGGGCTGGAGTCAATCTGTCTCTCTTACATCTGATTGTAGACCAACAGCGGGTGCACCTGAGTCCAGACATGGGCCACTCTCTAAGACGAACAAGTCTAGGTCAAAATCTAGTACATGGCTAGACCGTGTATGGTTAGTGTGCAAAACTGAGAACGTAGTTGAACACTGATTAACTACCTTCATTATGAATTAGCTAAAGCCCACTAGAAAAGTCGCTAAATATCCCCACTAGATGACATAATATGCTAATTAGCACATTCATGACATCATGACGTCATTGCGTTGTATTTACAGAGGGACAGTCCGACATTGCGCTCGGGCAATAGTGGCTATGGAAAGTAGATAAGGCTTGTCCAAAAAAGTAGCTAGATTTGTGTTAGGTGTTTTTTGGGGGGGGGGGGGGGGAAATCACTAAAGGGGTCTGAAAAGTCAGTTAATCCAGTGACAAAGTGTTTCATTTGCACAATTTGCAGTTCAGCCAAAAACAGTAGAAACAACAACTCGATTGGCAACACAAACGTCTAATTACATATGTGCCTACACTGAGCAACAGTAAGGCACATTTTTCCATTGGACCAGTGTTTAATATGCTAGAAGTGGTCAATGTGTGTGTCAAACCAGACAGCAGCAGCAGTGGCAGTTCTGTAATTAAAAGGGGTAGGAGGTGTGTGTGTGTGTGTGTGTGTGTGTGTGTGAGCTATTAACTTTCAAAGGGCATATAGGGGGTGTATATGGAGAAAAAAAAACGTACAACAGAGGAAAGTAATGATAAACATCTGGCAGTGGATTCCCTGTGATTTTAAATGTGCATTAAGTGTGATTTATCGAGCCGCATACGGCCAGGCGATGGAAACCAGGCCTAAATAGATTTTTGCCATTACACGTCTCACCTTGCATAGATAGGATGATTTGAAGCCTCAGGTTCATGCAGTAATTGGGGCCAATCACTAGTCTGCAGCTCAGACAGAAAACCATTATGATCATCAGTGCAGGCATGAAAAGATATTTCACACAGCGAGAGAGGGATTATTAGAGTCAAGGGCACAGAAGTCAGTGTGTCTGGAAGAAAGAAGGGTCTGGAAGGTTACTGACTGACAGAGTAATATACCAATGATTTCACTTTTACCACACACCTCAGAGTGAAGCATGACACACTCTCTCGCTTTCCAGATGGAGGCCAGTATAATTGTCTTCTCATCATTAGCACGATTTGAAATATGAGGTTAGCATTGAGTCTGGTTGGAGACAGAGAAAAGTCAGAACTGACAAACTGAAAGTGACACATTCACAGTAACAGACCCGCTGACATTTTATCATTCAGTTTAGCTCGTCTGCTCTAAAGGAGAAGTATTTAGCCTTATCGAGGCTTGCATGGCAAACAAAGGAACCAGATTACAACAGTGTAGGTGGAGTTATTCAAAAGACCATGGCATAGCAAGGGAATGAATACAGAGTAAATACAGAGAAAACTACTGGATGTACCCCTCAGTTCTTCAGAGGTGTTATACAGAGTGCGGTTTGATCATGTCTTTTATGTCATCTCTGAATCTGACGGGCAACAACACTCTTTTATGGCATTTTTACGATGCTACAACATACCATCTAAACTGTTCACTAATAAACTGATTATCAACAAGTAAACAAGAAGAATTAGCAGTACAGGGTGAGTCAGGTATAGCCTGAAGGAAAAGTAATCCAAGGATAAGAAGTGTTTGCACCCACACCCTGATAAACAAGATTAAAATTACGCTAACAGTAACGTAACCATATAAGTGGCTGGGTTGGTTTCTGCACTGCAAAAGGTAATAACGACAAACATGCCCATTATACGTATATATAGTGGGTGGCCTACACAAAAAGAAGCCTGTGTAGCATGAATGAATCCCACCTAGGTGAGGCTTGGAAGGTGCAGCTTCGCGGGTGGTGACAAAAACCATACAGCATAATACAGCAACACAGAATCAAAAACAAAACTGAACATCATAATCAGTACAAAGTTGGTCTTTGTGGCACAGCTGCTGTCTTGAATTGCATTTACTTTGTACAGGTGTTTGTGTTATGTTGTGTTTGTAACCAAAATTATCAATACTTCTGACCCAGTTTATTGATTCATACTAATTTCTAATTCCCCCACTGCCTGGATACCTCACGCAAACATTTAATTACGTAACACTTAAACTATGATGGGGATTACTCACAATTATTCTTCTTTTCTTTAACTATTAAAATGAAAGTGTCATTTTGCAAACCGCTTTTTCAACCTGCAGGAGTGTGTGTGTGTCTGCGTGTGAGAGAGTGTCTTTCTGTGCCTCAAAAGCAACTGTCAAACTCACGCACACCATAGTAACCACAGTCAGTTCCCCATTTCACAACAATAACAGACTAGGCAAATATTGACACACTATGTCTCTAACATTACAAATGTGATTATATTTGCTGTTTGCCCTAGGAGATGGCAGTTTATATTCAATGAAGTGTGTGCCCCACTGTGTGTGTGTGTGTGTGTGTGTGTGTGTGTGTGTGCACATGTTGAATTTTAAGTTAAAAAGTAGGCCAAGGAAAGAACACGCGTCAATTTGCTGTGTACACAAGAGAATGTGTTAGCAGACTGTGAGGAATCCAGAAAACAGTGTGTGTGTGTGTGTGTTCATTCTATTCCTCCCGCCTGTCACCTGGAAGAGAGACAAAGAAAGAGAGGGAGAAAGGTAAAGACAAAAGAAAAAAGTAGAAGCCACCTGTATGTAAAAACTCACCTGTCCTGGGAAAAAAAAAAAAAAAAAAAATCACACAAATGAATGTGACCTGTAACAGATGGAGCTTGAACTAAAATAAAGGTGGAGGTGGTAGCTGAGAGGGGCTGTGGTCTGTGGTCATTAAAGCAGCACTAGTAGTTGTTTTTTTCAGCAATGCCACTCACTGAATGAGCCTGGACAAAGAAATAACAGGACACACACAATAACCACCAATCCTGTTCTGTCTGCTGATTTGTCAAACAAATAGCCCCACATCAGTTCAAATTTAGAGGAATGAACTCAACACGTGGGACAGCTGGTCTCAGTGTTATAAGCTGAGAGTCTCTACTTAAAGTTAAAATAATCCTGATTAGAGAAAGAGTAATTGCTTCTAGCAGAGGTTCAGTTCTAAATCAGCAATTAAATCTGTCCTATACAGGTGCCCACTATAAGACTGACACTTTTACAAAAGTATTTCAAAGCCTATTGACTGTAGTGCAAATTAAGCAGCAAACTCTCCATAGCTTTTTAATGTGGAAAAAGTTCCACATAAGGTTATCTTAAATCCCCTCCAATGTGGGCCCCCTGCTCCTTATCAGTTTGTTTATCAGCTGAAGGAAGGAAAGACCAGTTTTTGTGCAGTGGAAAGCATGAACCTAGTTCAGAAATGTTTGACAGGGAGATAAGGATGTATGAGATATATTGCATGTTTGACAGAGGACTGCAGTGTCTGTTAAATCTCGCATATCGCAGGCAAAACAAATGAATGTAATGAATGTCTATCCAATGCCTTACTAACTTTTATAACCCAATGCAATGCTGATTAACGTCTATGATTAATTAGGTCTGTAAAGTTTAAATGGATATCTTTGAGAAACTCTAAATACAACGGTTGTTTCCCAAAAGGAGCCCTTTGATCAATACTTTTGGGAGAGGAAGTGATGTGATGTGATGTGAGAAATCTAGCCAGCTGCTCCATCTCAAGGCACACAACCGCGCACACAATTTTATCATCTCTGAGATAAAGCAGTTTGCGTCGGGAGCAGGCTGCCTCAGCTTGCTATTATAGCTAATAACCCTTTCGCATATTTACGCTCCACATGTAAAGCGTCCTAATTCGATTAATAGTAATAATTAGACCTTCCTCTGCTTTTTTATTTCTGGGTGGAACTGAAACAATTTAGGTCATCTGGCCCCTTATTCCCAGACCCAAGCTAAGGGACATGCAAATCAGATGCAAATGCCACAGAAAAGTGAAAACTAGTTATGGGCCCGGGTAATAAATACTGAATTTAGCCTCTTGGCATTCCAAAAACAGTCAGTTGGGGTTCATATGTAAATGGTATGCAAATAGCCCAGACGCAGAGAGCTTTTATTTTTCTGATAGAGAGAACATGGTGGGGGTTTCCTGGTGGCTTAGTAGGCAAAGGCACATAACATGTCCTTATGATGTTGTGGGTTTGAAGCCAGCTCCTACTGCCATCCCCTGGCTCTTGTACTTTTATATTCACTCTCAAAGTATCACACATAGAAGAAGGGGTAGAGAGGATAGAGGAGAGGGAAGGGAAGGAGGTCAGGAGAAAAGATGCACTAGACATTAGATGAGAGGAGGAAGACAAGAGGATAAGAAAAGGAGACACGGAGAATGGGAGGCATGGCTTGTAATTTCAAAAATAAACCCCTGATACTGTTCACTGCTGATTAGAGGATCAGTGTCAAGACAAAGACAGAGGAAGAACAAGGACTGTAAGAGTAAAGGCTGGTTTATACTTCTGCCTAGGATCTATGCGTAGGCCGCTGCCATAGCCTACGCAAGTGGCCTACAACACAGGTAAGTGAGAGCACTTGTGCACTGGTGTGTCTGTGTTGTTCAGCAATTACACCGTCAAAATGAAAGTTGGTGATTGATGGGAGTTGGTAGATAGGCTGTTCTGCTCAAAGTCTATAGACCTAAACATTTTATACGCCCATTAACTAGTACAAATCACATATTCATAGAAAAAGTGCAATAAATAGACAGCCCAGTTGAATAGCAAAGCCCAAATCAATGACTCAACCACAACTATTATGTTTTTGTCTCCTGACTTTAGCAGTTATACCAAAATAACATTATCCACACCCTCTCACTTTTCTTTCCTGCCACTCTGGATGTAGTATAGTATTTCCACCCCACTTCTAAACTGTTAAGGCTCATTAAAAATGCATACTCTCAATCTTATTGTTTCCAAGCTGGCTATTTATTTGAACAAGAAAATTGCAGCATTTATTAAAATCTGATTCATGAGAAATTACAACAGGCATCTCAATAGATAATCTTTTGGAACTGTTGAAAGCTTAAATAGCACAAAGCTGCCTACGGCATTTCGGTGTGCGCGTCTGTTTGTGCACGCACACGCGCTTGCCTGCATGTGTTTCTCCATGCATCTGTGCATGAATACATTAGCTAGGTGGGGCGGACATGAAGCTAAATCCCAGAGAATTTGCTTCCTAATTAATAAATCATTACAAAATGGAACAATTTAAAGTGTTTTCCATTGTAAATAATTGATGTCTTTGTTAACAATGGCTCTGCTTTTCTGTGGGACACAAATAAAATAAAAAATGAAAAACAGAAAATAATGGGACAAAAGGCAGGACAATCTGCAGCACAAACACAAATAGCACGCCTAAAAAAAAAAAAAAAAAAAAAAAAAAACAAAAAAAGGGATGGGGGGTTTTCCCACAAAAAAACAAAAAATAGCACGCACGCACGCACACACACACACACACACACACACACATATTCCCTCTCCCTCTAACAGATTCCATTGAAAACAGATGGCATCAGAATTATCTGATGTCCTGTCACTGTCTTTTTATATGCTAATCCAGCTCCTACACACATCTGAGTCTCTTTAATCAGATATCAGGTCAGAGAAGCTGAATCAAGTTGAGACAACCGTGCTGCTAGTGCATTACAATACACTGAGACAGGTAGTCAGATGGCAAAGTATCAGCGCGCTTAACGTCATGACACTCAGGCAACGTGTGGAGGCAAAATAGATGGGTGATGTTTCCTTCAGCACTTTAAGGGACAGGTAAATTGGAAAAAATGTTTATGTCTTGTGGACATACAGAGGGTAGCGTGCACATTGCATGGGCTCCGCTCATTATCTGCACACAATGTTAGATTAGGCAGAAATATTGAGTACAGTGAGCAAAATGAACAGAAACAGAATTAAATATTGATCATCTCCTTTAAAGTGAAGGGCTGATATACCTATTCTCAAGGCCAGCCATTCTCTCCCTTCCTTTTCGGTTTCCATTGTATACAGTCCAAGGAAAGATAAAATAAATATACACGTTATTTCATTTATAAACTCAGGTTATTGAAGCATGGCTGATATGTGACCGACACACAGGCAAAATGAAGTTCAGGAATATCGGCCTGTCATAACAGTCCTGGTTAACCATTGATCAACTATCAACCATAGTCTCATGATGACAGGAGTACAGACACATTCAAACCGCAACCGTAAAATATGTTAAACACAATAAAAAGGCAGAATGGGTATTCACTTCTCACACACACACACACGAGTCAGCGGGGGCCTTCTGAGGACAGATTTATTGAGTTCATCCTTGGAAACCAAACACGGATACACACACACGCTCACACACAGTAATCATCAGATCAGATCAAATATCAAAAGGCAGTGTCTGTCTGGAAGATTAGAAGAGCCATCTGTCTGCCATGTGGAAAGCCTCGGATTATCAATAAACTTCACACACTTCTGTATGTGCATGTATCTGTGTGCTTGTGCGTTTGATCCAGGCACTGAGTGTGAAACGTAAATGAGAGAGACATGAACAGAAGCAGAGAATAAATAACTAATACTAACAACATAAATACGCACTTTTCCTTTTGGTTGATTTTATTAGTTTATTTTCTACATTCTGTCTAAGCTGGAACATGTAAATTACTATAAACAGAAAACCAGAACTCAGAATTGTAATTCTTTACATATTCAGAACTGACAAACAAAGACACTGATTTAAGGGACCAAACACTCATCATCCAACACAAGCACACAAATTACCAGGAAATGATTTGTGGCCACACTAAATGCTTATTCAATTCACAGTTATCGATCTCTTTCTTGACTAAACATTACCTGTATTTACTCTGTTAAATTTCCCTTGTATAGATCCATATTGCTAATATAACCACAGGATGAGAGAGAAGAGCAACGCTGAGTATGAGTGCACAAGCACAAAAAAAATGAGTCACCAAATATGAGCGAACCAAAAGTGGTCGACGAGACAGAAGATCCTGTGCGCACACACAGACACACATGCCTTCAAACAAATTCCAGCTTAATTATTACTTGTCTACACCCCGCCTTGCAGAGTGCACAGCAGAGAAGCTATTAGGCCTATAACCCGTGGATGACCACACACACTTACTTATATTCATTCACAACATCTCTCTGGTCAGTCAAGGTCCTGCCAATGCTTTGACGACGATCAAGGTTACTTTGTCCAGTGATTCAAAACAAACCCACTGCTCAAATCATCCGCGGCTTTTAAATCCACTTTATCTAATATCTGTGCTCTCAGATGGAAATCTAGCACATAGCTGATTCATTTATATGTATGAAGGAGAGATCAGACTGAGACACATGTAGAATTAATTTATTACAAAGGACAGAAGTACACACACACACCCGCCCAAACACACTCAAACACACTGTCCTGTAGTATTAAAATGCTTGTGAGGACCTCTGAATTTTACCTACATATCTATTGCCCTAATCCTTCATTCAAATTTCTGACTGGTCCTCATAAAACTCATGAATTCATACAACACACAAACACTCATGCACACATTTTTCCCTGCTCACTCACAGGTAACCAGTGCTTTCATTTCAGCAGGTGGCCTCATATGAACATCCACACACGACAGCACGGGTCACCCCTGCTTTCCATTTCAGCGGGTGGTCAGCGAGTAATGGCACTGATGGCTGAGCATTGGACACTCAGACAGAAAGCAGCAGTTATCTTCCAAAACAACACAAAAAGGGCCAAAGGGAAGAGCGAGAGAGAAAAGCCTCAAAGGGGGCCTTGAAAAGTCTTTTACTACATGTCCTTGAATGTCTAACTCTCAATTCCTTCGCTTTTTATCCATATGTCACCCACACACATTCTCCACCCACACCAACAGCCTGGCATGCCACGTTAATTACTCATGTCTTTCAAGCTTTCATTTCCTCTTCATGAGGGAAATTACATTTGTTTTCCTTGTTGAGTCAAGATGACAGGGAAAACAAAGGGGAGAGGACAAATTAGAAGTGAGAAAGACTAAAAAGTGTCTTTTAGCTTGTAAAATAACAGACAAGCTAATTATTCAAAAACAGAGAAAGTGACAATGAGTTGTCAAATGTCAAAGAATATAGATCATCTTGCTTGCCAGACACAATATTGCACTGTTTGTCCTCCAAGAGAAGAAAGCTAAGTGATTCCCTGACATCGCTCCACTGAACAAGTGAAGACATGCACAGTAATTGTATAAAAACAATGACATTTTGAAATTAGGACCATCAAATTATGTAAATAACCCTCAATTTGTCCTGTGGTGACCCTAATTAACATGTTGTTTGTTCTTATATCCATCCCAGCAACTCTCAATACAACTTAGAGTAAACTGAGAGTTATTTTATATTCACTTTCTATATATGACACTTTCTCCACCAAGATGTTGTACGCCTGACAAAAATAACACGTGGAAGAGATGGGTGAGATTCTATTTTTCTCAACAAAAAAAGATCAAAACCAACAATGCATTAGTCTGTGTTTAATACTTTTTGATTCTATTGTATGCCGACCAAAGCCCATTTGTTCCTACCGAAGACACAAATCCTTACAGCCCAGCACACAGAGTCAGATGTTTTCAATTACTCAGGCTGATTAGACCTCGAGTCGGGTTGACGTTGGGTGGAGCCGTGCTTGGTTTGTCCATGGCCACACAGTCCTGAGAGGAGGTCTAATCAAGAAACATGAGTGAAAACACCTGTGTGCATGTGCTTTAAAAACACGTCACAAATGTAAACCTCTGCTTTTCAAAAGTCAACATAATCGTAAAACAGACAAGCACTGTGGGTTTTTTTAGCAAATGTTATGCTATTTACTCCTGTTGGAGTATTTGTTGGGGACTATTTTCAGTGGCAGATTTGAAACAATGTGATCAAAAACAACTTTTTCAGAACCAGAATACAATTTTTATAATAGTGCAAACATTTGAACAGAAATAGAGCCAAAAAGGCAGCAATACAATACAATACAATTTAATTACTGTGCTAAACATTGGAAACTGACAAAATTTAAAACCATTATATGTACGGCCACTTCTCTACATACCCATCGTACACTCACCCAGCACTTTATCAGAAACACCATACTAATACTGAATAGTTAATCCCATTGCTCTCAAAAGGGCCTCGGTTCTTCATGGCATGGATTCAACAAGATGGTGGAAACAATCCTTTGAGACTCTGGTCCATAGTGACATGACGTCACATAACTTCTGCAGATGTGAGATCACATTTTTGTCAGTGTGTCAGTAGGACACATTGAGTTTTATTAAACAAAAGGTCTCAACTTTAGAGTTACCCAAGAACACAAGCCAGTTTTATTCACTTTAATAGATATGAACTGGCAAAACAAGACCAATTGAGTGTGGGTTACATAAACACAACTGGGAGCTGCCCCCAACATGCATGTGGTGTTGCCCACTGAGCGTCTCATTGAGACACTGGGGGTTAAATGCCGTTTTAAATGGCACCTAATGCAACTTGTTGAAAGAAAGGGAAAGCAACCTCCTTCAATCTCCCATCTAGTGTGGGTGTGTTGGTCTGAGACTTTAACTGTCAATCTCTAGGCCATTAGCTTTTATTTTTTGACCATCAGGCCACCTCTACTGCCATAAAGGGCCATTCCCCCTGCTTTGATTTGAGGTTCAACACTTTGGATGTGAGCAAAATCTGGCTTCACCCTTCAAATCCCTCCAGACAACCTCCCATCATCCTAGTCCCTCCCCTCTTCAATCCCCTCCACCCCCATACATTTCCCTCAGCTCCTGCCTTATCCCATTACTCACATCCCCTCCATGATATTCCCATTATATCCCTTCAGGGTATTCCCAATCCCTGTGGAATCTGGGCAGTATTCCTGGGAGAGGCAAACTCCGTTCCAGCTTCTCCATTCATTTATCGCTAGCTTTCTTCATCGGAGGCAAGTGAACAGCTGAATGGGCAGAGGGAAGACTGGCAAAGTGATTCTTGATTCCATTCTTCTTCCTCTCCAACCTTGCTGCTTCTGCCTCTTTCTGGTTTGTGAAACAAGGATGAGATATAACCACCCTTTGGGGAATCAATTTGTTCTGTTGTTTTTGTTATGTCTCAGAGGAACAAGGAGTGGTCTCTCTTTCATTCGACTTTAATTCTCTTTCCTTGCTCCGAAATCTCACATGCAAGGAGTGCTGTTAGCAATAAGGGAGACCTTTCTATCATGTAGACTACAGACACCGGCCATGTTGTTTTAACATTTGCTAATGACTCAATTACTAACTCTGCTGTCTAAATAATGTGGGAAAAAAAAAACAAAACAAAGGATGACACCAACAAAGCCCCAAGAAGGATTCTGTGGTCTTCGATTCCCATGACAATTTCCTGCTGCAATGGTAGTTCTCATCAGGTCAATCTGTGGTGCTGTCAAAATTCCTTTCCTCAGAGTAATCAATGGATGAGATTGGGCAGCGATCCCCTTCTTTCCTCAGGCTATCCCATTTTCCTTCATCTCTTCTATCCATATTTCCCTCAAGGGAATTTAAAGGCAGGAATGGCTGGGGTCCCTAATCCCACGGCTTCTAAGTGGTGGCTGCCTATACATGGGTCACCTTGTAGGATCACCAAGATACACACACGCATGCACACACACACACGCACACACAGGGCTTGGGATCACTCTAATCTCCCAGCCTCTAAATGGTTACACACGACTGCCTGGACTCATGGGTCTATTTGTAGGCCTTTAGACGAATTCAAAGCCTTGGAAACTGCGTGTGTGTGTGTGTGTGTGTGTAATGTTTAAAAGGGCTATCCCACGATTGTTTTAACAGTATTGCTCTGTATAAAGCCACACATAAATAAAAAATGATTCGCCCTGTCAGACTATTCAAACTATTGTGACAAAGCATACTGAGTAAGATAGTAAAGCTCAAATGTCATTGAGTGGTTTTTGTATTTTGTGTAATTGCAAAATCCCAATACAATGACAACTTTGACATTATAATTTGTTTAACCTTCATGTTGCCATACTAATATTTACATATCTTTATTTACATATTAACAGCCAGACTATCTCCAGTGTCCGCTCTGAGGGTATCATGTTTAGTACATTCAACTGAAGTGTACATGAAATTTTCTATAAGAAATTCCCAGAAAATACATTTTATAGTTCATTTTCTGGTTATTTTTCTCACACTTGTGTCACATGATTCATTTCCATAGCTGCCAACTACCATTTCCTACTTGCTTAAGCTCCTTCTGCAATGCAGCGACTTTGTTTTTCCTTACGTCTCCCCTGTCATCGCTTGTTCCTCAAACTACTCCCCTCTCGTCTCTTTACCTTTGAGTCCCTCCCTGTACTCCATTATTTCTCCATCTATCCATCTCTCTACTGCCTGTTTCTGCAGATTTGCCGGAGTCTAATTCATTTTCCCTGGCAGCGTACTTCCCTCCCTGTTCGCCTCTCTTCTTCCGACCGTCACTATGGCTGATTTTGGCTTCAAGTGCATGTGTCTCTGTCGGCTGTACCCTTCATTCCAGCATCCTCCTCCTCTCCCCATTGACTCTTCCTCTCATCTTTCCTTACATTGCATTTCCCTTCGCTATTTTTCACCCTTTTCCCTTTCTCAATCAGCAAAGTGGGACTGTCTAACACACACACACACACACAATTGCAAGATAGCGGAAAGACAGAGCGAGCATACAGTAAGTCTTTCTCACACGCATACGCTCATCAAGCAATATGTCTAATCTTGCAGAATGACAGCTGTCAAATACTGAACTGTCTCTCACACACACTTTCCCTGTACAATATCAATTCCCACCACATCTGCGACAGTGTGTGAGAAGAGCAAATGTGTGTGTGAGCTGGCTGTGTGTGCTAACATGTGTGCGTGTGTGTGTGTGAGAGAGGTGGAGTCAAAGAGGACATTGTAAGTTTTCATTGGCTATAATATTGCGGCGTGTAATGCTGCGTAGCACGCAGCCGGCCAATCAGAAGCTCCACACACTCTCCGTTTTATGAATGAGATGGCATTGCATGCGAGGTACGCACACACTCGGAGTGAGAATACTCTACAGTGATGTAATACAATCACAGAGAGCAGCAGAAGTGCTTGAAAAACGAATGCAGTATGAGCTCAATCAGAACAGCCCAGCGGTGTTTCACTCAGAAATATCCTATTTAATTTGTATAATTGGAAAAGGTAAAGAAATTCATTGACTGTAAATGTCACACTTCATGCCAGTAAATTTCCAATATACCAATATTCTTTTTTTTTTCTTTGCCATAACACACATGCAGCATTAAGTGATTCAGTACAAACAGACAAAACAATGCATTTAATGGTAAATAATCACATGTAAAATCCATCTAGCTTAATGCATGATGCATTTCATGTCAATCAAAATAATTTCACAGCAGCTCATTCTCTTAAAGACGCAGTAAAATTGCACCGCATGTGACACATCCAGCATTTTCTGCCCACAGCAACACCTGTACTACCTGCTGATCAATTAAGTCCTCCTATCTTCTTATCAAAACAGCTCACACCCTCTCTCTGAAACCCATATCCTCCAACCGTCTGTGTCCAAACCAGGAACTGAAAACGCCTCATTTGGCTGACACTGTGTACCAGGGAGTAATTTTGCCTAACCGGTATGTAAAATCATAACTGAATAGCTGTGTTTGCAGCTTGCTGGCAGAGAAGAGATTGGGAGGGGAGGAGAGCAGCCAAAAACAATCAAAATATCCTGGTGTGACTTTCCATGAAGGGTGTGTGTGAGTGTGCATGTATGCACACACACGCCTTTCTATGAAGTCACTATTTGGCACATTGCTCTACTGCTCAAATGTAGTTCATTTGTATGAGTGCAATCATGGTTAAACAGTGCCCTCTTTGGTTGTACACAGGAACGACGGCAACTCAGGACAAGGCAGTAAAACAAGTGTTGAGACAATGAAAGCAGAGAAGAGAAGTGACACAGGTTGTCACTTCATTTAAGGAAAACAGGTCAAGACAAAAACTGAGATGAGAAAGAAGAGAAATTTAGAAATACATATTTTGTATTTCAAAATTTCATATATTTAACTGAACGAATGAACTGGCCACTTATTTATCTCCCAAACTGCCCAGCAAAGCAAAGTTTAAACATTTGATGATAAAATAGAAAATAAAATAAAACAAATTTCCACAGATAATGTATGCACATGCCAAAATGCTCTCCTGCTGAAGAATGAGGACCGGTCCCTGACATCCAAACAAAATCAACAGTCTTTTTAACCTACAGATACAGTCTATGTTCAGCCTTTATCAACAAGGCTCTTGTTATAGAAATGTGGGACTTAAAGTTACAACGTTCAAAACTGTGAATGAGAATACGGAGTATGTTTTTCAGAAGAATGACCTCATCCTGATACTGCAGAGAGGCAAGCGCTCAACAAAAAGCGCCTCCCATGAGCCAAGGCTGCCACCTAGAGGCCACCGTAAGAACTGCTACTACGTCTCACAGTGGGTGATGTCATAGTTTAAGAAAGAAAGAAAGAGTTAGGGATGGGGGGTGAAAGAGGAGCATAGAAGGACGGGGGTGTGAAAACAGGCAGGAAAAAAGAGAGAGAGAGGGAGAGAAGGTGATGTCATGTTTTTCAGAGCACACCATCAGGCAGTGAATCTCTGTCTTTGTCCAAACTCTCTCGTCTGCAGAACGATACTGCGGATCTGAAAGACAGACGCTACAGGTACTGGTCTGATTTCATATTTTATCACCATTTTCAATGAATGTTATACATAACATTCGGACACACAGATGATAATGCTGAACCTACTCCAAGTCCTCATGTTCAATCTGGCCAAAGACTAGGCACTGCATCCTTCAGGAATCTATTTCAGTCCTTGTCATTCCAGACTATTCCACTCTATTCACTGCTCTACCAACAATTTCATGCCATTTGAGACAATTGCATTGCATGCCATACTATACCATTCAAAAGAATCACCACCTGCTCCGAGTGTAATCTCGCCTGATTCTGGCCATGACAGGCAATTTCTTCTTCCAACAATCTCACAGTAAAAAACAATGAGTGAAGATACTCGCACCCAAAGAAGCAGAGGAGATGAAAGAGGAAGAAAAAAGAAAAAGAAAGGGATGGAGGAAGAAGGAGACAGAAAAAGCAAACAAGGGGAAAAAAGAAGAGGAGACTGAGACAGAAACCAAGCTAATCCTTTAGCTTTAGCAGTGAGACACCGACCTTTAAAGTACTTTGTTGAGAGGGGATTGAAGACAACAAGGATGAAGGCGTCAGAGAGACAAAGAAAGTATTCTTAAGCTTTGTCAGATTAAGACATTGTTGAGCTACATACTGTGGCAAAAACCATATTAAGTGAAGTGATAAATAATGGAGAAACACACTTCTGCTAAGATGTTACCTGTATGACATGCAGAGTCAAAAAAAACACACAGACTACTAATAAAAACCTGTGAAACTCTGAAGCCACTTCATGTAAACATTCACATAGCTTTAACCTTTGTCTGCAGCGACGTTGTTATAAGTGTGGTACACTCACTCACTGAATAAAACCAGGTGTGATAAAAGACACACACAGATAGTGCAGCATCAACCTCATCTGAGCAGCATCAATCTCAATCTTGGTGTCAAGCACAGAGGTACACACACCAAGCAGACAAGTACCAATGTCCCATCAAATCGTGAAACAAGATCAAACCCTCTTGCAAATGAATTATAAGAAAAGACAACTTGAACGCCATTAAAACAACTGAACTAGTACAACTGTGACCCATTTCTTTTGACTTCTGTTGTCTGTAAATGTTCTGTCTTTTTTTTTTCTTTTTTACAGGTATATAGACACCAAGTGATGTGTTTGTTGTTGAAGAATGATGGCTGTCAAAGATCTGACATTATTTAATTAATTTCCTATTGAACCGTAAAATTTTCTGTACTGTAAGATGAATGGTGGGAGGAATGAAATCTTCTAACTGCAGATATTCATATCAATAGTTCCGTGTACTTCTACTCAGCACAGGTCTCTATGTGGTTCTACTTTGCAGAGAAGAGAATGAGACAGAAACAATCCTAATCCAGAGATTAGAAAAATTCATTATCCATAACAGCAGTTTTTAATCTTACTACCTGAGAGTGTTTTATATTACACCATGTGTAAACCGGAGAGGCTATGTAATGTAGTCAGATGCTGTGACAGACGCGTGTTTCCCGTACAAAAATCCAAGTGGGAACAGAAAACTACTCCATTACTACGAACAGCAGGTTTTCACCACATTCACTTCCTGAAAGACAATTGTCTAAATTGCAGAGTCAATATAGATCTACAACAAGTCAGCTAGCACGCTAAATATCAAGCCTTAGCAGATCCTTTTAACACAGGAGCTGCTGCTGAATTAAGAGGGAGTGTGAGAGACAACAAAGTGAAAAGAGAGAGTGTGAGAGAGGGGGGGAGAGACAGGTTATGTCAGAGTGGAGCTCGTGGGACAGAGAAAACTGTGAAAACATAGAAAGGTGAAAAAGACAAAGAGATCAAGGGTCAAACTACCTGATAAGAGGGAAAAAACTGTTGGTCTGTGTAAATTGTGCCATGTGTGCTTGTGTACACTTCTATCTTTGTGAGGACTGGTTTCAGTTATATACCTTACAGAGTGAGGACAGTTAAAAACACCAGCACAGACACCAGGAGCATGTGGCAAGGCATCAGAGCTCTCACTGACCAACAGGGCTCCCCAGCCTCCCTCTACTCTGATGTCACACTAACCAATGAGCTCAACAACTTCTTTGCTTGGTTTGACAACGGAGACAGAGGGAGGAGGACCACAATCCCAATAACAGGAGAGAAACAGCCTCTGGCACTGAGCGCACATAATGTACAGTGCACACTGAGTAGAATCAACCCTCAGAAAGCTGCAGGTCCGGACTGCATCCAAGGACGGGTCCTCAGGGACTGTGCAGGACAACTAGCTGGAGTCTTCACAGACATCTTCAATCTGTCTCTGTCTCTGGCTACAGTCCCAAAGTGCCTGAAATCTGCCATCATCGTGCCAGTGCCAAAGAAGTCAAACCTCCATGAATGACTATGGACCAGTGGCCCTTACTCCAACAGTGATGAAGTGTTTTGAGAGACTGGTCCTCTCACACATCAAGGACTCCATCCCAGCCACACTAGACCCACACCAGTTTGCCTACAGAGCAAATAGATCCACAGAAGATGCCATCTCGCTCTTCACACTGCTCTCACTCACCTGGAGGAACAGAGCACATATGTGAGGGTTATTTGTGGACTATAGCTCTGCCTTCAACACAGTCATCCCTGGTAAACTTACCATGAAACTCCACCAGCTCGGCCTGAGCCCACAGATCTGTAACTGGATCCAGGACTTCCTCAAAGAGCGCTCTCAGGCAGTGAGACCACACATGCTCCACCATCACCCTGAGGACAGACACGCCACAGGGGTGTGTGCTCAGTCCCATCCTGTACTCTCTGTTCACACAACTGTGTCCCTGCATTTGACACCAACACTACAGTGAAATTTGCAGGATGACACGACTGTGGTCGGGCTGATCACCAACAGTGACGAATCAGCCTACAGAGCAGAGATACAGAACCTGGTGGACTGGTGCTCAGAGAACAACCTCTCTTTGAATGCTGAGCAGACCAAGGAGATCGTCATCAACTTCAGGAGGTTGGGGACTTCACTCCGGTCTTCATCAGTAGTGAGAGAGTAGAGAGGGTGCCCAGCATTAGGTTCCTGGGAGCACACATCTCTGAGGACCTCACATGGACGACACACACCACTGCACAGGTGAAAAGGGCACAGCAGCAGCTGTTTTTCCTGAGGACACTGAAGAAAGTCGGACTACCACAAGAGATGTTAGTGACCTCCTACCGCTGCTCTCCATAGAGAGTATTCTAACATACTGCATCTCAACGTGGTATAGCAGCTGCTCTGCAGCGGACAGGAAAGCACTTCAGCGTGTTGTGTCCAGTGCACAACGGATAATCGGCACTCAACTTCCCTCGCTGGAGGAGATCTACATCACCAGGTGCCTCAGGAAAGAGACCAGCATCTGTGAGGACCCCACACACCCGTGCCATCACCTGTTCGAACTGCTGCCATCAGGCAGACGATATAAAGCCCTCCGCACCCACACAAACAGACTGAAGAACAGCTTCTTCCCCAAAGCTGTGGCTGTTCTGAATCAGTCAAAGAAACTCTCTGCCTGACACAACCACACCAACAGTCTACACTGGTTACATTGTCGCACTCCTCTTTTGTATTACGCTATGTAAATAAACTGATGGCAACTTGCACAAAACTGTAAATAATATGAGTACATTCACCACAGCCATATCTTTATATATATATATATATATTAAGATTCATATGTACATCTACCACAAGTAAATTCTGATCCCTAGTGCCCTCTAATTTATAATATATTTATATTTGACTGTACTTTCTTTCTTTTCTTTTTTTTGAGCACCTCACAGAGCCTAAACAAAATTTCATTGCACTGTACAACCTGTACTCTGCAATGACAATAAAAAGATTCTTATTCTTACATGTTGCACTCCTTAAGAAGTAATATCCTTTGACTGTTATGGCCATTTAAGAGAGCAGATTTCCGCTCTTTTGATATGCAAAAGCAGTGTTCACTTAATCTAACAGTGTGACAATCTGTGTTTACAGGGAAGCCTTCAAACACGTACTTTGTACTAAATCAAGATTCCTGCCAATAAAATAAATAATCTTTGTGTCAGTCTGTACGACCATGGAAATCATCTGATATTGGCAAGTATATCAGTACTGTGCACCACAAATTATGAAAGCCAAAGTATAAATGGCCCTTGGACATGACCAGTGACGGCAGAGATTTTAAAAACCTTACCCATCGTTTTGGCAGATAAAAAAAAACAAACAAAAAAAAAAACAGGCACAAAAAATTTGATTCTATTTAAAATGTCTAGTTGAGAAATTAAGCAGCCATGGAGGCATGCAGTCACAGTGTTGTGTTTTGTTTCCAGTCACAACCCTCAACTATAAAAAGGTCCCACTGTATCAGCGTCCCCTTTCTCAACTGCAGCCACACCGCCAATCCACTCCCCAATTAAGTTCTGGGAAAGACACCAGTTAAGGCTGGTTCTCAGTGAACTTCTTAAATCTAAGTTAAGCCTCACTTGCAGACTTTCCTCTCAACACAGACAAATTCCATCTGGTACTTAAGGACTGGCAGACTCCAAACATGGTCCAAATCCTCACCATTTTTAAGCAAATACATTTGCTTGGTTGAGTTTGTTGAAAGCAGTGTACAACCTGGGAAGCTCAATTCAGGGCAACACATAGGGTACAGCTCACTTACAAGACAAGAGTGCCCCCTTGTGGTTATAAATAGTGATGGCATCAGTTACACAGACACCTAAGATAAAATACCTAAAACAATAAAAAGTTTATAGTAATAATAGCATTGTTATTTTTATTATGCTGCTCACTGACTTCCAGTCAATGGACGTAATACAAACCACCACAATTAAACAATCTCTTACCAGTCATCTTATATCCACTGGCAGCCAGCTGTCCAGCCATGTACTCTCCATCTGAGCTGTTATGACTGCAGCCCCATGTTTTCATCCAGATCTTTTGGGTGCCAGGGATCAAACTGAAAATGAACAACAATGAAATAAGTATATGTTACTTGAAGTATGGAGAAAAAAAAATCTATATGGAAATTATAATTTCATAAATCCAGTATGAAACCTGCAACAGTGACAATTTCAAGCAGTAGTGCTAATAATCAGTTGATTATTTCTTCATCTGGTCTTTGTGTCACCAAAGAAGGTAAATATAAACAAAGAGCGGTAAAGTCCTGCATGACTTATGATCCCTGTCACTGGAATGTGGTTTTCCTCAGCAGATCCATGTGGCACTTACAATACAGCATGACAATCAACACAACAGTCAGATGAATGAGTTATCCATCAGTCCATATAATCTCATGCACATCTTGGTTTATTTGTAATAAGCCTGTGTGAACACAAAATGGACCAGAACTTCACTTTGATACTTATTGACTAAACTAAGATTAAACTGATCAAATCTTAAACATGACCATTGTTTTTTTCCATATTTTATTCAGAGTTGGAAATGTTGAAATACTATAATCAACATATCCACTACATGTATCACAATCCATCTAAGTAAGTGAAAAGCTAGAAATTAAGACAGACTGGTGCAAAAATCAGCAGTTATCTGACCTCTGGGAGACAGACAAATTTCTCAGTTCCATCATGTGCAGTAAGCCACACAAGTGAGCCACAAATGAGCAACACCAGAAGTGTGGAAATAGCTCACCTCAATGGAATGCAGTAACTTTAATGTTATCAATTACAGCTGCCCTTTTCCTCCAATGACATGCCAAAATGTCAAATTATATTTACTTACCCATCACTGGCCTAAAACAAACTGTATACAGAAGCAATATACCAATAAACTATTATCTAGTATCAATCACTGTACCACTATATCAAACATTTTGCTGACCTGTCAGCTTGGAGCTCTTCATTGCTCAGAAGTTCTTTTTTCTTCCTGGACCTCGGTACGATACTCTTTCTAGCAGACTGTCTCTCGTGAGGAGTGGGGTCACTAGAAGATACCATGTCTTCAATGTCTTCAATCAGAGAGTCACAAGTGGACGGCATGATGGTCTAAAAATCAAACAGAGCCTCTGTTAGCACAGCATTATTCTAGACTCTTTGGTGTATAAAACATCAGAAAATAGTTTTTTAAAAAAAAAAAAAAAAGGTTCACCACAGTCCTCTGAAGACCCAGGTAAAGTTGTCAAGTGCTTTTTTTTTGTTTTATGCGAACCATTAGTCCAAAACCATGAGACAGCAACAAATTTGAGAAGATGAAACTAAATCCATTATTAAAATAGCTGCAGACAATTTTCTGTCTATCACATAACCACTGCAGCTCTATTTTACAGTTGAGTGCAAACCATAGAAAAACTGAAATATGCATTTCATGTGTATGTGTATTTTTACATATCTTGAGTTGTTCACAATGAGGATTAAAACCAAGATCATCATGAACCTTTTCTCTATGTAGTAGTGTAATAGTGTGCTGCCTCCTCACTGTAACAGGAGTGGACTGTTACATGTAGATACAGAGGAAATCTAACTCAACAATAAAATATATTTTGTCACAAAGAACAACCTTAATTAAGCTTTTAGCTCATCTTTTCAACTGAGTCTCTCTCACTTGTTGCTTTATCATTCCTCTAACTTTCTTTGCTACAGCTAGAAATATGCCAGACAAAAGGCGATCAGGCCACACATAGGTGGCAGTAAAATATTTGATTAGGTCATGCCTGAGATGGTCATGTAAGTAGGTCCATCATCCCAACTTATGAGACGTTTGTGTGCATTCAATTATCTGGCGAAGTTAATATTGCAAAGACAAAGGCACTGAAAACCACAACTACTTACTTACTTGGTTTGTCGTGTAAAGCAATAAAAATTAATTATAACTAACTAGTGACATCCAAAATATATCTTCACATCTTAGCTGCTGGTGGCATTGACTACATATAAAGCTGACAACATAGTTACATTAGTTAACGCGTGCGTTAATTTTACCTCTTAACTGTATAAATTGACATTTACTAGCTGTGTTTAAGATGTATTAACCTACCCAGCTGATGTTTTCAGTATTTTCACCCGACTTTCATCTTTAACTGTATGCACGCGCTAGGTGGTTTGCACTACCTAAGGCTGGCTAGCTTCATTAGCTAGCTCCTACCCACGTGCACCTAATTTTGGACACGCAGCCCCCTTAAGATGCAGTAAGACTCCCTTACCTTTGTCGCAATGTGGTGATTAGTTAAGATAAATACGATTTCTAAGGAAAGTCTGTTTTGAAAATGAAAAAGAAATGATTTGCACCATCAAAACATAGTTGCCACAACTCTCACACCGCCATACTTGTACGTAGCTACGGTAGGCAAAGAGGGACAAATTTGACGCGTGCGTCTTTCGCAAACAGTCGCCCTTTAAAGATTTTCTCTTTCAACAGTACCGCCTTTTATATGCAGTCTATGAGTACAGCAAACCAATATGTTCTCAGATGATTTTCCATGTTCTGTAAAGTACTGCACTGTAAAGTAATCCCTAAGGACAAATCATAAACAAAATATTCCTGTAATATTGTTAATACTTTTTGGTTAAGAGGCAGACTCTCTGTGGAAGTGAACATAGCCGAATAGCAAAAGAAAAAGTGTCAAAGACTCCCTCACATCATTCCAAAACCAAAACGGGCACACAGTGTCACAGAAGCTAAGCTCCCTACACACTCCAGCAGAGGACAACCATGTCCCTGATCTTGGCTCAGTGGCGTGTACATACATGCAGGCAATGTCTCCTAATGAGCAGTAAAGGGATGTTAGGCTGTGTACTGCTTTTTGAGTCTAAGAGATGCTCTGCATTTTACAAAAAAAACCCACTGACAAAAGAACTAAATAACTTTAAAATATCCCCCAAATAAAGAAAATCATATTTCAATACATTTGTCCACTTAACTATCAATAAAGATTTATCGTATTTCTTATCTCTCTTGATCTTTGACATTAAGTACAGTCAATCAATATACAGTATTCTGAGGCGATTTTCCCTGCTCTAAGCACTACAGTGTAAAGTAATCCCTAAAGACAAGTTAAGCAAAACATTAATGTCTTTATTGTCTTTATTCAAATTTTCAATTACAAACTCCCAAAGTACAAAAACAAATCGATTTGGGGGGGGGGGGGGAGGGGGGGGGGGGGGGGGGGGGGGGGGGGGGGGGGGGGGGGGGGGGGGGGGGGGGG
>JBBMJY010000025.1:15031077-15067095 GCA_037833715.1 Toxotes lorentzi | reverse complement strand
AGCACTAAAGGGGAAAGGAAGCCCTAAAGAAAAGTTAAGAAAAACAGTGATTTCTTTGGTGTTTTTGTTCAAATTTTCAATTAAAAACTCCCAAAGGAAAAAAAAAAATCCATTGAACCCCCCCCCCCCCCCCCCCCCACATGTACAATTCAAATTCCTTATTTAACAGATGTTAAAGAAACAGTTTATATAACTGAATAACGTACATCAAAAACATCAAATTAGTTACCTTAAACATTCAACAGCACACCAATACTTTCACCCATGAGCTCGAATTACAAAAAAAAGTAATGTTTTTCTCTGTAATCAGTGGAAACGGGCATCAATGTCATAATTTTATAGTCAATTCTTTCCCATCAAAGAGTTTCCTTTTCACACAACCATTACAGATTATTTATGGATCAGTATATTGTATTTGGTAACAGCTTAAGAATAACTGTAGGAAAATAGCAGGAACAACAGTGCTGCTTCAATAGTTAACACCACATTTAGCCTAATGATAACTTTCTGCAAGGTCTAATCACACATCAGAATCACACATCAGAAATAAAGGAGCTGCAGTTTTAAGAGTCACCCATTACACATTTATAGACTCACTGGCTAACTAGCATTAGCACTGCATTACAATCTTTAACATTCCATAAGAAACCCATGGAAAAGTACAATCTTTCCAAAATTCATGTTTCCATCACATAAAAGTGGATAAAATATTGTGACCAGATTCTGGTCACTTGTAATTGATGGAGGAAAATTTAATTGCCTACGTAAATGGAATTGGAAAATAGCACAACTGTGGTTAGTGAACCAAACTGGGGGAAGAAATTGAGCTTGATTTCTCCATAAATACATATAAAACACACTGATATAAATACGCCTATAGGGAAATTGTGTTTTGTGAATCAGAGCATTTCTGTGCATTTATGTCAAATTTCATTCACTTATAATATTTCTGCTCACTTAGAAACTGTATTTTCTCCTCAACTGAATGGATGAGGTTCAGGTTAACAATTGGGTTTTGACTTTACGAAGTGAAAATTTAACAGGTTTTAACAGGTTTTAGAAGTAAACTCTCTGTGAAAGTGAACATAGCCGAAAAGAAAAAGTGTCAAAGACTCCCTCACATTATTCCAAAACTAAAATGGACACACAGTGTCACAGAAGCAAAGCTCCCTATGCACTTCAGCAAGGCACAAGTCCCTGATCCTGGTTCAGTGGCATGTACAGACATGCAGGCAACATCTTGTAATGACCAGTATAGGGATGATAGGCTAACTGTGAATGAATGCCTGCAGGCATTATTGAATGTGTACTATGTTTTGAGAGTTGCTCTGCATTTAAAAAAAAAAACTGACAAAAGAACTAAATAACTTATAGAAAAAATCCAAAACCAAAAAAAAGAAACAAAAAAAATACATACAATACATTTGTCCACTTAACTATCCATCAAATGTGCACCCCAGTATTCAAATTTAGAGCAAAAGTATACTCATTATTGTATCAGGGTATGAGTGGAATCTGGCACACCTCAAAAGACAAAAGTGCCATGTAATATCAAATATCACACCTAAATGATGTAAGGGTAATTTCTATGACAGAGGAGAATTCAAAGACTCATACACACTATGGCATTTACCTCAACGCCCTATTACTATAGTCAAACATTAAGTGAGAGGTAGCCTACAGTACCTTGTGCACTGAAAAATTTAGAAAACTGTACATCAATTTACACATGGCAGGCTTACTCTTTAGCAAGCTTGATCTTTGACATTAACTCACACATGCTGCACACGCAATGACTCAAGCGCACATCAATCAGGTCGGGGAGAAGTGAACACTAACAGCAGCAATATTTCCTGCAGCCGCAGGTTTTTCTAAGTTTAAAAGCTTGGGTTTCAGACAAGATGTTTGCTTTCTGTTCTTATCAGGGATGTAATCAAACAGAAAAAGCTTTTACAACAGCAACAGTGTTTGAAATACCTAGAGGGGAAAAAAAAAATCACATCCCTGCAGCTCTTATTTCACCACGTCCTCAAGCTTTTCTTGATTAACCACTGTTTAAAGATTCAGTGGCCCCTAGACAACACAACACCAAGACTTGGCTGCACTGAATTTGCTTACATTACAACCCAGGTCTTCTGTTTTGTTTTTTGTTTTTTTATCATTTTTTTCTTTTTTCAAATTTTTTTTTCAACATCCAGTTACGGCAGAAAATAAGCCCTTCATTACATGCTGCAGCGTCAAATGGTGGATATCTGGTCCTTTGTTGCTTAGGTGACCATGATATCATTAGTTATTTCTACAGTATTAAAATGCATTAAAATTCAACACTTATTAAACCTAAAAAGACTAATACTCGCCTATTCTACACTGCTTTAGGCAGTGTCCATTGAGTGGTTCAAAGTCAAGAATTTTCTGATAAGCTCAAACCACAGTATAATTTCACAGCACACAGTCTAACTGAGGAGGCGTTAGGGGACGTTTTGTTATGGCAGCTTCTGCTGATGACAATGGAAGTGACAGGTGAAAAGCAGCGAGAAAGAGGGAGTTTCTGTCCTGAATTCACAAAGTATCAATAAGAGAGATGATTTTCAAGTTTGCAAATCCTGTGTCCTACCAGGCCACACTTATACGGCTACATCAGGTGTTTTTGCTCAACCCCAAGAGCGATGGCTTTTCAGGGCTCTGCTATCAACAAAAGAAAAATTTCAGGGTTATGTAAGATTAAACAGAGTTTTTGGGGTTTTTTTTTTTTTTTACATGTTGAGCATTTTTGCATTTGAAAATATGAGGCTGACCCAACGAGCAGCAGATGACACGCTGATCGGGTTATAAAAGACTGTATGCCAGTCTTCCTTAAGAGCATTTAGAGAACACCCTTCTATTATTTTTCACTGCCATTTTACAGTTTACTTTAAATTTGAAAATTACCTCTGGGGCACACCACACTGACAACAGTCATTCATGCCACTCTCAATTCATCTAAATGGGGCTTAAATGTAATAAATCCTCATACTCCTAGTAATTTTATTATTAGAAGCCCAAATATACAATAGATAACCTGGAAGGGGTCTGAGCAGACACAGAAACAAGACAGGTGACCAAAGCCTCAGCCTGGTCTAACCTAACCGTAAATTCACAACCACTGCGGTCATGGACGCCGTGCACCAAAATTGCCCTGTTTTCTTTTTATATTTATTTAAATTTTTAAAATGCTCTACATTTTAACACACACAAAAAAAATCCTACAAAACAGTCACCAGTCTGAGCATTCAATCACAGATCATTGGTGTAATAGAAAGCAATCATTAAGAATTCTTCAGTCTCTCCTCTGCCCCAAAACACTTGGCATTAACACTCCTTTAAACGTGTGGATATGTCTCAGGATGGATTATCTGGATGAATTTGGACAACAGAAAAGAAAATGCGTCACTAAGAACGAATAGCGGTTCAGTTTATCCTCTCCCTTGCCGAAACACAGATTTACAGGCCTGTAAAATCCTCATATTTGAAGCATCCTTCAAGATTTAATGGCAAACAACACTCCGCTCCTGAGCACTTGATGGTTTCTGGCGACTGTATCTGTGCTCCTCATGTGCATTTTCATTTGAATTTTGTGCTAAACCCAATCACCCAGGATGTGTATTAATGCCAGGTGATGTGAGGCTGTTTTCAAGCTGTTCTCTGTACAGTCACAGCATCACACAGAGAGGTGGATACCCTTCCCCTCTCACCGTTTACGCTTAACCAAACACACAGCAAAGGCTTTCATATGTCCCCCAACGCTCAGCTACACTGGAGGCCTTACATAGTCTGAGACGAGGAGCAATGGTCATGTCTGCTCACTGACCAGTCATGTCTTTGTGTGTAATCATTCAAGGCCATTCATCTCTCACACCATGAAAGAACATGGCATTTAGTCCCACTGGGATCAGAAAAGCCCTCAATGTTTCCTCTCCGTCTATTTAAAATTGGCTTCCACTAACTACAGTCAGTCACAGGCATCGAAACCCTCACTGATTCTCCATCCCTCTCGCATGCACTCAATCTGACCTTCTGCTAGCTAATGCTAGCTGCACAGGAGGTCATCCAGGCAGGAGGGCATTTTATCAAAGTCATAGGCTTCAAACAAATCGCTGATCCCCTGGTCATCTGCCAAACCTAAAAGGTAGTCATCTTGGTCCAGAAGAGGAGGCCCAAGGTTTAGGAAAGGCCCTGAAGGGATCTGATCTTCTGTCTGCTGGAGAAGACTGGTGTACGGGGCCGAAATGGGGGAGAGAGGGGTAACCGAGACCGCTGAAGAGGAGGAAGGTGGAACCATGGAGGAGGAGGGAGAAGTGGTCGTGCAGCTGGGATCTGTGAAAGAAAATGGAGTCAGCTAGTCTCAGACTACCTTTCTTTGAATTTACATACATATATTTAAGCCTTAACTAAATTGTTGCCTAATATTCAAAGAGAAAGATTAAGCAAACTCAAACCTCTACATGTAAAACTCTAAAACTCTGCTGCACACCTGTGCTTATCTGAAACAAACCTTGAAGGACTTTAAGGAAAGGAGAGTTCCCATTGATGTCTGTGTTGCCATTTTTTACAGGACTCCTGGGATCATTCTCCTCATCTGGGCACAGCAGGACTTCGATAGGACCTTTGGTGCTGGTCAGATGGATGGATAAACTCTAGAAGGAGGGGGGAAAGAATTAGCTTAATCAGTTCAAATCAGAACTGAACTGAAACAACTCCACTTGATATGATGGGTGGACAGACTATAGACCGTGTGACAGCTTTGTTTACTGAGACGTCACTCCCAAATGTTTGGTAACACTAAATCTAAGAGGGTGAATTAACTAACAGCAACTTCCAATCTTGGTTCACTGATGTCAGAGGAATTGTTGTGTCTTTAAAGTTCACACTCCGCACAAGTTTTGTGAAGCAGTGAGTTTTGTTTTGCTTTTTTTTTTTTAACTTAGAAACCACTTTGTTGCCAGCAAAAAAAAACAACTGTTTAGTATCTTGCTCCAACTCAGACATAGTTTGCTGTCGGTATCTGCATCAAACCCAGGGTTTGGTCTGTAACAGGTTTGTCTGCTTCATATAAAGACTGAAAGCAGAGAGAAGCAGCTACCTCACTTTGCTATAAATCCCATTCACACAGGATTATTACTCCAGAACAGCATGTCCCAGGCACATCCCAACACTTTATTTAAAGTTGAAACTATTAATATTCTCTGGATAAGTAGGACGCAAAGTGACTTATCCCAGATGTCCAACTGTTTCTTTAAATGAAATTCAAGTCACAGGTTGTGTGACAAGTGAGCAAGAAGCAGATGTTTCATCAGGAAAACAATGACTAATCCAGCCTATGTTGGCGATGTGTTTGTGCGAGTATACACACCTCATCAGGGTCTGGTACTTCTAGTTTGGTGTCTGTGGGAGCTTTGACGACAATGACGGTCTGATCTCTGAGGTTGCCCAGCTGTTTGATGTCTTGATATGTTACATAGGCATATGTGAAGAAGAAAAGGTTAAAGAAATAACCCCACAATGGTCAGTACATGTTAATGCTGCACTAACATGTGTATGCGAGCCTGAAAATGCTCATTGCATGAAGACAAACATCCAAACTGCTGAGGTGACTGCAGCACCATGGCTCTGCACATGCTGCTGTTGTAAGCTAGATGAGCTCATAAAAAAAGTGTTCTCTAAAGACAAAGATGGAAGATGAAACCTCGCACATCTGCTACCGCGTTTCACATAAAATTCCTGTGAGCCAGGAATAAGCCTGAGCCTGAGTTTGCCATCCGTTTGAAAATGTTTACCTGCAGAATTATGATAGTAATAACATAGTTACAGACTGTTTTGATACTGTAAGAATCTTTTTAACCTTTGAACCACATGTCGACTAACAACAAAAGGATATTTCTGGTTGCTTGGCAACTCGCTCATGTGTCTCATATCCAAGCTGCTTCGCTGGATAAGTTGGTCAAGCCTCTGCTCTTCTTCTCCCAGCGCAGAAACTTCCGCCGTCAGCCTTTGTCTCTGGCTCAAAGCTCCCTCTACTTCTAACAGACTGCAGCCCCTGAGAGTGAGAGAGTATTGAAGAGACTAGAATTAAAACAGACTTAGTACTGTCATGTTCATGGTTTCAAATATTTGGTACGATAGTTGCAACAGTGCAAAAGATGTGTCTAATCTCAGTTTTCCTTTAAATGCATTTATAGCACAGGTAATTTGAGGCCTGTTCCTAAACTGCATGTGCTCTTAGTGATTAATAAACAAACAACGATATAATTAAATTTGCAAAGTAGAGTGTAGCACAGCCGGGTATCCTCATACTTGATGTGGCAACAGCTTGCATGCAGCAACCTGCCTTCCTGTGCTGTACAGGCAAAGGAACACCCTCGACCTATTTACTGGACAAAACCATTCATAACATTTTTACTACAACAATCCAAGATAAACTCGTAGATTTTCGGACGCTTTAAAAGCCAAAACTAATACATACACACAACTCTGCTCAGGTAATGTTTATGTGACAGAAACAATGTTTCGTTATTTGTATAGCAGTTTGATCAAACTGTCAGCATTTAGCTGAATGTATGTGTGTTAGGGGATAGAGTTTAGAGAAATAAAAGCACAAACTTTGGAAAGAAAGAGGGAGATAGAAACTGTCCTGGGCTGATTAGGAAAATGGAAGGAAAGGAAGGAGACAGTATGAAATACAGAAAAGGAGCAAAGCTGGAGGAGGATGAAAAATGGAGGAACCTGAAGAACTGGAAAATGTAACACAATGTCATAAATTTTAGGGGGTGACTGTGTCCACAGATAAAACAAACCATTCTTTTTAAAAGATGAAAACCAAGTATTTGCATGATCAAGTGAGAGAAATAACCGCTTACATCCACTGAATGTTGTTCTTTGATTTCTTCTTTATGAGATGAATGCCTTCTAGTACGTTGGTGATATCATACAGCCGCCTTTTCTGTACCTGAAAGCAGAGAATGCGGGTCTTTAGATTTAACCACATAAATTACTATCAACTTAAAAAAACCAGACAGTATTCATTTTCGTTTTCAATGCACTGAACAGTTCGGAGATAAAGGTACCTGTAAAGTTTCAGCCGCGAGGTTGAGGTCCAAGACGCCATCAGAAGACTGAGCAAGAAGATCCACAAACTTCTTTGTTAACAGGCCCAGGGAGGTGTCATACCGAGTCTTCTCGGGTGGAGATTTGGGCGCTGTGGTGAAGGAGAAGCAGCAGGAACAGAGAAACCAAGGGGAAGGAAAAAGTATTTCAGAATTATACTTGATATTTAATTTTGTGTGTGTGCGTGTTCCCCATTTCAGCTCTGACCATTTCTCTGATAAAAACCTCCTTCAGTGAATCCACGCGATTACAATTCAAATCCCTGTGTGGTGTGACATGTCACTTAGACACCATAACAGCTTTTTTTTTTTTTTTAACTTAAAACTTCAGCAAACACATATGACAAAATTCATTATAAAGCTACTAATATACCAAGAGCATATAAATCACCAACTACTAAGTGTTGATGCTACTACTCAGCAGTCCACAGTGTTATAGTGAATTTGTCTGCTGTGTTTAATGGAAAAGGAAAAGTACTTTTGATATCATTGATTTTGAAGGCCTGTTATTCTCACACACAAAATGAGACAAGGCCCTGGTAAAGGGCTGTGTTAAACTGTCTTTCACTTAGAGTGATCATGTGGTTATTTAACCCTTGATGATTATGTCTACAGCATTAACACCGTCCAATGCGTTCCGCTCAGTGAATATGTAGAAAGAAGCCACATCTAGACTGTTCCTGTCCATGAAACTCAGTGTGGTCCATTTCCCACATAGGATGACCCCGAATCACTGTGCTGTAAAATTCTGGATTGAATGTACTGAATGGATGTCAAAAGGCTACTTAGCCTTCTGCTTCTTACTTCTGGGTGTCTTTAGCCGTGCCCCATTGGTCACTGCAGCCCCTCTGCCCCTCGGAGTTCTGGCTGGTTCTGACTGATACTGATGGTCTGAATCATCGAGCGCCAATCGCCTTTTTGCCTAGAAGGACAAAAAGATACTGTTAAGAGCAGATATCTGTGTTGTGGTGGCTTGGCAGGTATCAGTCGTCTCTGAAGTCACTTCACAAGCAATGAAGAAAACATTTATCAGCTGTTTGATAAAAAAAGCACACTTTGATCACCAAACTGAGAACATTGTCCGTCACAGCCTTTTCCATTAAAGGTCTGATTCCCACAGCGTATTTCACACGTTGTTTTGGCAGTGAAGACACCGCCAAAAAAATCTGCCAAGCTGCAGGATGTTTTTCATCAAAATGCCAACATATCATGAAGAACTTGTCAGTTTAATACACTTTGCCTCGCGTCTAATGATGTGTCACAAAACCAGTTGCTGAATTTCTTCTTTTCCAAGCTGTCTGACCAAGGCAAAACCTCATTGCTTAAGTCTGAGTCATCCCTGTGGGTCTGATCACAGAGCTGCAGAGTAGTGGCAAAGATCATCAATACAAGTATATTAACAAGAGTATACTCAGACCACATGACCCCATGACTAAAGGGAAGGATCAAGTCATTTTCCTGTTGTACCAAGGCTCTTCAAATATTGCTTAAAGGAAATCCCAACCTACTGTGTAAGAATGTCAAGTTATTTTCCGTAACCTATTTACCCATTAATCAAATCCAAATAAGAATGTTATCACTGCCAGAGCAAGCTCAACAGCCATTTGTGAGCTTATGGTGTGTTTGATGTCCAATGTCTATGTTTATGTTCACTTGAAAGGTACTGATCGCCAGTGTTTAACCTGTCACAATCAATTATTGAATTTTTGAAGAAAAAAAAAACTGCCAACTTACACATTTAACTTGACAAAGGTCAAGTATGTTCACCACCTCTGATTTCAGCAGTACACATTTAAAAGTGACTGCCTATAATATTTAACACTAACTTTAAGTTGATTTGAGTGATGTGTTAAACATCTTGAAGCCTTTATACTGCAAATGGTGAACTGCCTAACATAAGCATTTGTGAACCAATCATGTGACGTTTCTGCAGTGAAAAACTGAATACTTTTTCTATCGCCAGCCTAAATTGGCATTCTGGTCATCCCCACTGTTACGTGCCCTACTGAATAGTCTCTTCAACCCTTGAGATTTTGGTGCTGGCAAGAATCCACCCTGTTTTAGTGTCTTTGAGCAACACCCCAGTGACAGAGTGCTGCTCTACTGCATTTCCCTCTAAAACTGCTGCTAGGGTACAAGTCAATTTACCCTCAGCAAATATAAACCATTTTAATCATAGTTAAACCCATCTTTAAGACTGTTTTACTTTATCTAGCCCTAGTATGAGGAAAAAAATAATATGCCCTCTGTTGACAGTCAAAATGTCAGCCATTTTATAACAGCAAGCAGCTCCCCTCACCCCCTGCCTGGTCATGGCTTCAGTCTGAAAATACACAGACTGGTTTAGTTCATGAAAGATGAATAGCCAGGAACAAACCAACACCCTGATTGCTGCTGAAACTATTTTGTGGTTTGTGCATGTAGAGAATACAGGAACAGTGCATCAGCACTAAAGCAACAAACTCAAGTTTCACTTTACTTGGCATGAAAGGCACCATAACGTTACACTTTATTTACAAAAGATGAACACAAGACATTTGTGCAAAATTAAGGTCAAGGCCGACAACGAGTAATGTTGTCCTCTAATAATCAATACTGCTACTAGCATAGAAAGCTAACATTTTCAAGCTTCATCCAAGTTGGCTTGCATCTTCAGAGACGACTGGGAGAAATATCTACCGAGCAGTTTCAAAGCTGAAGGAAGCCTTTAGCTATGCCCATGTCTTTGCGAGTTTGGCAACTCGTGTCTTGTTAGAAAGCGAAAAAATGAGCTAACTAAGAGCCAAGCTGCCTAACAAATCCCCCAACCCCCAAATTAAGACACAAACCGAAGCCACTAGGCCACCGCTAACGTTACTCATCTCTTACCAATATTTCCATCTGCCTGCGAGGCTGAAGCGGACTCAAAAGCACCATGAAGTTAGCATAGCACGCTATTAGATGACAGGACTGCGTTTCTGTAAACGCAAAACTAACTTAAACTCGCCATTTGCTTCTCTGCAGTCAACAAACCACTTAACCAACCCACTTGGATAACTTAGCTAGCGGTAGTTAGTTAGCCACCTCGCTAGGTTGAGTCGTGGGAATGCCCTGGCTAAGTAGCTAACGTTAGCTGCCCGAACAACAAGCTCGGCTAACCTAGCAGGCTAACATTTTGTCGTGTTTGAGGCTAGTTGTAGCAAGCCAAATGTGCTCAAACGAGCTGTGTATATTATTACCGGCGGTCTTCCCAGAGCGGGTCGTTGTCCTGCTCCGTTTGCTGCAGCTTGTTGTGGAGTTGTATAAATGTTGTTTATCTGAGGCTCGGAAAAACACACATTTGATGTCTGTGTAACGTTGCAAGGCGGTGAGGTGGTAATTATTTGGATATACGTAGCGTTGGATTGTCCGGGGTTTAAACGATCCGAAAGAGTTGTTAAAATTATATTATTGTCCAGAGGAGAGCCCCCAACCCCTGCTAAAATCACTTTGTCCGGAGCCGAGGAGATCCCTCTTCTCATCTTGCGTATTCGGGGTAACCCCTTTCTTGTCTCTGTACTTTCAAGCCCGTATGGCTGCTAATCCGCCGCAACAATTACAAAAATAATCAGACCAAAGTAAAGATGAGAGTCTGATTCATCGACTTTTGCAAAGTATTTTTCTTTATGAAAGTGCATTTAGGCAGATGCAACGGATTAAAAAGTAGCGCAACTCTCGTTTCTCCCGTCAAGAAATGGCTTCAGGAAACGGCCTGATGAATGAAGGGATACGGTTTACGCGCTCAAGAGCCCTCCCGCGAAACTCAGATTTCCCGGGAAAATTTCAAACGGAATTTGCATGTCAGACACTATTGGTTCTTCAGAAAAGATTCCCCACCCCCTTCACTGCCGCATTGACCAATGACAGCTCACGAGTCAGTGCGCCACGTGTTCATTGGCAGTTGTAAACAGGCGACGTCACGGGTCACGCCTTGCGCGTTCCCTGACAGGACGCTAAGTGGCGCAAGTGACCAATTGTGCTGAGGAGACAGAGTGAAGTGGCTAATGTACGACAGAACAGAAAACACGACTATGTAGTTACAAAACGCGGCAGTTTAAGATCTACTCGCCATGCATTTACGTTAGTTTGATATTATTTGATTTATTTGCTATTTATGTTCTTATGTGGTAAATTAATGCTTCTTGATTTTTGTAAAGTTTACTGCAGGAGAAACTAAACGATTTTGTAGCCACTGAAACAATATCGTTCCACCTTTTTTGACTTGATTTTTGTGGGCCTTTAGATGACAGTGACAACCATCGTTGAGAATTAAACAGGTTGCTGTGATTGGTCTGATCAGTGTGAGCTGGTAAAACCAGTGAAGTAAAAAGTGGTGACAATATTTGATACAGATTAAAAGATAAAATACAAAATGCAGCTTCCCCTTTTTTGCCTAAAAGGTGGCTCAATTTGAATTTTGATATTGTGTGGCATCATGTTTGTTTTAGTGCATCGTTTTCTTTGTATGCGCTTTGGGCCCTACGCCCTTGCTTATTTCATACAGAGTACGTTTTTTATTTTGTATATGCAAAGCTCTTTGTTTTGTGCTTCTTTGTTTCTGGTCAGTGCTTCTAATTTTTCACATATATTGCCTACATTATTGGACTCAAAGCAACTCAAAGTCTGCCTCAGCATGATGTTGATAACAAGTACAAATGTTCTCATCATTGAGAACAGCTTAGCCCTGATGGGCGTTGTATCTAACCCAAATATACATTGTAGGAGTAGGCCTGCAGTGACTTGATTAACAGAAGGTCACAAAATACACCTAACTAAAAGTTGAATGTTTGCCAAAAGTTATAGTTTTACTTGTTGTTTCACTGTCTTTACATATCTCGACACAGTGGGAAACTTTCCTTAATTTGCTGGCAGATTCTATAAACCGATGGCATAGGTATTTGTAAGTTTACATGTTAATGTATATACACAATAAAGGTTTGCATATAATGGTGGAATTAAGTACATTTATTCAAGTACTATACTTAAGTACAATTTTGATGTATTTATACTTTCCTCGAATGTTTCCATTTATACATTATACTTCTAGCCAACTATATTTCAGAGGGAAATATTGTACTCTTAACTCCATTATACTTATTTGACAGCCATAATTACTTGTTACTTTGTAGATTAGGATCATCCATATAAAATGTGTTCATCTTAAAAAATATGATGTATGTTTATACAATAACTACAAAACAGTATATAAAGTAGTTTAAGTAATCTCTACTTTGACCCACCAGAACATTAAAAAGCTGTTTACACATCAATGCATGGATTACAATAACGATAATACAACATATGCAATAATATAATCACATGGAAAGAGCCATTCTGCATATTCTTCATGCTTTAAGTACATTTTCTTATCAGCATAAGATTTTGAATGGAGGATTTGTAATGGAATGTATTTTATGTTGTGATACTCCATCTTTTACTTCAGTAAAGGATGTCAATATTTCTAATACTTACATAACATGTGTGATACTGGTTTCTCAGGCCATATAACACTTTGGGTATTGCTAATATAGTCATCCACATGACAAAAATGTTAGTATGTACTGTTTATCCATTAAATAGATTAATTGTGGTGGTATTATGACATAATGTTTGTAGAGACAACTCCTCAGCTTGAGGATTCTTCTTCTCCAACATAGAGTTTCAGTCTGAAAGACACTGAACTGTCCTTACAAAAGATTTTACATCACTACCAGGCTACCAATTTGTGATCCTAACCTCTGACCTCCATGTTGAGGGATAAAAGAAGAAGGAATATTCTCCCATGGGAATCCATTAAATATCACATTATTTGTTTATTATTGGGAAAAGCTAGTATCAGTGTCCTATGCTGAATTCATTGCAGGTCCCTCACTTTAAATGTCATCCTTGGACTAAAAGTGCAAAAAAGAATTCAGTATGTTTACCAGGCAGCCACTAACAAAACCTGACATTAATTATGACTTACAGCAATAACTGCACAGTAATTAATTCATATTCATTCCCATATGTCTCTCAGCCCTGCAAGCCATGCCATGGTCTCACAACAGAGCCCTCATCAGTTTTCCAGATGGCCTTCTTTCAGCCCACTCATACTAATTCATCAGTTTTGAAATTAGATTTCTAAACTTTCACAAAGCAGATGTCTGATGATCATTGTTACTTCACAAACTGAAAGTCACAAAGTCATTTTTCGCAGTGAGGATGCCTGTATCAATCACATTGACACTACATTAGTTGTATCGTGTCTCAGTAACTTATTTAAACAATTGTCCATATTTTCTTAATCTGTTTTAATAAGTATTTTTTTTAATAGTCACTAACAAAACCCCTCATTTTTAGTCCATGCAGGAGAAACAGCCTCTGTTTCCACCTTGTTTATCTATGTTGCGACTAAAGCTTGAAAACCAGCCTGAAAAACACCGGAAGTAATGTGAGGGAGCTTTAATTTGGAAAAAAAAAAGGTTACAACATTAAACAAAAATCCAGGTTAACTGTATTAGACATTATGCACTCATATTTTTCTTTAAACATAATGACACGTTCGTCAACCCGGCTTTTATTTTTGAAGCAATGACCGGAAAAAGCTCAAGTCTCTGTCGGACTTGACTGGTACTGAGTCAGAGTAGGAGGAGGAGGAGAGGGAAGAACTGGGAGTGCTATGCCTGATCTATCAAACTGTGTGGACTGGTTTAACTTGTCACGGAGCCTTTCGGGCAAACTATGTATTTCAGTCACAGACAACAGTAAGTAGTAAGCTTAAAAAGAAGGGAAAAGACAACCGGGAACACCGAGGCGTCGCGACAGAACAACTACGCAGCATGGGCGAGCGGGCAGACACTGCGTTTAAAACCACTGGATCCAAGTGGCTGCTGCCTGTCAGTGAAAACTTGGGCTTTTCCCTTGACCAGGTAGGACTGTGTGTCCACGAATAACAAGCCACCGGGGGAAGAGCATTTTCCCAGGATGCGTTTGTCCTCTGAATAGACGGTGTCATGAATGAATGGTCTGTTAGTTAATGTTGTGCAACTTGTTAGAGAGACGTGCAATGGTTTCTCAACAGTCACCCACGCCCACAATGCAGTACATAACTGTAATGCTATAGATTAGAGGTCTTTGATGTTGTTTTTCTTTCTAAAATGACACGAGAAATTGAAGACCTGGATGCCGAAGTTTAAACAGCCGCCTACTTAAAATATATAGCCAACTATTTGATGGTCTGCTTCACAAATATCACAGCGAAGCTATACATCCTTATAAAATGGATATAATACCACTGAGGATGATAAAACAAGTGGAGAAAACTTTTTATAACTACACCATGCGATCACAGTAAGTGCTTATATATTAGGAGCTGTTTTTGTGTTTTAACAAAAAGCATGTGGGTTTGTTGAGTATTTCTGAGCAGCTGTAAACCCCCCATCCTAATCTCTGTCTCTGCCACACAGGTGAATTTTTTGGCATGTCAACTATTTGCCCTGGCTGCTGCCTTCTGGTTTCGTCTCTACCTCAGTCCTAGCCATGCCAATCCCCTGGTCAGACATGCCGTGGCCACTCTCCTTGGGATTGCCTTTCTCATCTTCTGCTTTGGATGGTACGACATGACACAGTCCCACATAGTTATCCATTCATATGTTGCTACACCCATTCATATTTTCTACTTTGAGCCAGTGGTTACCAGCATGTCTCAAGCAAAAATATGTGACAGTCAGCAGTTTACCGCTGAGCAGATCTCAACTATCATTTGTCTACCTCCTGACAAAGAGGCAAGGCTGATGTCCTGTGTGCAGGTTGCAGTGCCACAGGTTTATAATTATAGGAGGACAATGAAGCTGTAGACAATAAGAGTCCACACAAAGGAGACACACCGGAGAAATGTGGTTGCATTTGAGTAACAGGTTTCAGGGGAAACATGTCAAGGCTCTACTGGCACACACTGTGTCATATCACAGAGATAATATCCCACTTCAGCCTAATAGTGTGTGTCGTGTACAGGTACGCAGCTCACATCTTGACAGTGGTGGTTGCAAGCTACTTGATCATCATCAGCGCTGACATCAACAATGTACACAAGTAAGTCTTCAAGACTTCAAAAGATGAGTCCAGGATATGGCCGTGTTTTGGAGACAAAATATATATGTAATTCTTACATGTGTTGTAACTTGTGATATTTAAACATGTCAAATATTAGGTGTGCAATCAATCAATGTCCTGTTTGCCACATCTTGAAAGGGAATGTGCAAACAATCTGTACTGTGTAGTTCTGCCATTTGTAACAATCTGGTAGTGTGATTGGTCATAGACAAACAAAATCCTGTTGTGTACCATAATTAAAGTTGGTACAGAAAAAGTGTTATTCCAAGACCAGACTGACCAGTATGTCTGTCATCATGGTGACAAGTGGAAGACAGACCTCAGCTCATTTCCACAAGCGTGGTGCAATTCTAGGTATGTTGACTTCAGGTAAAACTTGTCAGGCAAGATCAGCCCAGAAACTATTTACGTCATAGGTGTGTGTTGGGTGGAGTGGGCAGGTGGCTTAGTCTACATAATAGCAATGATATTGATCATTTATTTGTAAGTTGAAGTTTTTGACATTTAATTTAATTTTTTTTTTTTTTTAGTTTCTCATGTTACGTCAAGACAGACTGTGTGCATATGTATTTTCAGTGTCTTTTTCTCTCATGTTTATAGTGTATTTGTGTAGCTTAATTACTGTCCATATTTGTTTTCTTCATAGTTTGCTGTTTGTGTGTGTGTGTGTGTGTGTGTGTTGGCTTGTATGTAAACAACTTGGCTCAAGTGTATCATGGTAGTTTCTTTCTCTTTATGAATGGAGCAACATAAATGAGGTTTAGTTAGGTAGCTCTGGTATTCATGTATGAAGGGATTACCTGCAGGAAGAGTACGTAAGGTGAAAGTGGTGATATACATGTGGAAGCAAAGCACAGTGTAAACATTGCTCCTGGTTAAACGTACATACCACATTACACACCTCTTTGTCACAGTAACTCTGAATGAATCAAGACGATCTCAGCACACTGCAGCGCACACCTACAAAATGTGTAATCACTCTGCCATGTTGCCATGTCAGCAGTTTTGACATCGAAGAATTCGTTGTGGTGATCCTTGGGTAAAACATTTCTCTGGCCCTCTACTTGTATGACCCTTCTTTTTAATGACTTTATTTTATATATTCATACGTGTATATACGTATACTTATGTTTCTATGGTCTCTAGTAGAAGCTCCTCTCACAAGTCAGGATACAATAAACATATCTTCACATTTCTTTAAAGCCAATGAATGGTGTCATTTAACTGTCACTTTTAACAAATAAACAAGATTATGCCAAAGTTCTAACCCATTTCCAATTAGCAAGTGAGAAAAAATTATATAAGTTAAATTAAAAGTTAAAATTATGTTATTTAAGATACATTGCTATAGAACGCTGATAACATTAAGGTATCGGGTATTGCATTCTTTGCATCCTAATTTTGAAAAGAGTTGATCGCATCCTTGAACTAGGTCAAGCTCGTCTGCAGGCACATTTGTGAAAAAAAAAAAAAAATGCATTTATGTTTTTCTTTTTGTCTGAGTTTACAGAGAAAACGGTACAATTTCCTCAAACCAAACGATCTAACTATACACTCATTCTTGATGTTTCAACAGTCTCGGAAAAAAGAGTATTTTTGTTATCCTGTTCTTTAGTTTTGTTCATTCCTCCACATACAGGTACACCATGGTGACAGCAATGGGTTATCTGACATTGTGCCACGTGAACAGAGCCCTCATCTTTAGCTATGGAGTACTGTCCACTGACTTCTCTGGGTAAGGAGAAACTGAATCACTTAGTTGCCTCATCTCTTTCTTTTCTATCTTTGCCACACCTTCTTGGCGACAGCATATTAATCACTTCAGTTTTAGAGCAGTTCTTATGTTATCGGTTAACGTTTTCAAACTCTGCAGTACCTGCTTACACAGTCACTAGTGCCACGGCCTTGTGTAAATACAGCACCGCTGATTAAAAAGCAGCAGCGGGAATTGATCACAGTTGACATTGTCCAGCCAGGTAGAGTTAAGGTACTCACTGCCTCCTGGCAACAGTCGCATGTAACTGTGAAAAAAAAAAAAAAAAAAAAAAAAAAGCTTCTAAAGGAGTGGACAGTTGGTTTTTTTTTTAGTATGCTTCTCTGTATTAGGAGGGTTTCTCTTCATTAAAATATTACATTTCCTCTATTGGACTCAAAGATCACAAAAAAGTGCACAAAGAAGAAATGAGCAAAGTTGGGGTTGAATTCATTTAACTTGAGATGGGCAGTGGCTCCTCTGTCATTGCTCAGTATTTCTTAGGTGAAAGACTGCATATTCAAAACTGGCACCATTTTAAGATTAAAACTCTTCCCACGGATATTAACTGCAACTGCAGCTGCTTTCATTGATGTAATTTTGTTAACATACTGCTTATTTCATTATGGAACACCTCTCATATAAAGAGCAGTGCCTCTAAGGATTCACAAAAAACCCAGACTTAATATGGAGCTGCCAGTTCACATCCTTTGTCAGAATAATGCCTGAGGTGGTTGCAGTGATTTTACTGTGTGTAGTTGTGCTTGTAAAGGTGACAGATTGACTTTGCTGGATCCTGTATTCAGCAACTTCTTTGCCCAGTTCTTGTGTGGATGAATTTGCTGGCAGCCTCGCTAGCACTCCACATGACTTTGGTGATGAGCAGCCAGGCCAATGAGTCAGTCTTTGGGTTATAAATTGAATTGAGATCCAGCTTCTTCAGGCTTTTATAGTGGACCGATAAATGTCTGTGAATCACAGAGATGGTGTTCAAATGTGTAACTACCTACACTAAAATAAAATCTAATTAAGTTTATTTATATAGAATGTTAAGAACCACCAGAGTTGAATAAAGGGGTCTACACAGTTTAGTTAATTGCACATAATTAGCATGGCGAGTAAAATTACATCAGTAGTAAAGGCACAAATAATAGAAAAGGCATTAAAACAACAATGAATGGCAATTATAAGGCAATATCAAAATATGTGTTAAGTTCAGAAATGTATAGGAGTGCCAACTCATGTATGGCTTTAAATGCAAATAAAAGAACCTCGAACTCGATCCTGTTTTTGAAATGCTGTCTCTTTTTCTGGTACCAGTTAGAAGTCTTGCTGCTGCATTCTGGTGGAGGACTGGTCAATACTCAGGTACAGTGAGTTGCAGTAATCCAGCCTTGAGAAGATTTAACCCAGCGGAGTCTCCATGTTGTGGAGAGAGAGATTGGACTTAAGTTTAGCAGTGTTCCTCAGCTGAAGACAGCAACCTTTCATAGAGTTGATCTGTTTGTCAAACGTCAGTGTCGAGATGACATCAAGGTTCCCGGCATGAAGACAGGTTTTTTTTTTTGCCATCCAGCATTTCACATCCTGGAGGCAGTTAAGGATGGATGTAGTAAAGATGGAATCCCCGGATTCAATGGAAGGTATACTTATGTGGCATTGGCATAGAAGTGAAAGGAGACATAGTGGATGCAGAAGATAGTGCCTAAAGGTAGCACATACAAAACAAATAAAATGGTCCCTAAAATGGAACCTTGGGATATTCCACAAGTGATTGTGGGAGTAGAGGATGAGAAGCTCCCAGTCTTAACAGAGAAAGATTTGTCTGTTAAGTAGGAGGCAAACCTGAGGGCAGTACCCTGGATGCTACAACTTACCCAGGATTTAATGAAGTGATCAAGCCAAGCAAAGGTTTTGTGACTCAGCAACCGTTTATGTTGGGGATTGTCTGGTTTTCTGCTTTCGTGGTTTTCTGGTTATCACCCTGGTATCATGTATTGCTTTCCCTGTAGGAAAATGTCAAACACAGTTAATCTAGAGCTTGTCTCTGAAGTCTGTGTGCTATTCTCCAGCATTTCCATAAGCTAATCTTTTCTGAATTTATGCAAGGCAGCAGAATACAAATTGAACTGGGTCAAAATCTTGTGTACCGTGCCAACACTATGGTCTACATGGAAAAACAGAGTCTGTAGGCTACAGTGGTGCAGCATTGCACATAGCGGCTGGCACCCTGAAAATGTTTCTCTAATGTCGACTGCCAACTCTCATTGAGCTAGCACTGCCAGCCGCTCTGCCAGCCCCTCTCTGCCTCAGTTTTCCATGCTGTGCACACAATGCAACCCCCTCACACACTGGCTCCTGTGTGCGAGTGTGTACAAGAGAGAGAGAGAGAGATGTAGTTAAACGTGTGCTTGTGTGCCTTTGTGCACACACTCACATTCTTGGGACAGAGAGGTCTCTATCTGTGAATGAAACTAGGAGAGGGGGCGTGAAACCAGTCTGTTCAGACTTACTGTACAAGACCTTAATGCCCTCCACGGTTATCTGACTTCCAGCACTTTTTGGGATCCATAAATAGCTAACTCACTGAAGCGTGGCTTAAGGGAAACACAACACAACTATGTTCAGTTAGTCTACTGTTTACACTGCCCTCTGGGTTTACACTGCAATTCTATGCAATGTATGCTGCTCTTGATAACTTTGTCATTTTACTGTGTATTGCATTTCAAGTGTGAAAAAAAAACTACAGTATTTGATGGATGGGAGGCCTAACTAGCACTATGCTATATATGATTATCTCCATAACGTGAGCTTGACAAGGTAAAGATCCAGCTGGATCTTTAATCGCTGGGAGACAGCGATTAAGTGAAAATTGGGAGTTTGAATGAATTGCAGTGGAGTAATAAGCGACCTGACATGGCACTTCTGGAAAAGAATGAGGTGATTCACAAGGGAAAATAAATTCTGTAGCCTTAGACAGAGGCTCAGTAGATAGTAGCTTAGGGCATATTTTGTTTCAGGTCGGTCATGTAATAAATGAGTAAAAACTTTTTAGTTTACCTGATAAGACAAACATGCTGAGCTGACATGCTTCAAAAAAACATGGTCACTGTACTAGAAACACTATTTATTCTCTTGATTTACATCAATTTTTTTTTATACTTCAAAGTGACAATTTCTGTGGCACGGTATTATGTGAGTTAGAATTGTAAAACATTTATGTATTAAAAAAAAATATATATATTCTCTGGTACACATCTTTATTTTCTTACCTCAGATTCCACTAAGTCAGCTCAGCAGACCTCCAAACTTTTACAGTTAAATTAAACGAGGAAATCATTTATCTGCCTTTCTCTGCTCAGGCCTCTGATGATAGTAACTCAGAAGATCACCACACTGGCTTTCCAGCTCCATGACGGTAAGGCAGAAGAGAAGATGCACACAAACACACACACATACACACTCAAATGCGCACAGACGTTGGCAAGCTTTTAATGGTGGAAGCAACACGCTTTCACATTAACCTAACATTTAACCTAAAGCCTTTTCACTGATGATTTCTTTTTTTTGACCTATCATAGTAGATGTCCCCCTAAGCCACGACAGTAGGACAGTGAGTCATTGTGCACAAAATTATGGCACTGAAGCAGCTAAACAGAATTCAGCCATCATGGATTTTATTAGCAACACCTGCTAAATGACAAAATGTCTTTCACGAAAGGCCTATTAGAGTGAAATGTAATAATCCTACAGCAGAACAAAAAATAAATAAATAAATAAGACAGAATTGAATAAAGTGATGACAGGTAAGGGAATGATGAAGAGAGGGAAAATTAAAGTTGCCAAATGGGGTTACTGATGACTTCGTCCCTTGTTTTTCAGGTATGTGTAAGAAATCTGAACAGCTGACCCCGGAGCAGAAGCTTCTGGCGATAAAGTAAGTTATTACCATGGTAAAACTTACTGAGGATTTTTTTTAAATGTTGCTGTGTAAAACACTGTGCTCTGTCAATAATGCTAAAGTGGAGGTCTCTGGTGGGGCTCCTCTTCTTTTTTCCCTCCTGATATGAACTGATTTTCTTTAAACCTGACCTTTGAGGTGCATATAATTTACACTGTAGGCTTAATATGTGTCTGGCTCCAGTGTCCCTGTCAAAGTATGTGTGCACAGAAGGCTGCATCTGAATTAACACCTTACTTAAAGAATAAACAACTCTTTCTTTTCCTTTAGCCACGAGGGACAATGTGAAGGAGATGCAAGTCATGGTGAATAGCTTATTCATGTAAAAAGCATGCTGGGAACATAGAAAAGAGGCATCACATTGCATGGAAAATACTACTTTTTTATGCATGTTAATCAATAAAACCACATTCATCAGTGTGCCACGCATGCCATTTTAAAATAAAATGAAAGATACAGTGAGTCTGAGTCTCAGACTTTTGGAACCCACTGTATATCAATAAACGGTCATAATGCGTAGTGTTGTTGTTGTGTTTAACTCTGCAACTGTAAATTTGGTAATTGTGTCGTCTCTGTTTCCTGTGCTCCCTATAGGGTTGGGTACCAATTGTATTTTATTGACACTAATTTTGATTTTACTTATCAATACTGGTTGTACTGTAAGGCCAAAGGAAGCAAGTCAAAGCCTAATTTATAATGTTTAGAATGTCATCACTTTTTGTCATTCAAAAAGAACGTTTACCTTTGTGTATGCCTTTCCTCTGCCAAACAACAATACAGTTTTACTTCCTTTTTAAGTGTTTGTTTCTATTCAGAGATAAATGGCATGCTTTTCTCACATTTCCACCTAACCTCAACAAAAATATACAATCCCACTGCTGCATTTCACCTGAACTGATCACTGACTTCATACTGAGGTTTCCTGTTCTGTTTTCAGTGATTTCTTCCATTGTTATGTCTGCAGTGCGAGGCCTTCTCTCATCGAGTACCTGAGTTACAGTCTGAACTTCCTGAGTGTCTTGGTGGGACCGTGCAGTAACTATAAGGACTACATAGACTTCATAGAGGGCAGACACGTCAGCCGGAGGCTCAGGCGGCACTCTGGGACGTGTAACGGACAGAATAGCCATGATAAGACACCGGACCCGTCACCTCTGGTAAGTTCATGAATGAATATCTTTTTGCTGCTTCCCATTCTGCCTTCTAGTTTAAAGAAAGTGTAACCTGAAGCTTGCCAGAGTAAATACACAGTGAATGGGTTCAATATTTGTTTTCTGTCTTCCTTTTTCTGCACGTCTTGCTCTTTGAAGCCAGAGAATGGCACAAAAAATATATTAAAAAAAAGACCTCTGGTAGTGCCACAAATTGGAATATTTTCCTGTCTTAGTTCTAAATACAACTAAATTTCTCTGGTCTTAACTGGACCTTATTGTGGAGTGACTTGTTTGGGCCACTGGTCCTCGTATCCGTTCGTAATGTACGTTTCCATCGCTTCTCAGATGTTCAATCAATTTTCTCTGCAGGCCGCTGTCTGTCAGAAGCTGCTCATCTGCTGTGGCTGTATGCTGTTCTTCCTCGTTGTGACTCGGTCCCTGCCGATAACATACAACGTGGACCCCCACTTTGTCAGCCATGCCCCCTTCCTCACAAGGCTCACCTACGCTTTCTTCTCCATACAAGCAGCAAGGCCCAAATTCTACTTTGCCTGGACACTAGGTGAGCAAAGCCTGTGCTTGAATTGTGGTTCTGTGGCTGGCCAATCATATTGTCAGCTGCCAATATGAAGGGGACATACACTGTGATTTTTATTGCCATTTAAGCCATGATTTTGTTTTTCCAGCTGATGCCGTAAACAACGCTGCAGGGTTTGGTTTCTTGGGGATGGATGAAAATGGAAAGCCATCATGGGATCTCGTCTGCAACATCAACATCTTGGGGATTGAGGTAACCTCAGTTTTTCACAATGTCCTGGTGCTGTGTTAGAATTCATTCATGCAAAGTAATTTCGGTCAGGACCTTCACTGGCTTTGGATTGGACTGAAGCACATACTTACAGTTATGTGGGTTCTGTTTTTCATTCATACTTTTTTCAGTTTGCAACCAGCTTCAAGACATTCATAGACAACTGGAATATTCGAACGGGAATTTGGCTCAAAACGTAAGTGCAGAAAAAATGAACTGCAATACCCATGTATACGGCCAGAAAACATTGACTTGGCTTTCCTTTTCACAAACACTCTGCCAAAATGTTTGATTCCTCTAATTCCCTCAGTGTGTGTTATGACCGAGCTCCCAAGCACCGGTTGGCGTTGACCTTTATCCTGTCTGCCCTGTGGCATGGTGTTTATCCAGGGTACTATTTTACCTTCATCACCGCGATCCCCATCACCATTGCTGCACGAGCTGTGAGTACCTTACCTCCTCTGGAAATTCAAAATTAAAATCCCAGTGTATAGCTGAAAGGAAAATAAATTGCACATAAATAGGACCATCAGTATTTTGTCCAATTGTAATTTTACAGTTTTGATAGCTTTATTAAATTCCCACCCTTTTCAAAAAACATATAAAATTTCTTAATTTCTTATTGCAACTGCAAACAACCACTTCTTAATAACATTTACTGGTTATAGCAATGTGTATTTGGGAGAAAAGACTTGTATGTGTCCATTAAAAGCTTGAGTATTGATTACACCAGGCTGACCTGTAGAAGAAAGCAGATGTTAGACCAGGGCAAAATATATAACATACAGACATGTTGTAGCTTTAGAAAGAGAGAAAAATATTAAAGGAGGGTAAAAAAAAAATCTTGTCACGTGACTGAATTGTGTTAGTTGAAATCTAACAGTTATTCACCCCTCCCTTTTCATCTTTCTCTCCCCACCAGATACGGAAGTCTGTTCGCCACCACGTCTTGGGCTCCAGAGGCTTGAAGCTGGGCTATGACATCTTAACCTGGGCAGCCACCCAACTGGCCATCTGCTACACTGTCATGCCTTTTCTACTTCTTGCAGTAGAGCCCACTTTGGTTTATTACAAGTACGTTCTACCCTGTTTTAATTATCTTATCATCTTAAGCCCAATTAATGCTGGATGCCTTCATGTGGCTGCCTTAGTTTGTGTAATGTAAATTTCGTCGTCGCGTCCGCGAAGGTCAGTGCATACCCCTGTGGAGACGTCTGTGTGCCGCCCAAAAGTTGTAACTGTGCAGACTGTATGCACTACAAGCATGCAAACTGCACATGCACCGAGTACTGGTGACACTCGTTCCTGTCAAATCTGGTCTTATTCTCGTCAAATGGTTGCCCACATCATGCTCATTGGCCTTTTGCTCTTCAGCCAAATGCAACAAAGCAGCTCTTCTTCTTATTTGATCTTATTTTCTTGTGCATGTGAAGAATGCGTCTGTATGCACACATTCCTGTTTTTCTGTATAGAAGCACATTAGCAGCTGTCTGAATCCATAGTTTGAACAGACCTTTTACATGAGATGGGGAAAAAGCAGTGAGATGTAGTTATGGGAGGACATTTCTGTTTTGGTGATCTCTAAATCTTTTTTTTTTTTTTTTGCTGCTCCTATAATCACATTTGTGTTAACTGGTGGCCATGAGTTTGTGGGCCTGCTAGTGTGTTTCTGGGACAGTTTGAGACATTCTACATGATGTACATGTATTGCTACAAATTTCTTTTTAGTGTTCAGTCTAAGGAAGGATTTTTGAGGATCCACTCAACAAACTGTAATTGTCATATCCTCGTTGTCCATAAAATGTCAGAAAATGGTGAGAAATTCTCATCTCAAAACGTGAGTGTCTTGTTTAGTCTGACCTAATGTCTAAGGATAAGCTGGAACCAGAGAATTTTGGCCTTCTCTCTTAAAAAATGAACAGTCAGTTTATTTCAAAATAGTTGCAGATTAATTTTCTCTTGATCTTCTGATTGATCAGCTAATCATTGCAGCCCTAGTACTAATGTATGTGAATGCCCTTTCTGCTGGCATATTTTTTTTTCTTTTTTGAATACATTTCAACAAATATTCAACATTTTAGTTTTTAGCATGATATTCTGCGGCCTGCATTAATTTGTAAGGGCACAGTTTCCTAATGACCAACATTTCTGTCTACAGTACCTTAATGATAAAGTTACCCTCGGTTTTTCCTCCTTTCTTTCTCAGGTCCATGTACTTCCACGTGCACATCATCAGCATTCTGGCTGCGATTGCCCTGCATCGGAAACACAAACCCAGGGACCCCTCTGCTACCACTAAAATGCTTTCCTCCGCCTCCTCCTTCTCGTCTCCGTGCTCAGCCCAGTGCCAGCCTGTTCACTCCAACAACAATGACAAAGTAGACTGAAAATCCCCTGCTTCGTGTTCTTTTACCAGGTTCTCAGTCCACGGTGTTCTCTCAAAGACAAGCGAATATCCCTGAAGGACATTCAGCCAATTTAAAGTAGGAAACCATTGTGTTATTTATTTTTTGAACATATGGCACTGGATGTACATGGGAAGAGCTTTTCCGCCATATTGTAAGATTAAGACAGTGCATCAAACATAAGCTGAAAAGACAGACTGGAAAGAGAAACATTAGCAGAGGGAACATCTCTGGTACCACCATCACTGGGAACCTTGCCTCCCTCCACTTTCCCCATCCAGTCTCCCCTACATGCCCATCTCAACACCAGCCCACCCACTCCAACAACAATGCAACAGTGTGACGAGAGAAAGGAGGCTCACTTTCTTCCCTGTCCTCTCTCTGCACTGTCCAGCCCAGTGGTGGGATGTAAGCCAGCACAGAGGGAGAGCAGCTCATGAACAGGGCACAAATACCAGAACACACACACACACACACACACACACAAACACACACACAAGCACATGCATAGACAGACACTAGGAAACAAATATGCACATACTCTCTTTTAGTCGCACTCGTACTTGGTCACACTCTGATGGCACACAAAGGCTGCCCTTGTGTGGCCACAACAAAAGAGTATGCCAAGGGGATAGAGAGCCTGCCGTGTACCCGCTGCACCCGCTGTGCCCAGAGGATGTATATGTGTGTGTGTGGCTGTGTCTGTGTGCGACCGTTTACCCTCTGTTACATCCCTCGGTGACCGTGTGTGTGTGTGTGTGTGTGTGTGTGTGGACCTTGTCATGAACAACTGTGGAGTCTGTGGACTGGTGGAAAGCCACTTGAACCAGTTACACCACGTAGCTCTCAAACTATGTTAAAACCATAACTATTGATGTTTGGATGACAGCTCCTGCAGATAGGGAGACTCGACTATCCAAGTTAGACTAACAAGTTAACATTTTGTTATAGTTTCCATGGATAATCCTGCCCCATAGCTAAACCCCTGTAAACACAAAGGAAGGGCTAACACAGATGTTTAAAGAATCAGTCAAACATCATTAAACAGTCTGCCAACAAACTGTTGCTCATGACAGTTTCCATCAGACGCTGAATTGTTATAAATGATGAAATAATCATTCTACTTTCCCCTGGTAATATCTTTTTTTTTTTTTGTGCTGAAGCGGTAGCGAATGTGTTCTTAATGTGTTAGTACTTATCATGTGAACGGTGCTGGAAACCTGCTGTCATAATTTAGTGTAACTGAACAAAAAACTGTGGCGAAACTGAGTGGAAATACATTTGAATTTTCTCCTTTTGGGAAGGTAACCATTGCACACTCAAAGAATGGAAAATATGACCAAAATCAGGAATTTAAAAGTAAAATGTATTTCCTGTCAGTGGGAGTTTGGCTCTGTGTTCATTCTGTGATCTTTCTGAGAAAGAACGCATTTAAAAGTGTAGATTTACCGGAGCTTATCAGCAGCTGCAGGCTGATTTAACAGAGACATCTGCTGGTTGTTTGTGCTGTCTGAGCTCTGCTGAAGTAAGTAGTGAAGGTAAGCCATGTCAGACTGATTGTTATTAATGGTGCTATCTACAATGCTAACAAGTTGCAATGCAATAATACTTTTTTTTGTTTGTTTTTTGTTAGTGTAACAGTACCTGGTGAAGAAAAATTACATTACACTTGAAAATGTCAGTTTATCCCTTTAAATGCATTATATGGGTTTCCTAATGGAAATTTTCTTTTGGGTATACCCTGTTAAGAGCATATTTGACTGTTTAACCATGTTGGGCATACGATTTTAATTTTAATGCATTTTATTAGCTTCTTTGAAATTGTAATCTCAAGTTTTTGGGCACAGGAAAAATGTTTATTTTGGACTCAGTTTACACATTGACTAAGCCCTCTGATGAAAAAAAAAAAAAAAATCAAAGGCTATGGGCTGGTGTTTTATTTTTCTATCATGTGACAGAACATCTGTGTCACATGAAAATGACACTTCTTAGCTTTGCTGTGACAACAACCGTGTTCACAGACAAGCGTTGATATGAGGGGAATGGGAAATGGGAATCCTTGAGATTAACCTATTGTGAGTCTCCCTTGGCAAATTAGAACAAATCTCTTTTTTTTTTTTTAATCTCTTGGATCATTCTGTGAGAGTAAAGATAGGGATATTTAATTTTTGTTAATTATTTTAATGTTTGACTACGCAAAGTTAATTAGGTGTCAGTAGTGAATGGTTTGGGGACCTGTAGCCTAAATGCTGATGGTAATACACGTCCCCACAACAGACACTGTCCAACACCAACTGCATCTAAACACAGGGTCTTAGCGTCTGTGTGCTAAAAAAAAAATGAAAATGCTCTTCCCAAGTATGGCTTTGCTATAACATGAAATTGCTTTTGTGAAACAAAGCCCTCATTAATTGATGTGGAAGTAGTTGTAACCTTTACATTTGTTTTGATTATCAGTAACATGTTCATGACATTGTATGTCTGCATGTGTTTTTAGTGCAGGGAAAATGAGCGATGAGAGGCACATATACAGTATGAGTGTGTTGTCAGAATGAGCAGCTATTTGAATGACTTAATACTGATTATGAAGATGTTTTTGTATGTGTTTTTTTGCAGACGTGTGTGTGATCAAATATTCTGACTGTGAGAGTGTGTGCATGATATTTTCTTATTACCCCATTGGTCCATTTTAGTATTGTTTTGTATGGAGGAAAGAGTGAGTGGTATAGAAGAATTTTGAGTAACAAATAAAGCTTCAGTGAAACAAACGATGAGTTTTTGATTCATCAAAGTTTGAATTGTCTGATTTTAAATTTTAAGATGTTAGATAATTAACAAGGAATTATGTTTTTTTTTTATTCTGATTTACGTGATGTAAATATGAAATCAACTGTCATTTAGAAATAAGTTAACCCTCTGTTTAATAATAATTCAAGGGACCAGTGAGATTGTATTTGGTTTTTTTTATCTGTTAACACTTGACTCTCCCGTCTCAGTTACAGCATCAAGTCAAACTCTCTCTACGCGACGCTTGTCCCAAGCTGTTTAATCTCTGATGATATTCTCAAAGTGCATGCCTCCCTGTCCCTTTTGTCACCTGCCTTTATCCCTCTGGCACAGATATGCCTGTGTGTGTGTGAGTAGATGTGTGTGCTGTGTTTTGATCCAGCTTGAGCTCACAGACAGCTAATGACAACCAAGGGAAAAGAAAATGGGACAAACGGATGTGGCCGAATGTGCTTTGCCATAGAAAGATGCTGGGACCAGAGCAGAATTCTTGCTTACTCTACAAAAATCTCCTAAAATGGATTGTAGTGATATTTCAATTAGTGTCATAGGTGTCTCCAATCTTATTATCAGCCTCTTTAAATGGGAAAAAGTCCTCCATTGGTATCATTGTGTGTGCCTCACTGAATATGGACAAGAGGAAGAAAAGACTTATGGTCAAGATAAAAGCTACAAGGTCATCTCCAAGCACCTTGATGCTCCTCTGACCACAGTTGCTCCAGTATTGAGAGGGTTAAGGTCCAACCCACAAGAGGAAAAGTGACCCCAGATTGAACATAAGGATAATTCAAATGGTGGAAAAATGAAAACTTCAAAACAAATATGAGCTGACCTCCAAGATCAAGGTTCACAAGTGTCTGGTTGTACCATATATCACTTTCTGAATGAAAGTGAGCTCCATGGAAAAAAAAACCCCAGGAAGACCCCACTTTTGAAAGAGAAACAAACAACAAAAAAAAAACACCCAACTGGACTAAATATGCATATTGACAAGCCAAAATGCCTCTGGTAGAATGTCCTGTGGAGAGATGAAACAGAATTAGAGCACACCGATCAGTGAGTCACTTTAAAACTCTTTAATATAGTGATATGTTCTGTCTGTGCTAATGCTTCAGTAAGTCTACCACCTTACTGGAGAGGGAAAAGGGAAATGTGTTTTTATTTATTTATCTATCCTTTTATTTATATTGAATTCCTTCTCTTTACCAAATAAACAACATCACTATTCCTCCTTGAAACAGTAATAATATACAATTTGTCCAATTTTTGTAGCTACAATAACCAAATTTGTGCTTATCTTTCTGCTCCTTGTAATCTAATATGCTGCTGACATTCAGGTGGCATTTACAACTCATCACGTCTGCAAAAGGCGTTTCTATACTGATGTTGTCACTGCTGTAAATTTGAATTATAGAAACAAATATAGTTTAACGCATGCACATAGGTACATTCCCAAAATGCCTAAAAGTCCTTCTATTTCTAACATTTTAATGAAAGCCATTATTCATAATGACTGTAAACAAGAGACTGAAAGACTAGAGGCCGCACATAATGCATTTTCAATACAGCACAATGCATTTTGCATGAAGCAGCAGCAGATTATCTCATATATCAATAAATCCCTTTTCAGTTTGTGCACCACTATTATTTGGCCTCAGTACTTTTTCAGCTACATGTCTTATCAAGTTCACAACTCTATCACATAATGACTGTTCAGGACTGAACAAACAAAAGTGTTTGATCATCTTTGTAACACATTAAGTCAAATTTAAATCTCATGAGATTAAAAAGCAACATGAAAACAGGAAAATCACACTGCACTAGTAGCACATTATCTTATTAATGCTGTTCAGTTCACTACAATGTACTATAAACACAACAAGAGCTATCAGTCACATAAATTACATCAGCCATAAATAAAAATATGCGTAATGGAATCATGCAGAATGTAAAGGCAAAGTCCACAGTAGGCCAGATGTTTGCAGCCAGGTGGTAATTGTTTAATCCAAGCAGGTAAAATCATCACACAGAAACAGACTTCTATTCTCTAATCCTATTTTCTTTTCTCTATATTACAATAAATCAATAAATCATTGGAATTTCTCTCTTCTTTTTACAAATGCACAGAGCACATACTTATACTACTTTTGTATACGTTTGTATAACAAAATATATATTTAGATTAACAAAACACTGAAAGAAAGCAATTATGGATTTTTCAGCATCACTATGTCACAAAATAAAGCCATTCACCCAAAAAGACAATGTGCTCTATCCTTGCAGCTAAACGGAGAGAAAATACTGTACCTTCAGAATTTATGCTGTGCACTCCAGAATAGACCAAAATTTGTGTGTGTGTATAAAATTAATGTATAATTAATACGAATTTTTCTAACATTTACGTTTTAACTTGAGTTTGAAGGATTACTGAGAAAACTGTGCCACTCTCAGGCTATGACACCATTTCAAACCCCACAGGGTAAACTCAGCTCCAGTGATGACTAAGTTAAAACCACACCTAATTTTTTTGTTCTTGGAAAGCTGAAGCTTCAGAGGTTTTGATGCAACAGCAGCCGTTCATTGCACTATAGATGCAGCAAAGCTCTCCTACAGCTAAAAATGAAAACTATTCTCCTTTTAATTGGCCTAATTTCAAAAGATTTTAACATGCAACTCCAGAATTTAGTTCCTTCTTATATTTGTTAAGTTTTGAGAAGAAGCGAGAGATAAGTCAGACAAGTTCTACAAATACTGGACCCTGTCCTGCAAACTGTAGGGCACTAATGTCTACATATACTGAAATGCCTTTGGCTAATGATTCCTGCCTTTCCAAACCACCAACTAATAAAGCTTTCTAAATCATCTGACACAAGATAAAGTCTAAACACTGAAACATTCAAAATAAGAACTTCAGATTTCACCACCTGCATTTATATCAACCAAATTAATATAGACAGTGAACTTACTGATACAAAAATAACAGCATATATAAAACTAGAAGTACTGAATGGCGGTGGTATGACTCCGCGCTGTTGGGTGCCAGTCCTTAAGATATTGCATCACCATGCAAAACATAAATATGGTCATAGTGACCTTGCCCTTTCACCTTTGACCTCCAAACTCCTTTCGGATCTGCCTTAAGTCCCAGTCAACATTTGTGCAAAGTTTGACAGAGAGAGCGTTCTTGAGATATCGCGCGTAGAAGAATCCCGGACAGATGGACGGACTACCCGAAAACTTAATACCTCCGGCCTTTGCTATCGCCGGCGCGAAAGCACAATAAAATAAGGTCCTAAAGTATGCATTCATGCACCTGCAACCTACAGAATTTAACACACCACAGAGGCAACCCCAAGAAAAGTTGAATGTAGTTTTTCAGTCATGTTTGATTTAACATTTCACCTGTTTTTATTAAAGGTAAAATTACATCAATTTAAGCTAATTTATCGGCTCTGAGCTCCTGTGAACTGTGGATTTTGTTTGCTCTTCTCCCGATAACACAAATGAGATTAGTGACGCAGTGCACAGTGAATCTAGGAAAAAGGTAACAGCCCCCAAATCATAGTATTTTTACACTGAGATTATACTGTATTTTCATGACTGACTACGCACTAAAGACAGTCTTAAAGCACTGAGACAGGCAATTTAATGATGCAATGCAAGGAGGTAAATTGCTACTATTATTGGAACCCATTACTATCGTCATCTTTCCATTACATTCTGCTCCTAGTATGATCCACCCCAAACACCACCCAAACCTCTAATCTGCATCTGGCAGTTCACTTCCCAGCAGATCTGTTACCCATCTGCAAAAACCTTTGCAAGGCAACACAAAAACAGACAATCCTATCTGAAAACTATTCATGTTCATCATCAGCTGTCTAAAAGGGGAAATACATGAGATTCCTTGTGCTTTTTTTTTTTTTTTATAACTGTTTAGACAGCCAGAAAAAATATCTGTGAATCAGAAATCTGATCTTTTGCATGTTAATCCGGCCTGAGTTACTCGTGTTTTATCACCTCCAGTGATTCAAATTCTGCTGCAGTGCATACTTTTAGAGCATACTCAAGTTTTGTTTTTATTGTCCTTACAAACATGTACAATAAGTTTTTATTAGTAGAGCATGCAAGGTGGAAATCGAGCAATCAGATCAGAAAATCCTAACTACATAAATATGTTCAAGTCTTTGTACATTTTCTTCATTTGTATCACTGTTATCCACATTATAAACAAGCAGAACAACCTTATACAGGGTAAGTCTCCTTTGTAAGTGTGTCGAGCTTTTCGAGCATGTTCAGTGAGTTTAGTAATGGACTGAAACATCAAGCAACATCAGCTGCAAAGTCCTTCCTGTTGGAAAATGCTGTTGAAAATATACTCGCAAAGGTGTTTTTGTGCTGACAAACCTGTCCTTTTCTTGACCTTGTCCTTCGAGATAAGGAGAACATACAGTGAGAGCATACATTAATACGAGTCGGAATGTCATAACAAAAATAAAAACTGCATTCAGTGACACGTGGCTGCTTCCCTTCATTTCAACTTCTGAGCAGATTCAGCACCATAAACCATAAAGTCTTCTGTTCTGTTGCTGGGTTCAGCAACCTGTGCCAAGCAGATAATAAAAACAAAACAAAACAAACTTACAAAGACTAAATAGGAAATCGGTGACAACTGAATTAAGATTCTGAATGGATGGTACTGCTGTATCACTCAAAATACATCCTTCATGCCACTGTGTTTCATGACGGGCCGATGCTGCAGATTTCCTAGTTTGCATTTAAAAATAAGAACAATGATTAAGAACAATAATCATAGATTGGTAAAGTAACTCACTGTAGCTAGACTTCGAGGGCTTTGAAGACTAAAAAGGGAACACATCAGATGATGAACTGTAACCATGTGTGTGTTGGTGGTAGCAGCTCTACCAGACTGAAAGAAAACAGCAACCTCTTTTTGACTCTCAACCAGTGGAGGGCAGTAGAACAGAGGCATTATGATCAAGGTACAGGAACAAATGAAATTGTGCGTTAGTATTAAAAAAAAGTAACACCATTGTCACAGAATAAAAATAGGGTAACAATCATCTCTTATAGTGTAACTGGATTAGAGCTCTGGTGCTATTTCACCTTGGAGGAAGTGTGTTGCAGTTCAGCTGGTGCAGAGCAAGGAGGAGATAAATCATACGCTGTTGGAGCCAGAGGGTCAGTGCAAATGGGACAGAGGTCTCAGGTGCTTCAGTGTTGGGGATTTCTTATCTTTCTGCCACAGATACTCTTCCTCCCACTGCCTCTCTCTGTATTTCTCTCCCTCCTTCTCAACTCTTCTGAAGAAAGTAACAAACTGTTCTGTAAAAGATTTTTGCATCGACCTGGCTCACGTCGACAGTACACATGGGAAATGTTTTCTGCAGGTTACTGCTGTGGGTGATATCATACAGCAAACAAGCTTATAACATAAGAAACACCAACGACAAATAATAATTATGTAAAAAAAAAACACAAACAAATCCCAGCAGCTAGAAGAGGTTAGGTATTTAACCACCTGCAGTCTCATTACATGTAGCTGACTGGTTGTCATGGAGCGTGAGGCAGCCTGGTGGGACGCTTTACGACTCTGACATCATTGAAAGGCAGACATGACATAATTGTAAAACCGAAAAGCAATTTACTTGATGTGGAAAGGTGTATCTTAATATGCAAATGTGACCCTCTTTACTTGACTCATCACCCTCAAAAACTGATTAGGAAACACAGGAGAGGCTCTTAAGATGGTTTTTAACCATTCTAAATCAGGCTCTGATGTACTGCATGACAGCATGGTTCTTTATTCAGTCTTCAGCTATTAGTGATGAGGCTTTCTGACAATATACAAGACATTTTTTTTTCTGAATTAGCTCTGATGGTGTTTTGTTTCCTTCCTTTGTTGTGATATTTTAGGGAGCCCTGACCTTCATTTAACCTACTTCTCATCTAACCATCTAGAGTCAAAGGTTTCTTATTTGTTCTATTCAGCAGACTCGGATCAGAGGAGAGAAAGAGGCCACCGCAGTGCGTGCTGGATAAATGAGTTTCAGCCTGTGTCAGTCAGTCAAAACAAGGTGAGGTTACGAGGTGAGTACAGTTGAAGTAGCAGCAGTCCAATGAATGAACGATCTCAAATGTCTCTTCAAGAGACATGAGGTCCCTGTGCTTAAGTTAAGAAGTCTACAATCAAATAATATCTAAAATCCTCTTCAGAATACCTTTGATAGTTTGATTCAGCCTTGGAAAGTAAAGTAGCCAGTGATTAGACTGTATGGGGTTCAGTGATTTCCATACAGTCCACCAGGCAAGGCCAGTCAGTCCCAGTTTAAAGTATTCTAATGGATTCCAAATAGTATTTGTCTCTGGCGAGTTGACAGGTTCAGTTTTTGCTGCTCTCTGTTGGAGCAGGTGGCGACTGTGTTGTCTCCTTGGCCTCCGTCTGGCCTTCTTTCTTCTCGTCATCATCCTTGAAGAACAGAAGAGGAAACATACCCAGGATACAGCCAATGCCAATGCCAATGGCTTTACCCTAGAGACAGGGGAATGAAAGTGAGAAGATTATCCAGACAAAACACATTTTAAGAGCGTGTGTTTTAAATCATTCACACAAAAATTACATTTCAGCTGTGACACTTCCAGTAAATAATCCTTTTGACATTTGAAGAAGTGACCTTTTAACCAAAGTGACTTTACTTTTTTATTTAATTATACTTTGCTGTGTTTTGACCAAGCATTTGGTCCAGTTTGGCTAAATTCATCAATGGACAGAGAAGCTTTATGATCATTTTAGTGTATTCGATCTTTTCATGCAGCACCTGTCCTACTTACTGTATGACTGAACAGGCAAAGGCTACAAGGAAAGATTAACAACCCTGACAACAACTGCTCTAAATGTCCAAAGACTGATGGCATTGTTTTGCCATTCCATTTTGGCATTTTTATGTTTTTGAAATGTATTTACAAGAAAATTAAAACAGGTATTTCCGAACATGTCAGAAGAATTGGCATGGCCTTTCACAACCAGCCAGGAGCCTTTTAGCTCCAGACTAATCTCTGAAGCTAATTAAAGCTAATTACATTACACACTTCAGTAGTCACAGCACATTTAAAAAAAATAATAAATAAAAAAAATCAGGTCTAATTTCCTTGCAGAATCAGTGCGTGATCAGAAGGGCACATCACAGAGACTTGTGTTTCTGACCTGGTTTGATGCTTATGATGCATTACACAACAAATGGAAACCGATCAAAGTGCTCTCTGCAGCAGGTTCATTAATATCCACTGTGACTGGGTTTATTTTGAGTGTTTATTAGTCTTTCACACACACGCAACTGAAAAAGTGAGACATGCATTTATTATACGAGAAGACGGAGAACAGAGAAGGGCTTAAGGGTTGTGGGCTTTAGTGAGGAATTATGGTACCAACCGCATGAGAGCTGACCCTGGTCTGCCACATGTCAGCCTGTTTGGGGCTCAGGTCGGGAATCTGCATCCCCAACCGAGATGCCAAGGCCTCCACGTAACCTGCCAGTCTGAAGGGGGGGGGGGCAGACAGGAACAAGAAGGAGAGAAAGAAGAATCAAACTTAACAATAGACTGTGAAAGTGAGCTGCAACAGTGAATCACTATTCATTCAGTGAAGCATTGAGGTGATGTTCTTTCATTCTTTCATTGTAACACTTCATGAGAAGTCGAAAAGTTTAAAAAGTAAGTCCAAACAGAGCAGAGAGATGTGGCAGATATAACAGTCAATAATAGAAATGTGAATCAGACTCAATATGTGAGTGAATGTGTGATATTAACTCTGCGTCTCATCACTCTAGTCTCATATTTCGATTGTGTCTGTTAAAGCTTCAGGCTAATTCTGTAATTTGTATA
>JBBMJY010000025.1:15001580-15023764 GCA_037833715.1 Toxotes lorentzi | reverse complement strand
CACAGCCACAATACTAAACCAATCCTAAAATCAGCCATTAAAAACTTAAAATTGATTAGCTCCATAAAAATACTTTTTGAGTATTGTGGTACCAATGACCCACTAATGAAGATCATCCTTTTTATAGAAGACAATTTTTGTTAGGGTGCTTTGTGTCTATGTAAATCCAGCACATGGATTTGTGTCTATATAAATCCAGCTAAAAATGGCTAAAACAAGGAACTTAACACAAGAAACACGCCTAAAGATAAAGATTCTCATCCAGGAAGGGTACAGCTGCCGCCAGACAGGCGGCAAGGACTGGACAGACAGGAACTGGAAGAAGATTCTGTGGTCGGATGAGTCCAGTTTCCAGCTTAATGCTCCTCGTGCTAATGTGAGGGTACACAGAAGGCCAGGTGAGGCATTATCTCCAGCATGTACAGCACCTACTGTCAAGCATGGTGGAGGCAGTATCATGGTTTGAGGATGTATGAGTGCTGCTGGCGTTGGTCACCTCACTGTGATGGCACATTGAACTCTGATAAGTATTGAGTCATTCTCCAAACCCACATGCTCCCTTCTGCACATGCACTGATCCGTCGAGGTCGAAACTGGATGTTTCAGTCAGATAATGCCCCTTTCCACGCATCCAGGTCAAGTAGACCTTGGCTGCAGGAGCACAATATCCAGGAGCACAACATCCAGGTCTTAGAGTGGCCAGCTCAATCCCCGGACGTGAGCCCCATTGAAAATCTTTGGTGGATTATCAAAAGGTCTGTTTCCATGCGGAAACCAAAGAATTTGAAAGAAGTAAAAATAGTAATTCAAGAAGAATGGGAGAAGATTACCCCTCAACAGTGTGAAAGGCTCGTGGAGAACATGCCAGCCAGGATTAAAGCGCTACTGCCTGCTAATGGCAGGAGTACTAAACTATTTGTTTTGTTTGTGTCTGTCTGATGCAGCCACACCTTGCGAAATACAAAAAAGATTTTTCTGCAAATATTTCATGATAGTATTTGAGATTGTGTAAAAGTTTAAGGGTGTCCGAAAACTTTTTTCCACCACTGTAGATGCTAATGAAGATGAGTTTCACGTTTAATGATTTCATGTTTTATTTTTATTTTATATTATATGATATGAGCAATTATATTAGCAGTTATATGTGCACCACACAATCATTAATATAACTAAATAACTGGCAGCAGAGTTATTTCTCCTTCTCTAAAATATGGAGGATGATACTTTACTTACTATATATTATAGGTAATGGTAGGCAATGTTTCCATTTTTAGGAAAATTCAAATAAACTTTCTCTCTCTTTGATGATATATTTCTCATGGTAAGACAATCTGTGCTGGCAGGTTGTTTCAAATTAAAAGAAGAAGAACTGGTTAGTTTATAAAGTTAGCTTAGTTAAGATAGATAATGATGCAGTTCTACATCTTGTCTCCGTACGAGCACCTGAGGAGGCAGATGTAACGGAGATCCCATCAGGTCTGATTATGTGGTCAGGCTGCTCAAATGTAATTACAAGCCAAGGTCAGATGTCTGCCTCTAACTCACTGCTCTCTCTGCGTCTCAGTGCAGAGCGCACATCCACAGGTTGGTGAGGGGTGGAATCACACTCACAATGTGAAATAACAAACGTGAGACAGTTGGAACTTTTGATTGGCTCACCTACCATCTGTTCATTTGTAGCTCATAATGTTCACAATATGAGAAATGTGTGTGTATGTGCCACAGCCACAAAACTGAATACAAGGATACTCACATGCTGGTGTTTGCACCCAAAGTTGTGTGTGCATTTATTGTATTGTATTGTATTTGTGCTCACATGCGTGTTTGTCAATAATGACAGAAATGTCATGTGAAGCTTGGGAAGGGCATAGCTCCTTGAAGGCAAGAGTGGAGTGACTTTGCGTGGTAATAACTTGAGCTGTACGTTTTTATGGATTTAATCCTATTTCAAGGTGTTCACATCATTACCTCGGTTTAAATTATGCAATTAGCCAAACTCAGCAGCAGTCTGTGGGCCAGCTTCCACCTTCGATCGAGCCAGCTGTGACACATTTGCCTCCTAGAAAATGTGTGATTGGTGGACTTGACTACAGATTTAACGCCGGGTTAATCAACCTGGGTTGCAGTTATCTAACCTGGGTTAGATAACTGCAACCTCTTGATTTTCAGACCCCTGACTGTCCCCAGTGTAGCATAAATGAGTAACAGAGTCTGAGTGATAGAAACTGAGCTGAGGTTAGGTTTGAGGAAAGAACAGAAGCTCCTTCTGTGTGGGCTCCTGGTTAGTTATATAGTTTATATAGTTTTTTTTTTATTTAAGGGGATTTCTGTAGCCTGAGCTCACCGTTAAACCTGGACTGAAAAATCTCGCCACGCAGAGATAACAGGCTCTGTCTTCGAGAAGGCTGTCTGAACTTGAATTTTACATTTTCCAACTGAGTCTGCAGCCTAATAACTCTCCTGCCTATAAATCCCACCAGACCTGGAACTGCTCATTTGGCTTAATCAAAACTGCAACTCTTCTGAAAAACTGAAAAAAAAAAATTGGTTTGAATTGGAAATTTTCATGCGCAGGATCAAGTCAGAAGCGTGTTTGACACACATTAAGCACCTCAAAGCGAAGATTCAAAGGCCTCCTCTCCACAGTTTATCCCTCAGAGATCCATTTCTCCTTGCTCTGGTGTGCAATGGTCAAGTTATTTACATCCTTCCATTTCCCAGTGAAAGAAAATATACAAAGCTTCAGGCATCTACCTCCTCTGCTTTGTTACAGCATTCGCTTTGACTCACCTGAGTCAAAGCTTGAGCTAAAAACAACAAAATCACAAACGATATCCACCAGACAGCAACAGAATCACAGGAGGAAAGGTAAGTCCTGCAGAGTTAGGCAGACAGGAAGTGGGGATGCCAGTCGCATCTTTTTGTGAACATGACTGAAAACAATAAAGTGAAGAGAATTTAGATTTTTCTATTACTAGTTGCATTAGCACAGTTCATTCCAACGCTCACTGAGTGACAGTGGCGATCGTGGATATGCCAAACATTCAGCTTTTGTTCATAATGATCACATGCTATTAAATCTGTAAACAAGAACGGTCTTCAGGCTGAGACTAACATCCTCCCGTCCACATTCACAGTGTAAAGCAACAAAACAACCTCAGTGTCTCTACCAGACACAATGAATAGGAACAGGCGATAACACTAAAATGCTAATGTGCCTCTTTGAGCTAAGTGGATATTACTGCACCCATTCAATCTGCTGATGAACAGGATTATCATATTTATGAAATTATCATTATTTAGACCAGACTTGCTCTCTCTCTCTCTCTCTCTCAGCTTTACCTTTCTCTAATGTTATCTCACTTTATTGTTTAGATAAACAGTGGTCAGATTGTTAGTTTATCATTAAAGCTTCATTATGAGACATTGCTGTCTGTTATTTATTTATTTTTCCCAAGAGCAGTGATTTCCCCTGAGATTTGGTGACCCTAAACTAAGTCTGTGAGGTAATACTGTTAACTTTACCTTTGCAACTTCACAAGATTTTTCTCAAACCTGGCTAAAAACTGAGCAATTAAATGATGAATTTAATCTGACTAATGATGTACATGCAAATTGAAAGGAAAAAAAAGCCTGAAGAAACATGGAAATGTACAGTATGTCCCAACAGAACAGAATTTACAGCAAGCAACATGGATGTTTCCCTTGTGTTGTCAGTGCACATATTACTACTATTGTGCAACAATCCTCAATAAAATGTTTGCATACAATCAAACAAAGGACAAACAAATAAAGGATGTAAAGCAAACTGAAAATCAAGGGTATGGGTATTGGTTAAAGAAAGAAAATATATATAGTGAAAATACACTCAGTGCCACTGCCTCTCTGGAGCCAAAGCCCCCCTCAATATAAAAAACAAAACAAAACAAAAAAAACATCATCTGTGCCTCAAATACATGCTTTGAAGAAAAAAAATATAATATTCACAAGTAGATATTAAGCTACATTAAGGTCATGAGGTTCTCATACCTGCCATAGTTGAAATGCCAAGGATAACGCCGATGGATAGCTCAATATGTGTGCCCTGGAAAACAACACACACAAACACAGAGAACACAGAAGTTAGTTTGTAAGGCAGGAAAGCTCAGTGCTGAGACTAACTTTGCAGCATCTGTACATCATTATCTGGTCCATGATTTCTGTGTGTTTCTAATCGCTATCACTGCCAACCTTCTTTGTTTAATGGAGATACTTTCATTTTCAACTAGATCAATTTCCTCTTTACCTTCTGACTTAAATGTCTTCTCCAGAATGCCATAACAAGGTTTTTATCTTTAAGCCAATAACATGGCTGACTGCAGTCTCTAATCAGAGTCTATGATGCTGCTCGAACTCAAAAAGCTTATTTTTAAGATAATTAAGTTTTCAGTCTGTCAGGTTATGGTTTTCTGGCTTTGGTGCAGGCCTATTATCCCATATAAAAATGGAAAGCAGTCTGAGATCTTCAGGGTGCATTAGTCTGGAATTAAGAATAAAGGGCACAGTTAGGCCTGTACAGTCACTTAAAAATACAGTTTTAATACAGATTTAAAAATCTTTTTAGATTAATTCTCTTTTGTTTCTGTTGTATTATTTTTCTGTCTCTATTTCTCTCCCCACATCCCTGTAGAAGCCCCATAACAATTCATCATCCTGTGTTTAAAAAAAAAAAAAAAAAAACTGTGCAAGAACACTTGCACTGAATTAAGTCAGAAAAATAATGTGTTGCTCTTCATTCAGTTCCTCTGGGCTTCAATTTCATTATTTGAACAACTCAACAAAGACTTAATAAAGAACAATGTACTGGATGTTAAAAGACAAAGAGACAAGAACACAGAGAATCAGACAAGAGAGACAGAGTTGCCATAGAATGACAACAGGACAAATATACAGCAGCATCAAACAAGCACGATTTATTTTTCTCATTGTCCCTGGATGCTTCTGTTCGTGAGTATCGTGAGCACATGCAACACATACTTTGTGCACAGGTACCCCCCTGTGGAAATTAAACTGCTAACTGCTGAGCAAATCTCCACACTGGCTGAGCTGCAGGGGACCACAGCACTGCATGGAGCAGACACTTACAGCAACAATCATGATGCAGTTGTCCAGGAATCCAAATCCAACGAAGGGGATCGCATTGTGCAGCAAAACTGTAGAATAACAATCACAAACGGTAATTCACCAACAGACGGAATAAACAGAAAGTAACCAGACTGTGTATGAGTCTGCATTGATATATAACAAACTAACAGACATAAGTGAGCCTTGCAGAGCAGAACTGTAAGATAATGAACACAAACACAGAAGATACACAAGAATTATTTCACAAGATGTCAAACATCTCTGTGCTCAGAGGAAAATTAATACTATGAAGCTGCTGTTGTAGGAGAACCCGAATTAAATATCAATTAATACGGAAGGAGGACTGTAAATTATTTACTCATATATTTTTAACATGTTGCTATGGCAACTGGAAAAGACCTAAGTATACAGATTTTAATATGCCACAGAGAATATATTATGGAATCATGCAACATCTATCATGAAGTGGTAGCAAACAGTTCCTGTTTTCTGAGGCTACAAGATGAAGAATATAGTTTGCAATTTCCTAATGGGCTCAATAAATGACACATAAAATAAGGTACGTGAAATTACAACATAACATGTTAATCTAAAACTGACCTTACAAGAAAAAAAAAACAAAACATGACTGCATACTAACAGTGCCATAAATTAGAAGGTCTGTAATCATACCTCTAGCACAGTCATTGGTACAACTGGCCACCTCCCATAAATGAAGTATAAACTGGAATGGGTTTGGTTTTTGAAAATGAGATTGAGACTGAGGTTCAACCTTTTGTGTAAACAGTGTCATAAATATCAAGCATCTTCATTTTGAGCCCCCACCCCCAAAAAGCTATCAGAATGTAAATATTTCTATATATTTGTCCCTATACACACATAAATGGATACCCTCTGTGTGTGTGTCCATAGGTTATATGTATAGTGTACAATACTGTTGGTGTCACCTGAATTTTAAATGTCACCTTCAGCCTGAGGAAAAATTCAGTCTGCTGTAGTAGAAGCTGAAGTGAGGTTGAGTCCAGTTCACGTTACTGATCTACAGAAGTGTTTGCCTGAAGCATAATCACTGCTGAATACTTCACTTCTTCTCTAAAGCTGTCGCTCTGCTGCAGTCTGAGCCGCGCTACACAAAACACCTACTCACTCATGGCTTAAACACAGACTACTTTAATGCCACACCAGGGGAAACTTTGATTGAATTCTGAAGAGCACTCTCTTGGTGCAGAGACCTATTGAAACAAATCCTGGTGTTTGGTTTGGATGCTTTTCTGCAGAATGAAAAAACAAACAAAAACAAACAAACAAACAAAAAACACTAGAATTTAAGGGTGAAAGCTAACAAGAGAGGAAGAGAAGAATTTGTTAGACCTTTGGCCTCTTTGTTTCTCTGGTATCCTTTTAAATAAAGCATCACTAATGCTGAGGTGATGTAGTGAAAGCAGATTATGTCACAACTGAGTCTAAAGTCTAACACATTTTTTTCAGCCGACTATAAAATTAAGTTTCTAAACTCAGAAACTGTGGATACAGCTGTTATGACAAAGGATTCCCACCGCTTCACAATAACTACCCCGTATCTCCCATGGACTCATTTTCCCAGCTACATTAACCCATTTTTTTTCCCATTAAATCCTTTGAGGACAAAATGTCTTTTCACTTTCACCAAATATGCCACAGGTCAGGGGAGAAAATTAAAAATAGAGTCCTGTGGCTGTGTTAGTTCTGATGAAATGAGTAATTGTGAAATGTGTGGGGAACATTTTTTTCTGTTCACTTTCTGGAGAGTGAAATCCAAAAGCTGTTTCACAGCCACTGCTCATACTTGGAAGTCTCAAAGTTACTTGAATATAATTTTATATATATTGACATATATAAAATATTTGACATATGAGACCAGGGTTGACCATGTGTAACTACCAATAAGAGAAAAGCGAGGCAACAATACACACAACACAAAAGCTTTCCCGTGTTGAGTGCTGTGTTCAGCACTGTTGCTGCAGTGACAGCCGGCTGAGTCGATGTTTCCTCAGGTGTGTTATCTTTACTGAGGAGCCAAAGCGAGAAAAACAGCATTTCAGCACAGCAAGAGAAAGAGCTGAAGAAATACTGTACTGATGATGTCTCTGTCTTTGCCTACAGTCACAAAGATCTCACTGTTAGATGTGAGCTGTGAGAACGACAGACAAACACAAGACGATGAGAACTGTGCTGAGTTCTCCAGCAGGCTTTCAAACCTCTCAGCAGGAGGAGGAGGAGGAGGAGGAAGAGGAGGAGGAGGTTGGAAAGTCTGTGAGGTTTGAGGTCATGACAGTAACTGAGCACTGAGTGAAGGATGCCTGCATAAGTATTCTGTTGTGTGTATTTGTGTGTGCAGGTGAATTGCATGTGTGTGACCTTCTGTTTGTCTATCTGAAAGACATTGTTCTACACTGTGCCTCTTCAGATAGAAACCCACTCACATTAAAATCATTACCTGTGGAAAGGGCTTTAAATCGTAAATCTAATGTAAATAACTAACTTTCTTATTATGTTTTCGGGCCTTTATCTACAAATTCAGTCTACAATTTTGCATTTCTCCCGAAATCTTCTTTCTCTTTTCAAAGTCAAAGTCAGCTTTATTGTCAAAAAACCACATGTGCAGGTCATACACAGAATTTTGAAATTGCAGTGTTCCCTAGGCCCACAGTGTTACACTTAAGTAAACATCTTGTATAAACTAAACATCTTGTATAAAACAATAGAAACATATCAATAACAGGTGGAAAAAGAAAAGGCCTATATGTAATACAAATAAGTGTGAAACCATTTGTGTGTAAATTATTTAGCTCAAATTTGTATTAATATGTATTAGCTTATATATGTGTGTGTATACATATATACACACACACACACACACACACACACAGTCCTTTCTGTGTAAGGATGTAAGACAGTCAATAGGGCCCTGCAAACAAATACTCTTCAGTCAATAAACCTGCTGATCACAGGATTATGTATTGAAATTGAATTCAGATCCGACTGCTTTCTATTTCTCATTCTATCCTTGGCTCCCACTTTGTTTCAGACACTGTGTTCATAGAAAACTTTAAAGCCTATTAGCCAGGTCCATTCACAATGTGCTTTTTCATTTCCTTTGGGGACACCATGGAAACAAAGTAAGTAGTATGAACCACAATAACCTGCACAGTAATTATAATGAGGACTGAACCTTCATTAATCTTCCCGGTGGATTGAAGGCTAAATGAGGGATGTCAATCCAGGCTGCCATTCTACAAGATTAATAAGCATTTATCCAAATCAATGTGCTCATTTAAACCATTTCTCTAATAACAAAAATAATAAACTACACATACAAACAAGTATCGTCAAGACTCAAATAAAAATGAAGACTTCTTACCATATCTTAACTGTGCTGCAGTAGGTGGTGCAATTTCCAGCTGCCCTGAAAAGAAAAGAGGGGAAAAATGAATTATAAAGAATTTACCATTTACCTTTGGCCAGTTCTTCTATGGAGGGAAACAGTCAGCATAAATGTCATGGTAGTTCTTAAAGGGCAAAGTCAGTCAGGACCTTCTGGACATGGTGAGAAAAAGAAGGGGAAAATAAGAGATAGGAGGGGGAGTGAGGGAGAAAATTTTAGCAGTGTGTCCAGAGATGAAAGGGACTCAGAGGTGAAGAAGAGAACGGAGAGAGACACAGATGAGGACAAACGTGAAAACGATAATTCTGCTGCCAATCAGGTCTTAGAGGAGGCCTGCCTGCACACTGATGATAATAGGTGCGTGTGTGTATGTTTGTGTGTGTGCGACAATAAACAGACACAAAAAAGGGAGGAAGAGTCAGAAGGTGTGTCAAAACATTTTCTACTTTCATATTAACACATTTTTCAAACGATAACATCGTCTGACATAACATGGATGAAATAAAATGACTTAACTGAGATGTAACAACATTTTTTTTTTTTTGACATTGTGACACTAAAGTTAAAGAGCTGTGGCATCTATCTGCGAAGAGAGGGTGCAGAATAAAATTAAGTGTCAGGTTGGATGTGCCACGTTTACGCAGCGGTCACTGAACTGTGAAGTAACACAAAGAGCTGCTGTAAAAACAAGAGATCATTAAGGACGAAGAGGCGAGACAAGATCATTTCCTTTGCAGGTTCTGTGAAATTGGATGTCTCGCTGTGAGGTCAGAAGAAACGTTAGTCCACATAATGAAGTCTGCTCCATCTTTTACAGGTGTGTGTATATGCACACATAGACATATGTGCACACTCCCACATGCACAATCCCCACTGAGTTTAGCAGAAGTTAAAATGGGAGAAAAAAAATGGGGAAGAACTTTTGCTTCCAAGTATCAACTCAGAAATGACCGGTAACTCAAAATGACACGTTTCTTTTCATCTTGAATACAGTTTGACTTTGTCGTCACTAAATGGATCAATTTATTTCTGAAAACTGGCAAAATGAACAACTTAATTATGTCAAAATTCAGGCCGTAACATCATAAAATGCAAAAGAAAAAAAAAACAACAGCACAGAAATAAAAACATTTGCCTTCTCTCTTCCTGTTTGCTTTCCCCACCCATCTCCACCTCATTTCCTTTCAGGAGTCAGTGTCACATTACAAGCTTCATGCTCCAGCCTTCAGTTCCCCCATCTCATGTTGCTGACACAACAGCAGACAAATGTTCACTTCTTCAATAGCCGTCCTCTCTTTAGCACCACAAAAAAAAAAAAAAAACATTCAGCATATACACGTATACACAGTGTGTTCGTCATTAGTGCTCATGCACACACACAGTCACACACAGATCTGTCACTGCCTTCATCTGCAGCTCCTTGTGTATTTGCAGACCATAATGAAATGTTCTCTCTCTCTAATTCCCCCACGAGCATTGTTACAGCTACTATCTCATCTCACAGGTTTCGGAAAATCCTCTCAGCTACAAAAGAATAAAACTATCCCGCTGCAAGACGGGAAGTAACTGGCAGAGGTGAAGAGCATATCTGCAGAAGATGGATGGTTCCGGCAATTAAGTACCAGAGCACATTTATTTCCATCTATCACTCATTCAGGGGTTGTTTTAGGATTTAATTAAAGGCTTTCAATGATCCAGCGCCGCCACAATAACTGCTGCCGCAACCTCGTAATTTTTCTCACTGAAACCTTCCTCTGAAAAGCTGCTGAAGTATCACATGACAAATATCTGTAAATTATCATTGCAAAGTCAAACTCTTTCCTTAATGAGCTTGAACCAAGATCACATGTGTCAATCCCACATAAATGAAAGTCAGTCAAATTAGTCCTAGTACTAAAAGCGAGGCTAGAGGTGTCAAACTGTAGGGCTCTGTGTCAGTTTTCACTGCTGCGTGTTCTTGTGCCTTCTGTGCTGCTGTGTCTGCACCATGTGACCAATTAATTGCCTCAAACTGTAAAAAAAAAAAAAAACCACACACACACATCTTTCCCGTCAACCTTCTCCCTGTTCATAATCACATGTATTTATTCTCTTAGGCTTTAGGCAAACGAGAGTAATGGTGTAGATACTGATTGTAATGAAAACTTGTTCACTTTTAGCCCTCTTGCATTTCTGCTACCGTAAGTTTGGACTCACAGTGGAAAGTTGTGTTAATATGTTAATATACGATTTGTTAAAATTAGTCATGCATAAGAAATCTTTTAACCTCAGGCTTGAATGTTTTTATTTGCACGCTTTCCATAATTTTGTGCTCTTACAGAATGTCATACATTGTCAAAACAAACATAATTCATGTTTGTTTTCATAATTTTTCATAAGAATGAAAAGGAACAAGCAACATCGGGGGTCGTAGGAACAGAATTTCATTTTTCTAAACTTCAGAAAATAAGAAGTGGTTAAAAAGAATTGTTTTTGTAGCAGTTGCTAATGTTCTTTGCATCCACACAGTTAAAATGTCAGCTAATGTTTCTGATTCACCTATCCATGTATCACACAAGAGACCCTGTTGTCATAAGCTGCTGAGTGATGCTAAAACGCAGCCTTGTGATCAATCAGATAAATCACCCTAATCTTCCCCCTGTGATATGACCAAAATAGTGTAATAAATCATTGTGGCCCAAAACAGATGCCTGTTCCTGCCCCTGACCCCCCCCCCCCCCAATCACTTAAACATGAATGAGGCCAAATGACAAAAGCAGCTGAGTCACTGCCTCATCCTGGGGGGGAAAAAGGAAAAAAAAAAAAAAAGCATTAGCGAGAAGCCGAAACTCCTGAAGACTTTTTACTCTCCCAGTTCACTGGGCTTCATCTAGCCATTTATTAGAGCTGTGATGTCTGACATGGCCGTCTACTGCCCCCAGAACTCCGCTGGTACAAAGTATTGATTATATGGCGTCTTCAGAGCCGCTGCCTCAAGAGAATTCCATTTCAACACACAGGAGCGGCAAAAACATTTAAAAGGGCTGTGATGAGCAGCTAACCACGCACATGACTACATACCAATGCTGCCATGTTTCATTCCTCTGAACCCTTCTCTTATCTTGTGTCCTCTTACTGCACAACCAGCCGTTCAGCAATCTGATAAAGCCTGTGTTTACAGATAAACTGAAAACAGGACATGTCATCATTTTAGCCAGAGATTTTCACTTGTAAATTGCCAAGTCAGCTACAAGAACTCTCTGAAGCATTTACTCTTCATGCCCCAAAGATACTTAAAACTCAAACAATCCTATTAACTGTTAAGTACATGTCTGTTAACGAGTGGATCATTTCAGGAAAAACATCCAAGCTAGGCTGGATCCAGGCTGTTAACTTCAGTGGCTTCTGGGCCCAAATGCAGATATGGATGTGTGCAGTAACTTTAACAAGCGAGAACAAACTTACACTCATTAAGGCAGAGAAGAGGAAAACACAGATGAACTGACAAGGAAGGAAAAGAACACAGAGACTTAAATACACTAGGACAGGGGTGAAACTAATTAGGGCGGGGCAAGCAATCAAACAGGTGGAAGGGGAAAAAAACAGGAAGTAAAACCATAAGGAACAAACAAGGAATGTAATTTCAAAGTAAAACAGGAAACCAACCAAAAGAGATCAAAAAGAGTTAGTGAAGGGGCAGATTATGACACCAGGCAGCATTTTGATTCTCGAGAACACACTTTAAAAAAAAAACATTTTGCTAATGTGACTGCTTACAAAGTCTGATCATGACATCTAATACTTCAGCCCTGAATCTGGCCATTAATGTGATTTGTTAATCTGATTTATCTGTATGTTAAAACTCTGTATTCCCCATTCAGACCGACAGATGGCACTTACTGTAAAAGGCTCAGTCTCAGAGCCTCTTATTTGGAATCTGAACTCAATCTCAAAAGTCCTATTATTTGGACTGCTAGACTCAAGCAAGTTTTCTTTTTGTCGTAGTTGCTTCAAGGCGAGATAAAAGTCACACCTTCCTGTTTTTGTTTTGCCTTGACTCATTCACTCATCATTGACTCATTTCAGACTTTGCCTCTTGGTGCTGGTACAGCATGAAATTGAAGTGTGAATGGAGTTTTGGAAATTTGACTTAAGTCTATGAAGGAACCCAAGAGCCAAGTTCTCTCTCCGCAAAACTCAGCAGTGATGAAAAAATGTGTGTTGGTCCGTTCTCCGTTTCATTCACCTGAATAAAAATGACAAATAGAGTCAATAAGATCCTCTGTAAATTCAGGTGTTGGTGTTGCAGAGGGAAGAAACAAGAAACAAGCAGAGGCGATTTTCCTCACAGGACTGTGTATATAGCAGTGCAATGCAGTTTGTGTGTTTGTGAGACTGCCCCTGTGTGTGTGTGCATGTCTTGGGCTTTATCTAGCAGATAAGAAACATCCTTGTTTTCCCTCAGGGTTTTATTGATTTCTGAGTTGCACTCCTCCTCACAAAGAGAAGGGGTTCTCATTATAAGGACAGTTTTAACACAAGAGGTTGCTTAGTGTGTGTATGAATCTATGTCACCTTGCTTGCATTTTTGAGGATGCACCTATAGTGCAGTGTGTGACCGAGCATCTGCATCACACACACTTTGATATTCTCCTATGATTTATGAGACAGAAAAGAGGAAATTACACAGCTCACAGAATGTGGGCCAAGATGGCTGGGACAGCCACTAGTAAACATGAAATGGGGGCAGATTTGTGGTTCGTGTCGAAAAGTTGAAATGAATTTGTCCTTGAATGGATAATTAGATTTTGAGCAATAACTTGCAAACTAAATTTGAGAAAGTAGAACATAATGAGAAAGCGAAGCAATGCTTGGTGAAATGACTGGCCCACCTTAAGCTTGTGATTTGCATATGAAAGTTTATTTGCAGAAAAGCCTAATTATTTCTATTTTTAGACTTTAAGTACCCCCCAGCCTCTGTGATTCTACCTGCTGGCCTTAACCAGCCCCCCTCTTGTTTACTGGGGGACTTCTGAATGTCATATCACAACTTAAAATACTCTTTGTTGACTGAAAGGAAATAATGAGTAGCTCCCAGTAAATGTATAAATAAGCCTGTTAGTGTAACCTTTCAGTGTAGTATGTAAGTATAGTATTTGTCCTGTGAGTTCAGTGAACTCTATATGGCAGGTAGACACCAGTCTAGTCTATTCCCCCGGTGCTTATTAAGGCAGCACAGAAACAGACAGAAACACAGAAACAGACAGAAAAAACAAAAACAAAAAACGACAACAAATCCTTGAAAATATTCCCCTGACAAATGGTAAGCCACAAAGAGAGAGAGAGAAGAAACAGAGGGACGCAGCGTTGGTCCTATCTATCTCATAGCTGGCACTCAGCCAGAGGGAACAAAGAGCAAAAAGGGAAATATTTTTAATTGAGCAGTGGGCTGCCTGAAATAACTCGGAGAGACTCATGTTATAGAAGCTTAACAATGACTTCCCCTGCACTCTGGTAACACTACGCAGAGATAAAGTACCAGGGAGACCATGCATTTTACATGAATGGTTCAGAAAAATAATAACACCATCTAATACTAATTTTAATATCCTACACTCCTGCCACGATGATGGTGATACAGATCTATGCTACAGTAAATGCTCAGCATGTGTTTGCCCTCTTGTACCACAGCAATGCCTCTCAGGCCTGGTGCTGAATAAAAGTGAGGGAAGTTTTCTGTCGTACAAAACAAGTTAACTGCAGTTTATTGCCAGCATCTGGCTGCCTAAGTGTCAATTAGTCATTGATCGGATGAGCCACAGGAATGCACGGACAGGTGTTTTCACTTATTTTGGCTAATTGGAGCCTCGGTGTAGATGTTTACAGATCACCTTCCTGGCTCTCTTTTATAGACCCTTTGTTCACAGCAGACATTTTGGCATGTCATAGCAGGAAAAGCACAGGTGTAATGGTTATCTACTTCCAAGGTCCAGGTATTGGGCATGCTGGATCATCATGCTTTTCCTGCTATGACAAGTCAAAATGTACATACATGCATAGCACCAACAGCGGGAAGATTGCAGTGTCCAATCTCAGATAAAGTGACAGGAGGTGTAAGAAAGCTACTTGTTGAGGGTGAATTTTACAAAAGTGCAATTTGCAACTGTCAGTGCAACAGCATTTCCAGATGTCTTAAGGGTTAATAGAAGGCAACTGGACTGGCTTCTTCAACAAGAAGTCCAGTTGCCTTCTATTAACCCTTAAGACACGATGACCTGGATGAATGAGAACCTACACAGACATATTTCCAGATGGTTTCAGCCATGTGAAAGATGTTCACTAGTATCCATTATTTACCATACTGCTGTTTGCCCTTTACATGCTGCAAGCCACGGACTTGGCTCAGCACGTTCCAGTTTTCCAGATTTGAATACTGGAAACCACTGCGGTACAGCACACACCAGGATTTCATCAGCTGAAGCACTGCTACTCTTATACGGAGCTGACCCCAGCAAGCCCCAAGCCTGACTCTCCTGAATCTAGCCTGAAACAATCCTTTAAATCCAGCAGGCTCTGAGTCCTGAGGACCAGTCAAAGATGGAGCTACTAAGGTGGGTAACTCAGAATGTTCCTGTAAGTTAAACCCAGAATGAATATGAAGCAATAAATACAGAAATATTAACCTTAATATCTGCTATAAAGTGCTGACTTTAGCCTTGTGGGGCTCCAGTGTAATCAGCAGGCATGGTGACTGCGTAGCAAGGTCAGTCAGAGCAGCCTCTGAGGAGATCACAGGCAGGTATGACGTGTGGTGTGCTGTGGTACATCTCACATAAGTGAGAGACAAAATGAGGGACACAAAGATAAAGGGGAAAAGACAGTGAGCGAAGAGACAAGAGAAGCAAAAGCAATGAAAACGGAAACAGTATTTGAGGTGACAAAAAGTGAGTGTGCGTTGTCGTTAAAGGTCACTCTGGCCAATGAAAAAAAACAGAAAAAGCAAAGAATCCATGTCTGTCCCGTATGCGCTGAAGCTCACGACCTCGTGATTGAATGGACAGGCTGACAAAAACAAACGCCATTTGAATATCAAACGCATCCTGCTGCGCATAACAATATTACCTGGGCTTCTGTGGTGCCTGTGTAATCTGATTCAAGCCTTGATCCATCTGTTTAGGCTTCATGAGAAAGACGAACCATATGCAGTGACTTTCCTCCTCACTTCATATATTTTGAATTATAAAATTTTAATTGGTGCCAGATTGCCAACCACGAAAACAATCTCACATCCGCGGCTCCGTTTACAATGGGCTATTTTCCGTCGAACTTGGCCTTGATGTCTTCTCTTACAAAAACAAACAAAAGCAACTATTGTTCTCAATCATAAAAACAAAAACAAAAAAAAAAAGAGAAAAAGCGTAAGGAGCCGATTAAATAATGTGTTTATAGTTACTCTAACCAAACGTTAGCATTCCTGGAAATCTGACATGGCTTTACATTCACCAAACACACTGGTTAGTCCTAATTTCAAAAAGCCTTTTCACTTGAAAATTTGAAAAAAGCTATATTAGAATGAAATAAGGAGAAATTATAAGATCGGACTGTAGTACAGCAGTGCAGTTTATCTGTTTCCATGTCTAATTACATGTACTGTCAGCTGGTGATGATACTGACTTTTTGCCTCGGAGTTGTGAGATTTAGCCTCAGTCTTTTAGCGCAATATCATGTATGTAGGCATCATATACATATTGAAATGCACTGGAAACATGTCAGAGAGAATTTTCAACCAACTCATGGAGCTAAGTTTGCTTTATTATTTTCTGCAGACAAATTACCAGACAGCATGTCATGTGACAGCATCCACTAACCATCTGGCATGTTATTAACTCAAGTCATTCAGCCAGAATCACACATGTAATGATGATAGCATCACAGATATAATGTGCAAATGTTCAAAGGTGCTGAAGCCTCAACTTTTTTTTTTTTTTTTTACCTGACTGAAGGGGGCTGCTTGTGGTTGTGCACGGGTTGCACAGCAGGTTAAAGGTCACCACGGACGACCGTTATGCAGCAGTGTGAGTGACTTAGAATGATAATAACACTGCATGAGCTGAGGTGGAATAAAGAAATGAGAAGGTGCTCTTTGTCTGTTTTAGAAGGTTATAATCTGAAAGGTGCTGACAGGATATAGCTTCCCCTTTCAACATAAAAGAATAAAATATTGCTATGCACCACGAAAGCAATACAGTGTGCACAGAAAATAGTGGGCCTCTCTCTGAGATAGACAAACCTGGGGAAAAAATGATGAAAGCTTTGATCCTGGATCCATTACACAAACTGACTGTAGAGTCATGGTGAGATTAAGATGCAGAAGAATTTTTCAACTTGAAAACAAATGGAAGACGGGTTGTTTAAAGGAAAAGAAAAGGAAGAGGAAGTGTGATTTGTGTGTGTGATGCTCCTAAGATTTTAAACCTTGAGGGACACTGAGGTGAAAAACAAAACAAAGTCATAAAGAACATCCAGACGTCTCCCTCCCTCCTCTTTTGCATCCCCAATGAACTCTCCCTCTACAGCACTTCTCCAGCCTCTGAGCCATGAAGAGAAATTGCCTCCATCTAGTCTCCTCTCATGCTTTCCTTTCCGCCACCAGGCTTGCGGGAACGCCCCGTTAGGGTAGTTGATGTCACTGAGTCAATGTGTAACCGAACACTTGATGATCACAGAGGTCAAGAAGGAACAGAAGGGTCTCTGGTCGTTTACTCACTTATCTGCTCCACCTCTCCCTCACTTCTCTAGAAATCTGTGCTTCTTTTCTCGGTGCCTTCAACCCATCTGGTGAATGAGATAACTTTATATGCAAATATCAGGCCCTTGTCTGAGAGGTGTGTGATATAGCTTTTCCTATTTCCAAGAAAGGTGTACAGATCAGCATACACTTCTGGTAATACAGATTCCAATCATGAGTCGTGCTGTAGCAATAGTTGCCTCAAAATTGCCTTTTTTTTTTTTTTTGCTGTGTCCTCTTTAAAACCAATGGGTAATTTTAGTGGCATGTTTTTCATCCGTTTTGCAGCTCAGTGCTAATTAGTTACAGCTAATATTCAAACATCAACATATACAACACAGTCCCATTTTCTACAGTTATCACACTGGATGATACACTTGAGTTTGGCTTGATAATATTGCTGTTATTATATTTAGCAAATAAATGTGACGCAGTGAAAATGGTACACTCATCATCAATTCTCTAGTGGGTCCCTCTGTATTTCCCCCCGCTCTCTCTCTATCATTATTATAACATCACAATGAGATTCAAACAATCACTCGAGCTCTCTCACATTTCGGATAACGTCATCGTTTATCATTTATTAGTCTGACTAAAGTCCTTACTTTGCCATGAAAGGGCCATACAATAATCACTGTCTCTGTCTCGGACATTGAAAGTAGTGAAATATCATTAAAAATGTAACTTTTCAACATCCACACTTTAATTGTGCTGTAGGCCAGAAATGTAATAGAGGTGTTAGGCTGGGCTTTTGCTCCCAGATGAGTTTTAGTTTGTTGATATTACGAGCTCATTTTTCTCTGGCTTGAGTCAAATTAAAAATACTGACCCAACTCTCCTAGAATGGTAAAAATAGGTATTGATATTCTTTAAAAATATATACATTCTGAGTCACTTTCCACCAGTCTTGTGTATCCTTTCTCTTCCTGTCTGTTCACTCCTCTCCTCCAAAGATCTCTGCCTTCTTCATCCACTCTGAGAGTCTGTGTCACCACATCACCCCTGTCTTCTTACCTACTTTCTTCAGACTTTACTGTGTCTCCTCTTACTTCCTTGGCTATTTTCTACCAGTACAAACAGTCTTTGAAACTCTGAAATGGTCCCAGGGTCCATTTCCCTGCACCTGGGAAACGAAAATGTTATTGTTTAGGACATTCACTCTTGATATAAACATAAATTGCTTCTTCCTAACCTTTTCCTTTGTCTGCATTCACACAAATGTCCGGTCCTTGAGAGTGTCTTGGCTATTACCCTTTGCTCCTAAAAAGCTCATTGGACGCTTTTCTGAAGAATAAAACTTAAAAACATTTTCAATCTTTTAAAACGGTGAAAACTTTACTGGAAATATGGACAAAGAAACTGGAAAAGACAAACTGGCAGCAGACTTTCCAGACTCCAGCTCGCCTTACACTGCACTGATTTGAGGTGGGTTTGGCAACGTTGTTCTGTTCCACCAAATAATTAAGATGCTACACAGACAAGAGAAGTAGTTTCAACCAACACAAAATGACAAATGGAGACATGACTACAAACAGCTGTTTGACATTAAAACAGAAGCCCAAAGTAAAGCTGATTTTTAGATTAAGTTTTCACTTCTGGAAAAAAAACCCAACAACTTTATATTAACAAAGCTTTCACTGATCCATCAGTAGCCTTTTTACAACACATCCACCTTTCTGTCTACAGCCTTACATCAGCACTAATCAAAATTTTTGGTTGACTACAGCCCTTATTCACATCAGCATTTTTTTTTTCACCGCAGCAGTTTCCAGCACAATAAGCTCTGAAAAAGCCACTATGCACTGCACTGCCCAGCAGCACCCAACAGACAGACGGACAAAGTTAGTAACTAGCTGGTGAACAAAGAGGAGCATTTAGCAGAGTCAGATTTTCCCTCAGGAGTTGGTGGAGCCCAAAAACAGAGCTGAAAGGAGAGTGGGTTAGACTTCACATGTGTCAGTTCACTAGAGACACAAACTGCCCCCAAATGACCAAGTCATAAATTAGTGCAGGTTTAAATTCGAGAACTGTAAGAATTTTAATGCCTTAGTGTCCAACAACCTGCAGTCTGATGTGTTCACAGGATCGTAAACCTGGAATTTCCCCTAATACTCCTGACTTTGACACAAGATGAGATTTCCAGCTTTAAAAACCCTATTTGAGTGACTCATTGTATCATATGTATCATAGATAACACAGACAGCACACAGCTCATATGCTATGTGATACTTGTTGTGTTTATACAGGCACTTTGTAATATAATATAGGACCTAAATTTAACAGCGCAATCCAGAACGAAGGTGGATGTGTTGAGCAAATATGGCCTCATACTGCAGTACACCCCATTAAGTCAAGAGGACTGCCCACTACTGAGAAACATCAGTGAGATTCCACTGCAGGCAGACACCCAGCTTCCCCACCAGGTCAAGAAAATATGGGTTTGCCTTCACGAGTCCTGCAGCCTCTGGGTGGAACAATGATTGATGTTGATAAGCCTGTCAAAAAAAAAAAATCAATCTCTCAGCCAACGAGTGTCAGAGAGTGTGTGTCGACCAGTCCTGCAATCACTGATTCAGCCAGTCTGCAGCCTGCATGTACAGTAGGTAAGACAATCCCTGAGGGTTTTTTTATAGCATGAAGGTGAGGGTGTCAGCAAGCTCCAGCCAGGCAGGCCCCCATAGGTGAGAGCGGAAGAAAGCTGCTGTCCTTTGCGCACTGTAACCTCGGTACACTCGCTCACATATATAAAACTCTCTGCCACTGTTTGATCAAAGCTGATGTTGCAGTACACTCGCGGCCCGCAGAGGAAGGCTCGTCGCATGTGGTCAGGATGCAATCAGCCACAACCGAAGAGAAAATAATGATGTGCTATCAGGGCCGGTGAGCATGGAAGATCGTACTGAAACGCCTCGTCATGATGGGTCGGCCGGCCACTACAATTCTCTGTGACAATTCAGAGTCTGGATACAGAGTGGGAACGAGGAAGGGAGAGATATTTCAAATCAGGCGACAAGTTCCTCAAGTTTATTTCCTGAAATAACCATGAAGGAAATCGAGCAGGGTCTAATCTTACTGAGCAACAATTACCGCTAAAGGTGCATTAAACAACATGTCATGATCTTGTTAATAACAGAGGACTACTTACTTATCTCATCTTCACTGTTGATGTTACCAACTCTGTACTGACCACTGTAAACATGACTATAGCCGCTGAAGTATCAGTCAGCTGAGTAGATGTACAGAGGCGCATGATTTCCACGACCTGATCACTAATGCAAAGGATCAATACCATCACATGCAGCGCACAGCAGCATGCTTCCCTCCCCCAGTTATATTTATGGTTTTGATGCAGGATCTTATAGAGAGGAGTAAATCTCCTGAAAAACCAGTCTTCTGCAATTTACCTTTTGGTGGGAAAACAAAATGCATCCAAAACTGCATTAAAACATAAAGCATAAAAACAACAACGAAATCTCACTTTGTAAAACCGAACAAAATTTTAAAGCCACAGAGTCAGAGGTATGCTAATATCAACCATGACAGTCTGGGCTGTGCTTTGCATGTCCTTGCTACTTGTTATTCAGAGCCTCACATTCTGCACAGTGAGAAGAAACAGTATAGACATGACACTATTCATAGCAGCAGACGTATGCAGGTTCGACATTCAACAGTCTGTTGCTATATGCTTTAAAGAACCATGGTTCTTTTCCACAGCAGCATCTACTGAATTTATTATTAGCATTAAAACAAAAGCCTGTGCCTCTAAATGTAAATACAGAGAAATTGAGGGATTCTGGAGATTATTCTCTCTTAAAATCTTCAGAGGCAAGAGATATTTGAAGCTTCCCTGCAGGGTGTCCCACAACATGGGGATCATTTGTCCATCACAAGACACTAGACTAAACAAAGCCTCACTGAAATCTCTACTTATTTCTCACAGAGCTGCAGAGAAAAAGCAACAGTGCTTAATCTTCTATCCACAAATCATATGGCCCAGAGCAGTGGATCTGGCATCTATGTCAATAATTTCACTGACAAAACTAACGGAGCACTGATAAACTTTCCAATATATACTTAATATATACTATTTTTCTCTGGCTTTCAAGTTGGTTGCTATTGTTCATATAAATTCAATATTCTTTTCAACAATTTGGCAGTGATGAAACACAAAATAATGAGAATCTATTTTAAAACATACACTTCACGCTTTCCCGCTGGAGAGAAATATGGAGGATGACAGGAGCTCAGCACAATCCCAGAGAGCCTCTTCTGCTGTAAAGCCTCTTCATCATCACTCATGCTTTTCCTCCTTCCCTCCCTCTACTCTCCTCTATCTCAGTATCGATCGACCCACTTCCTCCTCCCTCCCTATGCCAGACATCCACTGTACTACTCCTCTTCTACTGTACTCTCGAAATTCAACCCTTATGTTTTATGAAACCCAAAAAAACCTTCTACTGAACAGCCTTGGCATCTGAACATGCAGGACTGGGAGGCATAAATTGCAATGGGTAAACTGCATTGCAGGTCAGAGTGCTGAAAGCACTTTGTAAGGACCGGATAGTTCAGGACAAAAAAACAAAACAAAACAAAAAAAAAGTGTTAATATGAATTTGATCCAGTGTCCAGCTAAACAACCATGAGGATATCAGATAACTTGTATGTCTGGTTGAAGAAATATGAAATACATCAACAGCTTCTTGCTGAGTAACTTCAGGTTGTCATTTAAAAAAAAAAAAAAAAAAAAAAAAAAGTATATTCCTTTGTTTTTTTTTTTTTTCCTGACTCCTCCTTTTTTGGGTTCATGGGTAGATGGAACCTACCAAGGCAATTTCTGAGTGTCTGGCAAAATTACCCTTTGCACTCCGC